>JBAIZL010000004.1:212307780-212687780 GCA_036971475.1 Prosapia bicincta
TGTGGTAACAGTACACCTTTCTATGGTGACCTTCCTGTGGTTTAAATTATTTGTTCATCGTAAATAAGCTAGTAGTAAAACTGTTCGCAGTTACGCAAGTACAGTGTTGACTGACAAGGCTGGACAAAGCGATAAGAGCACTCAAGGACAAAGAGCATTGCAAGGTACTGTATTACTTGCGCACCATAAGTTCGCTCTGACTCGGCCGCTACTAGCCAATCTGCGTACTACGAATCTCGCCGCGTCTTCAGACCTTACACTCAACGTTAGCAAAGAGTGTATAGCTGTATGTTTTGAAATTCCACTTCATTAGCTTATCAAAATCGTCCAATGCTGTCACTGATTTTGCTTTTACACGTGTTTTATCTGGAATTGTAAACACTTGGCTATCCGACATTGCATTCCCCTCTTTTTGACAGTATCCAGTACCACTACAGTCGCCTGACTTCACTGCTTCTGACACTTCAAGAGATTTTCATCATTGCACATTCGAGCTTCTTCTTCACAAAACTCTAATACACGAAAAGCTATCTCACGGGCCTGACTATAAAATCTTATATGTTTTATTTTACTCACTACATGAGACATGATCGCACACGTAGTAACAACAGTAACACGTAAATACATATATACTTAACAACAGTAGCTACACAAGGAACTTGACAATTTGCAGTAAGAGACTGACTAGTATAGGCTAGCCATAGGAGAAGTGCCATTAGAGCGGTTAGAATTACAAGAAAACCAATGTTTGCAGAAAGGCATCGATTCTTCCCTCCTCACCGCCGCTGGAAGGTCAGAGCGGAACTTATTGTAACACCAGTAAACGCTCTCATTTCCTATTATAAATAAATAAAAACTTCTTAACAACAAACTCTTTTCGTATAAACCCTGATGTATATATTTATAGCAAATCAATCATCTTCAGAGGAAATCACTACAGGACTAACTTGCAGAAGAGAAAGAGATAACGTATAAAAGTTGTTTGTAATCATCCTGGATTCACTGAATAAACCATACACATTTGTTTGAGTAACCAAGTGAACACTATCAATTTACTTGTTGACACGTTTCGAAACAGTCTTTTTATTTACGAAGCTAGAGCGCTACTCCTTTGGGTTAAAGAGTGGCTGGTTAGTTTCATCATTGAAAAGATTGTTTTCGAAACGTCAGCAAGTATGTTAAAAGTTTCCCTTACACAAATAAATGAGTATGAGATATTATAAATGTTTAAAGTTTTTATATTTGTGTTAGAACTATTTGTAAACGCAACCGTATAACACTAAAGTAATCTTGATTATAAGTAAACGTTGTATATGATGCTTTTGCCATAAGCTCTTTCTCCAACGCAAAAACGTGTTAAATCACTGCCTCTAAAGGAGTTAAGTACAAGGTAAAATTAATAGCTTATCATAATCATAATATTTTATTGACTTTTGATCGTTACATCGTTATTAAAGTACATATACTGGAAAAAAATTGTTACTGCACACAGTAAAGAGATCATTTTCTCTTTTGCAGTATTAGTCTACCTTTCAAAACAACGCTTTGAATCTTGACGGTAAAATTGCTTAAGAACTGAAGATCTTTGAACGTAGCTTTAGAAACTAGTAGTAAACCAATGTCCTACTCCAGAATTTAAAACGTTCTTGTGGTTAAAAGGTTTTATTTCTTTATAGTAAAAAATTACACCATATTTGCTCCTAATTTATTATTCTAGTTTCGGTTTAATATACCTATTGTTAGAATTTAACTCATTAAATTCCTTCTATTAGTTCACACTCTCCTGATATATATCTTGTACAAATTTTCAATCTTTAATAAAATACCTTTTTATTCATCCAATCAAGTTCAAATACATTTCTTTTAACCTATAGTGGATGACAATTGAACTTAATACAGTTTTTTCAAATATATAGTCAATAATTAAATTTTAAAATTTGTGGGGTATAGCCGGATTCGAACTGAGAATCTTCATGTCCGAAGTCTAGCTCTTCTAGGAACGGCGCCAATTTTCCAATACCTAGAAATAATTTTCTCAAAGATGTATGGGATTTTCCCCTCCATCTGGTTGTCGTCGAAACTTTCATTGTACAACCTTAAACTGTTGCCATGGTTACCACACAGTACCATAAATAGTGCTCTAGGGTAACTAAAATAAAATTCCCCCTCCCATCTTCCGCCCCCGTTCCAAAATCCTCCTGGAACCCCCTAACAATTTTTTCACACCACTCCTATCTTTTCCCTCACTCCATTCTACCTAAGCTATTATTACACATTACTACACTCTTATGTCACAACATCCGTGATACACATGTTTATAGCATGTGCAAAAATGAGAATATATTACTAAAAAAAAATTGTCAGTCAGCCACTTCTAAATTTAAAAAGTAAACGGCGCCCAGCATAAAAGCCGTATTCTGTCCAACCCAATAAAACGTCCTGCAATGCAGAAACCCTTCTCAGATCCAGCCCTAACCAAAAGAACTGATCCTCGAATTCCTACCTGCAGCCAGTGTCGCTTGACAGACGCTACAAAACCTCGGGGCCACCTAACCCCCTCCTTCTCTGACTGACTGATAAAACAAAGTGTTTCTTTCTTAAGCTCAGTAGGAATTTACTTGGATTTTATTTTTATATTACTTGTTTTATAGCCTATGTTGCTTGATAAATTAAACAATTGTAGGTAATAGTAACATGTATCATTATTTCAGTGACTGAACAAGAAATAAGTCACTTTGTTTTCTATGGAAATAAGAAATATTGGTCCCTTTTGAGAAATAAATGAAAAAAATAAATAATATTAGCATCAACATTAAATAAATACGAATACAATTATATTTATTTTCTTCCCCCCTCTCTTCTTCTCATCATTATTGCAAATCCACAAATTATTATTGATTTCTAAAAACGCCACATATTTCTACAATCTAACTATTAGAATTTTAAAAGAGCTTCAATTAATATCAAGTTTAAACTCTTAAAAATATATAGGCCTAACATCCCCCAGCCTCACCCACAAACTTCTCAAGTAAATTCATGATTCTGTGGGTCAGAGTAAATCGTTAACGACCAAACTTTTATATCACATGTTTATATTTTCGAAATATCTAGGTTTTTTTTTCAATTCCTGCTATTAGTTCTCTCTCTCTCTCTCTCTCTCTCTCTCTCTCTCTATATATATATATATATATATATATATATATATATATATATATATATACACTGTTACAATGTTACGATATTTACATACACATACAAGATTATTAAATATACAGCAATATTGTTTCTTAAATAAATTACAACTATTAAAAGTTTTTCAAAGTGACATTATTGGTCTTTTCAAGAACAATCTTTACTCAAAAGACATTTCGCCTGTATCTAGAACTACACTCCAATGTAATAAGTTGTTAATCTTAATTAATCAACATATATATAAATATCGCAATATGTTTTCTTGTGTATTAATAAAGAACTAAGTCAAAATACAAATACAAGAATTATAATTGAATTTACAATTCAAAGCTTTTCGTTGGCTAACAGTACCAACATCATCAGGAATATTAAACAATTCATATATATGTTACAAAGGTAAATAAATAATGCAATTTTTACAAGTAAACAAATAATGTAAATGACTACCACAAGTAAACAAATATTATAAACGTTTACAAGTAAGCAAATAATATAATATATTTATAATATATATATATATATATATATATATATATATATATATATATATATTAAATATATTAAATATGGTGATATGTTTTCTTGTAATATAGTTAATAAATTAAAAATATTTCAAAAACAAGAATACTTTCAATGAATATATTTATTCAAAGCTTTTCGCCGATAAAATAGTACCAGTATCTTCAGGAAAATAATTATCTAATCAATCTATTAATAATAATTAGATAATTATTTTCCTGAAGATGCTGGTACTATTTTATCTGCGAAAAGCTTTGAATAAATATATTCATTGAAAGTATTCTTGTTTTTGAAATATTTTAAATTAATTAATTAATTATATATATATATATATATATATATATATATATATATATATATATATATATATATTCAATTTTATAATTCTTAGTAAAATACTTTTTATTCGTCCACTAAGGCTCAAATACATTTATTTAAAACTTGTCGTGGATGACTCTTGATATTAATACAGTTTTTTCAGATATTAATTCTATAATTAAATTTAATGAATTAATTCTAGTTTTTAACGAGAGTAAAATTTTCCACAAAAGGGTCATGGTATGTAATATACCTATTTAATCCAATTTGTCTTAAAGTAAGTGATAACATATGTTTTCATAAAACAGCTGATTTTATGTCATAGGTTATGTGGTAGAAGGCGTTGGTGGTTTTAACGCATTGGTTATGCTACTTTATTTATATTAATTGTAATTATTTAATAAAAAATAACTAAAAATTTGTTTACCTTTTTTCACCTATTTTTTAAACAAATATAAAATTTGTTTCTTTATAGGCCTATGACTTGTTTCACATTGATGTAAGTCAACAAATGTTAAATTGGTATTTTACTCTATCCGCGGTGTCGCTTGATGAGATAGTGAATAAAGACAACTACAAAATTGATAATTCTTGCCCGATATTCTTGATTCAATATTTATTAAATTTGCTATTAAAAGTAATAAAACATTTGGTTACGAGAGCGGCCTCCTATTAGCCCTTGAAGCTCTGGATAGAAAGACGGTATATCTTTCTTACATATAATTAATATATATGTATACATAATTAGTATCATTTACTTGACCTATTATCGGTTTTAGTGTCGAACTTCTAATGAATCCGGTGGTTCAAAGCACAAAGACGTAAAGCGACTTGTTTATTGTTTTCAAGATATTGAAGTACAGTTTTTTACATTGGCGTGAGATAATATTTTACTATGAGAACAGCTTCTTATTGCGTTATTATGTTTTTTAAAGGCTCTTGTTTTGAGATATTGCGTATGCTCCTTAAAATAAAAATGTTGCAATATCGCCATATAGTTATGAAACGATCCAAAAAAATCTAAAGTTTCTAGCTATATTCAAGTAAGTTTTCCTGCCTTCCCTAACAGCACAATATTTTACTTTGACGACGCGTTTCGTAATTATTCCATTTTCAAAACTGAAATAGTACTACCATAGGGAAATGAAGTCATTCCGAAACGCGTCAACAAAGGAATATACTGTAATCTTAGGAAAGGCAGAAAAATGTACACACATATATACAAATTGTACAAATACTATATTCGTAACAGATGTGAAGATGAGTAAATACGGGATGTCTAGTTTCTAGCTTTAGTAGTTTCACCCGTTGCGTTGATCTGTGCGTTAATCAGAACATTGAATTTTAAGTTGTATAGAAATCTAAAACCCTGTTTATAGAGACATCTTTTGCTCTTCATTTATACAGGCCTAAATGTAAATAACACGACCGGTAGGCAAAGTTTTAGTTGGTCTTGTAAATGTTAATGTGTAGGCTATACAATGTGTACTAGTAGTTCATGCAGAAGACGGAAACAAACCGTGTAGTTTTTTGTTTAATCCTAGCCTAGCTTTACGTATCACACTACATACCAAGGCGTATCCAATACATACTTCTTATTGCCTAAATAATCACATCTGTAGGAATCTATAATGACAGGCAAGTTACTGTCACCGGTGCACGAGAAGAGCCTTTGCCTCCTTAAGGGAGGTCAAAACGATAAGATCATTCTCAAAAACATTTCTGACACAAAACGTCAGATCTACAGAAAATTACATTGCAGAAATGGGATCATATACAATTCATTTTGTATACACTTTCTTAACAAAATTAGTACTTTTACCTATCTGTAAATACTTATATTACTTACTAAAATATAACTACTAAAAAACTACTGAAGGATTAGGTTATGTTTGTAGGTCAGGAATACATCGACAGCGCATGCGGAGAACTGAAAACCGAGCGTGATTTATTTCTAGACCAGGGCTCTTCTCATAGCCTGTGACTACTAACATCGATATAAAATTCAGGCGCGTATCCAGCGGCTTGCTTTGGGTGGGGCGATCAATGCCTTATATATATATATATATATATATATATATATATATATATATATATATATATATATTGTAATGTTATTATAAAACAGACGCAACGGGGTTTTACTATTTATTATTTTATTGAATGATATTTCTCTATTTAAAAACAAAAAAAACTAATCAGGAACAATTCATTAACATTTATTATTACAATTTCATTTAAACAATTAAAACAATACACACAAAACAAAATTTTACAACTTAACAATTTTTAACATAATATACTAACTCTTATTTCTTTTAATTTTAGAGTTACACAATTTTAATACCCTTGGCTAGTTTAAGATCTCTTGATATCTCGGGGTTATAGCATGGGCTATATTTTTTTTTAATTCTTAGGTTAATTAAATAAATTTTGAACAAACAATATTAAATTTTGAAATTAGCTTTAATAAATATTTTCCGGATGGAAATACTTAAATTTTGAATATGCAAAAAGGCTAAACTATTTGAACTGGATTATTTCTTATTACTTACTATTAATTAACTACAAGATATTCTATTGTACAAAATTAAACTTCCTTATTATCTTAATGTCCATTAAAATTGATTTTTATAGCGCTAATAACTTATCAAATATCGAAATTTCAGTTAGCTTACGTAAGATTCCGTTCTCTCCAAATTTGACTTTTTACACACTTAAATTCGTTTTATTTACTTCACTTTATATATTAACACAGTATTACATTTTGTAATTCACTTCTCCTTAATTTAGTTTGGCCAATCTTCTTAACAAACGGTATAATTTAGACGAACTCTTTCCAAATAAATAGAATTTTGACTGGTCCTGGCTGGTCCCATATTAGAGCGTCACCCACGCTACCTCCAACTCTACTAACGCGTCCTTAGATTTCTAAAATTGTTTAAAATATGGCCGCCTTTCTTCTTAAAAAAAACACATATGGGTTATAATTTAGTTCGATTTCTTTCCACTAGACTTTCACACATGTTAATGTCATCGAACTATTTTCACCGTTTTACAGCTGATGCGTCCACAACGAGCTTGTTTAGAATGGCGTTTTAACTTGGTTAAACCTGGTTGAAACTTACTGTTTCAATTTCCTATCCTCAACAAACCTTCCAGTGTTTATTTTATTAATATTATTAGTGTGTGAAGTGTCTTTGTGTTTTACTTTTGTGATATTTCCGAATTGTGTGTGTTTTGAGTGGATTCAAAGAACATAACCTTTCAATTTTCTTTTGTTTACAAACGTGTTCACTTTCTCCTTCAAGTAATTACTTAGGCCCTATGTTACTACAGTTTACAAATTTGTTTACACATAACTATTATTAGATTATCTTGTTTTAATTTATGTGTTAGGTCATTTGATATAACAAATTTCCTAATGGATTTTACAGTTCAAATACCTTGTTTACAATTCCTAGGCTTTTACCAGAATTTAGTTTCACTTAACCTAACCAATATCTTAATGAATTTCTTTCTAAATTTTGAGTGAGTTATTTCTCATCTATTTTCCAATTCTTAAATAATATTATATAGCCCATTCTATAAATGTTACAATGTCCCCTAATTTAATTTAAATAAAAAAAAATATTACTAATCTCTACATTACACATTCTTTACATTTTACAAGCTTGATTAAATATACATATTTTTTTTTTTTAATTAAATTTAAATTAACATTTATACTTTAAATTGTCCATTTATACTTAATTCCTACGACACAATTTTATCTTAATTCTTTAACAATCAAATACTGAGCTGAACACTTCAAGCTACATATTACTTAACATATCTTCTAACAACACAATATACTTATAACTAACATTCAATCAACAATTCTTTAACAATTCTAACATATAGTAACAATAAATCATGTTCTGGTATTTACAATTCCTTCCATAACTATATATTTTTTTATTTTTTTTTTATTACAATTGGAAACCTTCCAATCATAAGTCTGATTCAATATTTATTTAACATATATTCTCTGATACCGTGTCTTTAAATCCCAGCCTATCCGAGTCATAGTATGTCTAGATTTGGTCAAATTGGTTATAACATTTCTCTTTCCCTTATTTCTGTTTATTCCTTGTTTATTATTTATCTCATATTTATTTTGCTTTTAGCTTCATCTAACTCTTAGTTCTAAGTTAGTATTTTATCTCCCCTTCCAATCTCACATCCAGTTCAATTATTTTCTTATATCATCTCAGTTTATTTTGTATGAAGTTTAACATCTAATATTTTTAAAGGTTGCAATTTCATATCCTCTATTTGATCATATCTACAGTTCCTTCGATTACACTATCCCTATATCAACGAATATAAATTTTGTTTTAATACTTATTTATCAACGCAGATTCTCCCTTACAATACGACGAAGTTTAAATACACAATTACCATATTTTTATTACAACGATGCTTTAATATTTATTATCATAGATTCATATTTCTTTTATAATATATAATATATACGACGAAGTTCCATTATTTATCAACGCAGATTCTCCCTTACAATACGACGAAGTTTAAATATACATAATTTTATCTTTATTCATTACTCGACGAAGTTTCTAATAAATTATCATAGATATAGTTACCATCCCTTAAAACTTATCTCCTGCTAACGTTTTCTTATACACATAATCACCTAGAGTTTATTCATATTGCTTCCTTTACCTATATTTAATATCTCCCTTCCTATTTTATTATTATTTTCCTTTTCCAGTTCTCCTTGATACATGTCATTTTACTGCCTGTGTCTATTAATGCCTGTAAACTTGTTTCCTCTATTTAATTTCTATTCCTGGGTTTCCTATGGTCTTAGTTTTCCGATTGACTGTGGGCAAGCTGCTCTTTTCTTGTCCCCACGCCTGTCCTTGCCTTAACACCGTTTACATCTCCATTGTATCTTTCATCTGCTTCATAGTTTCTATTTTCTGTGTTACTCTCATATTTAAATTCCATTTCCCATTTTCCAAACTCGAGTTGTGCCTCCACATTCATTAACATATCCGTACCTATGATCATTTCTCTCAATAAGCTTTGTACCACTAAGCATTGAGACGGATATTTAACTCCTCCTCTTTCTCCTATTACCATTTTCATTTTATTAATCTTTTCAATTTTCTTATTAGTTGCGGTTTGAATTGTTAAATTTTTTATTTGCAGTACCTCCATCTTTCCTACTTCATTTCTTAATTTTAACTCTCCTGACTCTTCTGTGTTTTTCTTTGTTATATATTCGACTTTCTCTATCTCTTTTTTATTAATTTCTATCTCATCAGCTATTATTTCTTTTGTTTCTTCAAAATTTTCCTTAATCTCCTCCTCTAATTCTCTATCTTTCTCCTCTAAGTCTCTTCTCACATCCTCTACTACAGCATTATTCTCTGTCCTCCACTGTCGCCTCATATCCTCTATCATTTTCCTATTGTCCTCCCTAATTTCATCTTTTATTAATTTTAGATCCTCCTTCATCTCTCTCATTTCGTCTCTATTTTCCTCTAATTTTTTGTTTATTTCCCTCATATCCTCACTCATATCTTTCATTTCCCCTTTTATTTCATCTATCTTATCTAATTTTCTATTTATATCCTCTCTCCCTTTATTTATGCTTACTCTCATTTCCATGAGAGTTCTCATTATCTCCCTTAAATCTTCATTCTCATTATTTCCCCGTTTTTTTTGTTGGGTTTGCATAGGTGGTAGTCCCCTAGCTTCTTCTACCTCAATGTTTCCTATTGGCATATCTGTGCCTTCCAATTCTATTTCTTTCATTTCCAAAATTGTCCCTTTTTCCTGGTCCCCTACAACTACCAGCTCGCCTATAATATTTTCTTCTTTTTTTTCCTGTAAGTAACTTATTATACAAACATAAATAATTTTTATATATACTATAAACCTAGCCTTGATTCTATTCAACTCAGTGCTTAATTTTACAAAATTTTTTCTAAATCTATTTCCAGTTCAAATGTTTTTCATATAAAAAGTTCTAAATTAATTTTATTTCAAAATCTCTCTAAATAAATTTTATCGAGCTCCCACGTTGCTGCGCCAAATGTAATGTTATTATAAAACAGACGCAACGGGGTTTTACTATTTATTATTTTATTGAATGATATTTCTCTATTTAAAAACAAAAAAAAATTAATCAGGAACAATTCATTAACATTTATTATTACAATTTCATTTAAACAATTAAAACAATACACACAAAACAAAATTTTACAACTTAACAATTTTTAACATAATATACTAACTCTTATTTCTTTTAATTTTAGAGTTACACAATTTTAATACCCTTGGCTAGTTTAAGATCTCTTGATATCTCGGGGTTATAGCATGGGCTATATTTTTTTTTAATTCTTAGGTTAATTAAATAAATTTTGAACAAACAATATTAAATTTTGAAATTAGCTTTAATAAATATTTTCCGGATGGAAATACTTAAATTTTGAATATGCAAAAAGGCTAAACTATTTGAACTGGATTATTTCTTATTACTTACTATTAATTAACTACAAGATATTCTATTGTACAAAATTAAACTTCCTTATTATCTTAATGTCCATTAAAATTGATTTTTATAGCGCTAATAACTTATCAAATATCGAAATTTCAGTTAGCTTACGTAAGATTCCGTTCTCTCCAAATTTGACTTTTTACACACTTAAATTCGTTTTATTTACTTCACTTTATATATTAACACAGTATTACATTTTGTAATTCACTTCTCCTTAATTTAGTTTGGCCAATCTTCTTAACAAACGGTATAATTTAGACGAACTCTTTCCAAATAAATAGAATTTTGACTGGTCCTGGCTGGTCCCATATTAGAGTGTCACCCACGCTACCTCCAACTCTACTAACGCGTCCTTAGGTTTCTAAAATTGTTTAAAATATGGCCGCCTTTCTTCTTAAAAAAAACACATATGGGTTATAATTTAGTTCGATTTCTTTCCACTAGACTTTCACACATGTTAATGTCAACGAACTATTTTCACCGTTTTACAGCTGATGCGTCCACAACGAGCTTGTTTAGAATGGCGTTTTAACTTGGTTAAACCTGGTTGAAACTTACTGTTTCAATTTCCTATCCTCAACAAACCTTCCAGTGTTTATTTTATTAATATTATTAGTGTGTGAAGTGTCTTTGTGTTTTACTTTTGTGATATTTCCGAATTGTGTGTGTTTTGAGTGGATTCAAAGAACATAACCTTTCAATTTTCTTTTGTTTACAAACGTGTTCACTTTCTCCTTCAAGTAATTACTTAGGCCCTATGTTACTACAGTTTACAAATTTGTTTACACATAACTATTATTAGATTATCTTGTTTTAATTTATGTGTTAGGTCATTTGATATAACAAATTTCCTAATGGATTTTACAGTTCAAATACCTTGTTTACAATTCCTAGGCTTTTACCAGAATTTAGTTTCATTTAACCTAACCAATATCTTAATGAATTTCTTTCTAAATTTTGAGTGAGTTATTTCTCATCTATTTTCCAATTCTTAAATAATATTATATAGCCCATTCTATAAATGTTACAATATATATATAAAATATATAATATACACACACACACACACACACACACATATATATATATATATATATATATATATATATATATACATACATATATATACATAAATATATATATATATATATATATATATATATATATATATATATATAATATATACATACATACATATATATATATATATATATATATATATATATATATATACATATATAATATGTGTGTGTGTGTGTGCGTGCGTGTATGTAGAAACATAGAACAGAAAAAGTTCTTTCTACGCTTGCGTTAAACTTAAGACGAATTAACTTAAGTAAAAGTATAATTTAATAGAAAGTCCTAATTTAATAATATATTGTCTATTTTTAACCCAAAATTCTTGAGGGTTGGGGGGCGATAGCCCCATCGCCCCCCCCCCTTGGATACGCGCCTGAAATTGTATTTTTGACTCAGGAAGAGACAAACATGATAGAACACTGCTTGAATATTTAATTTCATTTTGTGCTGTACTTGAGTTAGTTAACGTGAGAAAATAAAAGAAATATAATTACGGGTTGGAATTAAAACATTAAATATAGGCTTCACCGAACAGTTGGTATTATGACCACTCTTGCTTCAATTTTCGACAAGAAAACAAACCTCACAAAATGCAAAATGTTAAGTTATTTCATTAAAGGTTATTCTTTTAAATTAATTCAGCAATTAAATAAAGCAGATGTCATTTTTAAATACATGTAACAGTTTTTAATACTTTAAAAATAATTAAATTTATCAAAAGCTCTTATTAAAAGTTGCGTTTAAAGATGTACATTTTCTCTCAATTATATGCAGTGAGTGGGGCACAAGCGTTTGTTAAAATGAACTTCATAAACTGTGTTGAAAGGGGGTTAAATTTTAAGGTTTTTTTTAAATTTTGGATAAACCGTTGGCTACAATGAAAGTAAATTAGTTACAAAACCCAGACACCTCCGGTAACATCAGGTTACAATTGGACTACTTGGTGATATCTAAAGGAAATGCCCTTTAAGATGAGCAATTACATTTCCTTGTTTATATTGTCAACGTCCTACTGTTGTCTTATTTTTTGCTTTCTATATTGACATTTATTGTTTACTTGTTGTAAACCTTTACATTATTTGTTTACTTATAAGTATTTACTTTATTTGTTTACTTGTAAACATTTACATTATGTGTTTACTTGTTGTTTATATTATTTGTTTATTTGTAAAGATTTACATTATTTGTTTACTTATTATAAACATTTACACTATTGGTTTACCTTTCTAAACACCTTCATTATTTGTTTCATTCATATTATTTGTTTACTTGTAAACGTTTATAATATTTGTTACCTTGTGGTAGACATTTGCATTATTTGTTTAAATGTAAAAATTACATATTTTGTTTACCTTTGTAAAAGTTTATATATTTAATAACTTGTAAACATTTACATTATTTGTTTACTTGTTAAAATTGCATTATTTATTTACCTTTGTAAACGTTGACATTATTTGTCTACTTGTTGCAAAATTTACATTAATTGTTTACTTGTAAATATTTACATTATTTGTTTACTAAATATTTTGCAATCGAATTTTAGGAAGGGGACGTTAAATTTTAAAAAAAACTTGCTCAAGACTAGTGTTAAGACGACATGAAGTAATCTTAGTTGTAAAATCCCAAACACCAAACTAAGACCTAAAATCTAAGTCAATATTTTGTATACCTAATTCTTCATAGTAGGAATGCATAGAAGTATAATTTTACATTTTATAATATAACATTTTACTAAGAGTATAATTAAAAACACGTGAATAGGGTGAGTTACCTGATTGCAATCATGTTTAACATCCATGGCCAAGAGAAAAGGAATTTTTTTTAAATATTTCAACTTAGGGAAATTATTACTAGTCGGACATATAATCGAAGTAAGTTCATAAAAAGTTGATGCATTCGTGTTCGAACTAACCGAAGTGTCTGATAAGAGTAATACAGTTTGCTTATTGCACTCGAAAACGTCATGTGTCATTATTTGTTTATAAATTTACTTTAAGTCTATAAATTTAAGTCCAGTAAGTTGTAATTTTACTAAGTTTCAACCTAAACGTTTCGCTGATATTTGAGCATCAAATCTACAAGAAAAACGTGACTTTGGTCGCAGTTTGTCGTAAATATTGAATGTTTACAATTTTTTAATATTAATACAATGGTTATTTTGGTTTTTACATTTTTTTGTATTAAATTATAAACAACTATATTTGTATTATTTGATTTTAAAAAGACAAAATAAAATGACACATACAACACATAAATATCTGTTACAAACGGTGATTATAAACAAAGACTTACATGGCATTCCACTACGCCCACACTTGCACTGCTCATTAGCTGTTGTTCACGCGATCCATGCAATCGGACTGTAATCAGGAAATACCATTACCTCGCATTAACAATAAAACTATAGGCCTACTTTACCTGTCATTCAGTCAACATACTGACACGAGTTGCTCGGGCAGGGAAACTGACGTATGAGTCATTTTAACATTGCTGGAATGCTAAACAAGTAATAGGCTATACAATTTTTTTTTAAAGTAAATTCCTACTTAAATCAACAAAGATAAATTTTATTTGACTTTCTTTTCATTTTATAATTATAATTAATATAAATATGTATATAGATATGTCAGAATAACAATTTTTAAGTGGCAGAATAGAAAGCGAATTTCCTTGCAATTTTCCATTTCCCTTTCTATGTATGGTGTTTGGTTATTGTTTTTGTTTGATGCTACTTATACGCTTTTTTTCGTCGCTTGCATTGTGCTGTAGTTTCTTTTCGCTTTCCTTTCGCATTGTCCATTTGTGAAGCAAGGTCCGATATCGTTAATCCAGTTTGCTTATTTTATTCTTTTCATTCATTTTTAGTCCTAGAGCATTATTTATGATATGGTGTGGTGGCCGTGACAACAATTTAAGGTTATGAATCACTTAAACAATAGTTTATGACTATCCGAACTTTAAATTTAGTAAATTTGTTAAAACTTACTGAGACAGAACGTTTTCGATCGCTATGTGGCGATCTTCGTCAGTGTCCAACACAGCAAGACAGGCTGCAGTCCAAGAATACAGGAATACGGTTTTAAAAGTTAGGAAAATACACGCCCACATACAATTCAATAAAGTATGCCTAACTCACAACTTAACACCCACATACGCGAAAATAAACATAAAAAACAACACTAAAACAGTTACTTTGTTTTTGTGTGTCTGTAAATTTCATATTGTTCTAGTGTGTTGAGATGTGGTCCTTTTTTGTTTTGATGTGTAGGATTTCTAGGTTATGGTAAATGTCTGTGCACTTGTGTCCTGTTTCTTTTATGTATTGTAAAATGTTGAGTTGGTGTTCTGTTTGTGTTCCTCGATTCTTTGTTTAAAGCTGCAACCTGTTTGTCCAATGTAGAATTAGTTACATTTGTCGCAGTTTAGTTTGTATACGCTTGGTGCTTGTAGTTTATCTTTGTTGTTGGTATTGTGTTGTATTTTGTATTGCAACTTATTAGTTTTGTATGCTAACTTGTATCCTATTTTTTGAAATTTGCGAGCTATTTTGTTTGTTGTTTTGTTTATGAATGGTAATGTGTGTTTGTTTTCCCTGTCTGTAGTGTTAATTTTAGAGTTTTTTTTTGCATTTTGTATAGTTGTCTATAGTTGCATTTTTTGCATAGTTTGTCTATTAAATGTTGAAGCTGTGTTTTGTGTGTGGCAGTAGTGTCCTAAGCGAAATTTTTCTACAACACATAGAAAACACCAGGATACTCACAAACAATACACACGCACACAAAATTATTTACTGGCACAGATACGTCGATGATATCATAACACTATACAGAGGCAACTCCCGTCAATGCGAAAATCTCCTCACCTACAATAATAAAATACACCAAAAACCCCACTTCACTTCAGAAATTGAAACCAAACGATCCCCAAACTTCCTAAACCTAACCATAACAAAAAGCCACACACAAAAACATAGCTTCAACATTTACAGGAAACCCATAACGACAGACACACTTATCCACAACACCTCAAACCACGATATCCAACACAAACACGCTGCCTTCAGATCCATGCTCCATAGACTTAAAGAAGTCCCAATGAACACAGAAAACATAAACAAAGAACTAGACACAATTAAATATTTAGCATACACAAATGGATACAACGCCACAATAATAGACAAACTATGGTACAAAATACAAAAAAACACTAAAATTAACACTACAGACAGGGAAAACAAATACATCACATTACCATTCGAAAACAAAACAACAAACAAAATAGCCCGCAAATTTCAAAAAATAGGATACAAAATAGCATACAAAACTAATAACAATTTACAATACAAAATACAACACAACACCAACAACAAAGATAAACTACAAGCACCAGGCGTATACAAACTGAACTACGACGAATGTAACAAGTTCTACAATGGACAAACAGGTTGCAGCTTTAAACAAAGAATCGAGGAACACAAACAGAACACCAACTCATAAAACTCACCAACTTACAATCACATAAAAGCATCAGGACATAAATACACAGACATTTACCATAACCTAGAAATCCTACACATCAACAAAAAAGGACCACATCTCAACACACTAGAACAGTATGAAATTTACAGACACACAAAAACACAAAGTACAAACATATTAAACGAACAAACACAATACAAATCACACATACTCTTTCATACTATAGAAAACCTACCTTTAAAACCGTCACCGCTTGACCCAACATCTCTAAGCAGAAGACACTGATGAAGATCGGCACACAGCGATCGAAAACGTTCTGTTCCAGTAAGTTTTAACAAATTTACTAATTTTAAAGTTCGGATAGTCATAAACTGTTGTTTAAGTGATTAACATAATTTTATTTTTTAAAAATATTGTTAATACTATTACTGTTAGAAGTTAAAGCAATGCAAACAATTAATTTTTTTAAAATTTGTTGCTATTTTTAATTTGTAAAAATCAACAGATTAAATACTAATAATGTTAAATATTTAATAAATAAATCATATTATATGTATTTGTTTATAAATATTTAAATAATCTACGATTTATTAAACATATTTTGAATTATCAGTATTATTGATTAATAAACAATTATTGATTATCACAATTATAATTAACTATTGGTAACTGCAATTTTTTCACTATGGGAAACAAGTGGGACCTTCCTAAGGCCATGAACAATATAAGTCTACAACAAGGATGCAGGCTTGTCATAATTTCCAATGCTCTATGTAATAGGATAAATTCCTTATCTTAACTAAGATAGGTAGACCTTTTACCCTCACAAAGGTACAATGAGTAAGATATAAGATACTTTACTATGATCCCAACAGAGGTTACTCTCAGGTATTTAACCCTCTACATGTGAGCTACCATGATCCTTGACTATATCTCATGGCAGGGGAGTTTGTCATTGTCTTAATTTTACCCATACCCATAGTTGTCATTCTTTTATTGGTGATAATGATCAAAATGATAGATTACCATGAAACACACTGAATTTTATAGTGATTTTACTCAATATTTGCATTAGTTTGATTAAGAATTTTCACAAAATTATAAAAGCATTTCCACAAAAGTCATAAGCTCTTGGTTTGTAATAACTCCACAAAAGTCATAAGCTCTTGGTTTGTAATAACTCAAATAGGAAGTTACTACACTTATTAGAAAGTTATTTCACTTAAACTTTATTTAATCTCTGTTAATAACTATTTAATGTGTTTAAGGTTAATGACAGATCACAGAGCAATTCATGCTTTGTAGTAGCACTAATTGTTCTGTGATCTGTTATTAGCCTTAAACATAATAAAAAGTTTTGTTTTTAGGTTAAAGCACTTGGGAGAAGAACTTGAGCAAGATCACGTATCCAAATTCTTTTCTCAGGGATCATAGGGTGGAATCTAACCTCACCGTGATAACAGGTTTTAAAGTTGGTGTGTGCAAACCTTCTTGTCATCATACTTCAGTGTCAAGGTAAATAAATATTTAAAAAATTACCACTTCACTTAGGTACAAAAGCTGTTTACAACCTACCATAAATAAAAGATAAGAGGATATAAAAAAACTGTTTTATTCATTAAAAGTTATGTTCACTTATCACCTTGACGATTGAGGTGTTTGTCATCCCTGTAGGTAACATGCTTCAATTTCCAATTTATTTGTAAAATACCTCTGAAGTTGATTACTTTGTAATCGAAATGTATATTAGGTTAAAATAAAAATTGTTGAAATTGTGGTAAGAGATTGTTTTTATTTAATTATGATATGTTGTCGCCAATGAATTTAATTTAATTTTGATGGCGATCATTTGATGTTTATAGTAGAATTTTCATAACTAAATAGTTCATAATGAGCTAATGTGCTTTGCTCATAATGGCTTTCATAATAATACAAGTGTGTATAGCTTTCACCATAACTCGATCAGTATATTAAATAGTAATATATTATTTCGTCAAGACATGCATGTCTAACAAGGCCTTTTCAAACTTTATATCCAATATTACTTGAGTTAATGTAACCACGATTATTTGTTTTCTTTTAAAATTTAAATACATAAAACTTTTTAGACATAAGTAAAACTTTTTACCTAAAACACTTGAACATATGTTACTCTTACATAGAGTAGCACTTACTTTCTTGAATATTGACGACGGCTGTTTCGGGAGATGTGTCCCACAGTAAACTCAAACTGTAATGAGTTACGGTTATGTCAATGGGACATATCTTCCAAAACAGCAGTTCTCAATAATCTAAAAAGGGAGAGCTACTACAGCCAAGTGTAACATACTAACAAGTATGTTAGTACAGTGTTTTTAGTTAGAAACTAGGAGCCCAAGTGAAGATGGAATCAAATAATCGAAACGTTTTACTTGAATTCTTACGTACATTTCAATTGCAAAGCAATCATATTCAGAGGAAATTATTACAAAAAAATTTTTTTTTCCATAATTTAGGGTGAATTTATTACATTGAAACCATGTTATCAATTCAGTAGTTGCATCTTGCACAAACTTGTAACTTAAGTAGTTATTTAAAAATCTACTAAGGCAAACTTTCAACCTCACTAAGCAAACATCAGTGATAAGGAGCTATATAATTATTGTTTAGTGCAATCAAAATAATTTTGTTTCGATAAGTTTTATCAAACTTAATTTAATTATATATTATTCTGAATCAGATGAGAAATTTTATATTATATTATTCTATTATTGTCTTAAATTACTTATATAAATCTATTTTAGTTTTTCATGTATACAAAATGGTTTTTTGAGAAATAATGCTACTTTCAAAACAATTTTTTCTGAAAAAGTTATCAATGCAATTAAATAAAGTTAAATTCATCTCCCTTTTATCATTAAAACCTTTCAGCTGCTTACTAAAAAAAGTTGTTTTCAAACTAATTAGTCTAAAAACCTTGAGTCTCTTCTGTTGTTTTCCCTTTGTAATCAGGGTTAGAATGAAATTGTCCAGCCGACTTGCTTTGGGGGGGGCGATCGATGCATTATATATATATATATATATAATATATATATAATATGTGTGTGTGTGTGTGTGTGTGCGCGCGCACGTGTTTGTATGTAAAAACGTAGAACAGAAAAAGTTCTTTCTATGCTTGCGTTAGAAATCGGTAACATGAAAAAGATTTGTAGCAAATTAGACTTTTTAATAAATAATTATTCCAGTTTCGATAACACTTATGGCTAGAGAATATTATTAATTTCATAATAAGATATTATTATAAAAATGGTTTATTAATTAATATAAGTAGTTATTCTTCCAACACGAACAATTCCGGAGTCAACTGCGAATATTACGCTTGCAAAATTACGTATTGAAAATCATATGTTCCAGACTAAGCTTCACTGTTGTTAAAACGTTTAGACGTTTATGAGGGTATGCCGAGGAAACGTGTCACATTTTCAAATTAAAAATTAACATTTTATTTTTTATTTACAATAAAAGACGAATTAATCTAAGTAAAAGTCTAATTTAATAGCAAGTCCTAATTTAATAATATATTGTCGACTTTTAACCCAAAGTTCTTGAGGGTTGGGGGGGGGGCGATCGCCCCCCCCCTTGGATACGCGCCTGTGCAAACACTATATCACTTTGTATGCCAAACTTGGTTTATTACAGGTTTTTGATCAATTTGTGTAAATTTGAAGCCAGTTTTCTAAGAGAAATGATATTAACTACCTTAAATACAAACATTTTGTTTAGTGTTTTTTCAATACATTAGAACCTCTTTAATTTGGACTAAATAAAATTTTATGTCATCTGGATTAATAAAAACGCTGATCAAATGAAATAACCTTAATAAGGGGAAAGTCATATAATTAAACACTCTGCATAAAAAAAACCTTGTACTTGTAAAAAGTATTTTGAAATTACAAACAGTATTTAAATTTAAAACAGTATGTAAATTGATAAAAAATGTGAAAGTTATTGAATATTAAATGTCCATTTTGTGCTTAAAATTAGGTTTTACAAAGTACACGAGACAAGATTACTGTACTTAGAGGACGAGAGTTTAGCTTCATACTCATTGTGACTGTAAAATGTGTTTCCTGGTTTAAAGATACTGCTAAGTTTCAGTTGTCTTTCTTTAGCTATGCGTACACAAGGGCAGTACAGCACAGTCTCGGCAATTTAAAAAAACAAGGAATAACCTTGAATGAAATCTGTATGCGCTCATTTGGCCGGTACGACCAACCGGGAAGGGTATCCCCACCTTTTGCCGTTTTAAAAAGTCGGAGATGAAGAACTTCAGGACATTTCTGAACGGATGCCCATTGGCACAAAGGAATCATTTATTTTTGTCGACAATTCATGAATGTTTGCTACTATTTCATTCTACACAGGTTTTAAAATTGTGCTAAACCTGGAAAACTTGATACCTACATTATTTGGCATATAAAACCCGCCTGGTCTTAAAAATATTTGTACAGAATAAATTGTATATTTAGCGTATTAAAAAAAAAGTCTAAAAACTATCAGCTCAAATAAGATTATTTGTATCAAATATGTAAAACTAAAAATTCATCAGCTCAGATAAGACTATTTACAGCGAATATGTGAAACTAAAAACTCATGATGAATATGTGTACACTTACACAAAATTTTTTGTTAATTAAAATACGGTTAATTCATGAGTCAAGAATACTTAATTTGTTAAAAATCCAGCAACGTTTCAGCAACTATATTGTTGTCCTCATTCAGGCCTACAAATACAATAGACAAAATTAACTATAATGTCTAAAAAATTCAAATCCAAATATAATATAAAATAAATAACGTTACAATATACATTAAAGCTATTAATACTAATACATTAACATTACAAAGAACATAAATAATTAAATTAAATTATTAAAAGCACTCTATAATTTTCTATTTATCTATGTTGGTTTTGTAAATCATTTATGGTTTTTGTGTGTGTTGCTATTATTAAATTAGTCATGTTGTGCCTTTTTTTATACTTTATTAAGAAATTGTAATGTTAAATAACTGAAACGTTGGCTTGTGCTGAAATTTCAAGAGTTGTAGATGTTTATTGATAAGATGTTTAGGAATTTTTGTTGACACATTTTAATTATTTTATTTAATTGTTTTAAAGATTTCATTCTAATGGACTATCACTATTATATAGTGTTTTTAATAATTTAATTTGATTATTTGTGTTGTTTGTAATGTTAATTTATTGGTATTAATAACTTAAATGTATATTGTAATATTTTAGACATAGTTAATTCTGTCTATTTTACTTGTAGGCCTAAATGAGGTCAACAATATAGTTGTCAAAATGTTGCCGAATTTTTAATAAATGAAGTATTCTTGATTCATGAATCTACAGAATTTTTTATTCAACACAAAACATAAATTCAATGTCAAATCGCTTTTATACAATTCTCACTTGCCAAGTAATCACATTAGTAACGATGTTGTTACACAGTGTCTAATTCAAATAACTTTTCTATAATACTGTACTATCTAATGTTTCCGGTGCCGGCCTAATAATAATAATAGGCCTTATATAAACACCATATATTTGTAACTATCAATAAATTCTGATAACTAATAGGTTTTACACAGTATAACAATAACAAAAATATAATATTCATGACTAAGTTACTAGACTGTGTAAATAATGACTAAATAATAGGTTTAATATAAACACCGAATATAATAATTGTAACTGTCAATAAATTAAGTTAACATTTTGATACAGATTCAATAGACTAGATGAATAACTAAACATGTTTAACCCTCTAGCACCCAGGATGGTTACTCGTTTGCGTTAGCAAGTCCCACTTTCGGACAATAACAGGTAATGTTTGCGCTTAAATACACCAACGCCACAACCAAACCGGTGGTCGTAGTGAAATATTTTTTTTAAAGATATAAAATTTGGAATTATACCTCCAACTTTCCCGCTGACATCATTCAACTGACCAAAAAAAAAAAATAAGCTACACAGACTGACTGTTTTATGTTCAACTGTAATTCTGTTTAGAAAGGTTTTAATTTAATGTCATTTTAAGATAAGGAAACTATTTTATAAAATTAAAATTGCCTCATTATCATAATCCCTGTATTTTATATTACTATGAAACCAAATTTTATTATTTCCTGAATGGTAACAGGTTTAAAACGCAGTTAGAGTGAAGGGCCAATTAAAAAATTAGTCGGTGACCAAGTCTTGTTTTCCCAGCCAGATCCAAATCAAATGTGAGGATGGTGGGAGTTCCCGTCTAATAGGCGCACCCACCTTCCATTCACCGAACATAATGGACTACAAAATTCAAGAGTTTTCAAACTTAGTCGGTAACCAAGTCTTATTTTCCCGGCCATATCCCTCATAAATGCGGCAATCAAATGTGTGGATGGCAGGAGTTCTCCTAGTAGGCGCACCTATCTTCAAAAATCTTGTTCGTGCTGTACCGAATATCCGTGCTTAGTTTTAAAGTTGATTTCTTGAACAATTGTTTACATAATTATTTCCCCATCTTTAACATTGTTCTCTTTTGCACAGTGATGATCACTCTGTACCAAACTACAAAAGGTCACACTAAAAAATTGCTGTTTTCAGTCTCACACTCCTAACTTAGCTGTACACAACTTTTAAAAGTTGCTGTTATAAAACTGTCCTCTTAAAATGCAAATTAAGAAGATAAAAATTAATGAGAATTTACTGTAGCGTTTTAGAATAGAAAATGAAATATGTTTTCAGTACTTATTAACCCGGCAGAGGTCGCGTGAAAAATAAAACATGAGGGGTTGCACACGGTGGATTCGACCAGGTCATTTTATTAATACAAAAAATAATACTGAACAATATTTTATTTTAAAAATAAAAGTATCGTAATTGAGTATAATGTATTTACTTAGGTTCTATTGGTTTTAATTGTGACATTAATGTACTAAACAATTTTAAATAATATTTTAAGATTTAACAAATTTATTGTTTGAAAAAAATACAAGACTTTAGATAAATTATAAATTGTCATAACATACGGGCTCTTTCACAGACTTATGTATAATAATATATTCTGAAAGAAAAATAATTTCTGAATATGAAAATGTACTGGATGTTTACAATAGCTGAAATGTAAAAGAACCAATTTTGAAACTAAATGTGTTGAATGTTTAAGTAAATTTATTATATTATTACAATTATAGTGATGAAATGCAACTGAAAAAATTTATGATTTTAAACAAAAAGCTACGTACAATATGTCTAAGCACCTGAGGGTTATAGCAATGAACTTCTTTACAGTTCTTCATCCAATTGATGGCCTTGGGTGGCGCAGTCTTGACAAGAAGGTACAGTGTGTTCCCTCAGATGAATCTACGACAGCTGTTGCACAGAGTTTTTTATTTCCTGTTTTGTCTCTTTTTGCTTAGACCGCATCGTCCTTCACGTGCATCTTCTGCAATATTTCGCCCCTGTGGCTGTAGCCCCAGCATCTCTTCAATGTTTCTTTTCAACTGACGTCGAAGTTCGTCCCATCCATGGCATTGAAGCATGTAGCCACGGCTAATTGTTTGAGGTAGCATCGCCGGACTATATTGAATACCCCTTTTGCATGTTTGTACACAATGAAAGAGTTCACTCTAATGGTAATAGGTAGGCCAAACAACACTGTCAGTGGCCATCGATTGCTGCATTGTGCAGCTGAATATCCGGCCTTGTCATCACTCATCAACAACGTCTACTTTCCTTTTGTTGAATTGTAATATGTTAGGATGTAAGGTTTATTTTCATCTCCAGGTTCAGGATAAATTTCATCATTATTATGCATGGTTGAGATGAGAATAACTACTTTATTATTATTTTGGAAGTAGGACAGTAATGTTTGATTCCCTCTAAACCCAAAAATGCTTGAGGTTACGGTAGAATTTTTGTACTGATGAATTTGTTTGGAATGTTTGGTTTGTTTTTCTGCAAAGTGCCTACAAGAGTCAATTTATGCACCTTTAGCAGATGTTCGGCAAATGGTATTGAATTATACCAGTTATCGATTGTAATATTCCTTGACGTACCACTGATAGGTTGAAGAAGTCTGTCAACAACATCAATACCTGAATTGTTTACGAGCCTGCTGCCTGTTTACCAATATATACCTTCATGTTGAGGGTATAAAAGGTTTTTGCACAGGTCATTGCATAGATTTTGATAATTTGCAGGTTTATTTTTTATGTACTGCCTAAACCTGCATCTTCCTCTAAACGATTCTAGCATTTCATCTATTGTAAGGTATTCACTTACATTAAAGTTTGCAGTACATTTGGCAACAATCCCGTCACAAATATCACAAACAATTGCTAATTTGTCTGTCTGTAATCTCTGGCCCCTCATTTGAGCATCATCGAACCTTAAAGCTCTGATCAGGAATTTTAATCGTCGAACATTCATGCAGTTTCTAAAAAATGGCATACCTGTTCCTTCCGTACTCCACAAATCATAAAGATTTAAATGTGAAGCGTGAAGTAATTCTGCATTTTAGGATATCATTTAAAATATTTTAGTGAAAAATAGCTACCAGACAGCAAGAGGTGATTCCAATTCCAAATGTGGTTTTACACCTGGTAAATTGCTAACTAAATTATGAGTAGCTGTACGCCTATTTGGAGGAGGACAGTGTACGTTCCAATTAGTAGCTTTGTCTTTACCTGTGTACACGGGCCCAATATGACGTGGTAATTCTTCTTCGTCACCTGACTGTTCTGATTCTGTGTCTTCCTCTTGAACTTCAACATGATATTGTTGTTTGTCATCTGAATCCGGTTCTTCAACGGGTTCAACAGTAGGCATGTCACGAAAAAGTTGTCTTCTAACACTACCAGAATTTTCAATCCTTTCTTCCTCCCGCCTTTCTTCCCTTTCCACGCTACCTAACAGTCTGGCAAGTCTTCCTTCCTCTGCTCGATTTATATTGCGTAGTAACACAATAAATATAATGCATAACTCACTAAATGATCAATAACACAAAAAAGAAATTAAAAATTATGTCACACTTTAGCACATGCGAGGGGTCGTGCATGATGGTTTCCACACTGGCTTTTCTTTAGGCTGCTGCACTAAGACACACGTAGGTGATAACGAAAATACAAACACAGCATTCGACAGCGTACGAGTCTATTTAAAGGTACTGAGAGGGTGGAAGCTGACAAAAATCGGCAGTTTGAGATATTAAGAAAATGGTTAAGGCCTGGTGGAAAAGACCATGACATGATCCCTGCGGGTTAAAAAAAGTATGTTCTATTCAAATGTAATAAAAATCTAAGCTTTGCCATGTATTTCAGATTCATTTACTTAATTGTTTATCTTCAAGTCTCTATGTATGATACCACTATGTGCATATAATTGAAAACATTCTGCAAAACTTTTGAAAAGTTTGAATTCTTTATACTGCTTTTGAGTTACCCTCTCCATCAGAAAAGGTTTAAGTATGCAGATGGTCTAACTCATTAGGCTTACTAAATGCATAGCACTACCATCATAAACGGTTAGTTTTTGTTAAATTCTTGAATTTTGTAGTCCATTACGTTCATTGAATCTTATTAATCACTTAAACAATGTGTAATTCAATACAGCAAGACAGGCTGCAGTTCAAGAATAATTAAAGTTCGGATAGTCATAAACTATTGTTTAAGTGATTAACAAAATCTATGAAATTGTATATAAAGTCTGCTCCACATATAGCCAACCATTAAGTAAAAAATACATACTACCAATTATAACATTACAGACATTTTTATTATAATAAATCTTCTTTTAGCTTATATATTTTACCAAGGATTTTTTTTTAAAGTTTCTTCTAAACTAGTCAACCAGGAGGATCTTTCTTTTACAATTGCAACTCATTGATTACCCTTCATAACCCTGATACAAACTCTGTCAAATGTGTCAACAAATTAACAAATAATGTACAAAACTAAAAAAAAAACAACAAACTTCAAATTGAACAATATGAAATATGTAAACACATTAAATCACATCCTATAAACCTGTATTCAATGCCTAATTATATGTGCCCAATTATTATACAAGTTATATGTCACGAGTTATCTCTTCTCTTTAAATAAACATAGCCTCTTTCTCAACAACATCTTCACTTTCATTTTCTTCTTTCTTACTCACAACTAACCACATTGCAAACTTCTCTTTATTCACCAAATTAAACAAACATATATTGCGTTAGTTAAGGTTTGAATTTAAAATGATTATCGTCATAAATCAATTATTAGATGTTATTATTAGGAAAATTGTGTACATTTTATTTTATAAAATATATTTTTGATGAAAAACAATCCAGTTTCAGTATAAATTATTTAAAGATCTTCTTTTGATGGTATAAAATGTTGATAGTAACTTCTGGTAAAGTCAACCATTATATCTTGAGTACATTCTGGAAGTTCTCCAGTACAGAGTCCTGGAGAGCCACTATACACCATGAAAGGAGGGACAACAGTTTCAGGAGCTAATATAGTATTATCCTCGATTTTACAACAGTCTTTTAGTACACATCGACGTCCCTGAAACAAATTCATAACCCAGAATAGAATAGAATAACTGTAAAAGTAAAACAACTTCTTTAAATATAAATAGAGGGTGGCACACATAAATGTAGTTTTGTAACTTAGCCAAGATTTATAATATTTATGCCCAGTCAAGGGAAATTACCCTCATTATCCCCTCCCCATGTATAACCTATAAATGTAAAGGTCATAATAGCATAGCAAACACGCCAGATTTGGCTGGTTACTTGGCACAATGCCTTCATATTTAGTGGGAAAGAGAGTTTTTATCGTACAGTGCTATGTTCAAAGTGGTTTAATTTATGAAACACGTGAAAAGTTTCATGAGAAATACCTAGAGAGTACTATTCCTGCCAAGAGGATGGTTCAAGCGTTGTTATAAAAGTGGCATAGTATGGGCACAATTGTAAATAAATCAGAAATAAGCCTAATTCATTCCGAACTCCTGAAGTTGTTGCTAACATCGGAGCTCGTATAGAACAAAGTCCGTGTAAATCAACTGGGATTTATTACAGCAAGTTAGTGTGCCACGCAAATCTGGCCGAGTTCTACACACTTTGAAACTGAAACCTTACAGAATCAGTGCTGTGCATGAACTTATGCTAGCAGATAAAAGTAAGAGAGTGACAAACTGTAACTGGCAACTTAAAAAGGTAGCAGACAGTGAAACGGACCCATTTCTTTTCTTCTCTTCTGATGAAGCATGGTTTCATGTGTCAGGATATGTTAACTCCCAAATGAAAGAATTTGGTCTGGCATAAACCTGCATGAACAACTGCTACATGACGCTTTACACACTTCTAGCGGACAACGTTGAGTTTTAGGAGGGACAGTCAACCTCCCAAAAAAAAAATTTGTGTACGTTATTTCATCATTTAAGAGTTATATTTTTATTCTGTAATGTTGGTTTATATACACTTCACCTCTGGTTGGAATAAGCTAATGATTATATTAAACTACATTTTCTATAGGTGTGTGGTCAGTATAATACCAAAGTACCTAAATTTAACATAAAATAAAACCAACAATAGAACTGGAATGTAAACAAACACACTGTGTATAACAGGTCCAAAGTATATTAACAGCTGCCATACAGAGTAAAAGCTTGGAGGTAAAAAGGATGGCTGTAGAGCAAATTGTTTGGAGTTTTGGAAAACTACAGGAGGTTCACACCACCAAACACCCTGGACATTGAGCCCTATACAGAACAAGCTTGATAAACATACATTCCTAATGACTTTGCAGTTGTCTTTCATAAGGCTACAAATGTAAGTATACAAATATTACTAATTTCAGATAGTAGTGCATATAGAGGGAGACCAAGAGGGATAAGTTTACTCCTGAAATATGTAAAATTGATCATTTTAATTACACATTTTAATAAATGTGTCTAAAGATGAATCCAAAATAATAAGGTATTTAGAGTATTTAATATTAATATTTTATATGAAGTGTAAATTATTATAATTAGTTTAAAAAAAGACATGCAATTCCATAAAAAGGAATACATTTTTTATTATTTTTTTTAACTACAAACATTGTCTCTGACAAACTGTTGTTATTATTTACAATATTTTTGTGTAATACTACATAAACAAATCAGTCTCCTAAAAAAATCAAAAATTTTTTGAAGAGTGTGGGCCCCCCACTAGAAATTGCACATTATATATGCTACTGATTCTTGATTACAGGATTTATTATAATTTATTGTGTATTAGAAGGGAAATAGTTCTTTTTTTCACAAGTATTTATTTCAAACATAAGGAAATTCCAATAATAATATTCACCGAGCAATAACATTATTACAATGAAACTTAAATGAATTTATCAAATATGAAGAGACACTTACAATTACAACATTGTTGCCAATATGTACATAAGCTCCAACAACTGCTGCATTAACAACAGAATTTTCTCCAACAAACACATGATCTCCTATGTGTAGTGGGAAAAATGCAACACTGTAAACACATTTTGTTTTATTATTGATTACACTTCCATAGAGCATATTCCTATGCTTATTACTAGTATTAACACAACATTACTATAAAAATCACTATTATTGCTTTATTTTTTAAAAATATATAAACAATAATACCACACACACATAAATATTATATTTAGAGTATTTTTAACTTTACTAAACAGAGGTTTTTTATAAACAATAAGTATTGATTGTGTGATAACATTATATATAAATACAGTAAAACCTCTCATATCCGGATCAATGTTGTGACAGCCCGATCCGGATAGCAAAATATCTGGAGTTGGGAGAGGTTACAGTATAGTCTCGCTAATCCGACGTCCGGGTAATCCGGACGGCCCAAAATTTTTGTTTAGTTATAGTATTTTACAGTGCACAATCAGTCTGCCGTTCACAAAAATAATATTTTTATACGGCTATATTTGTTATTTTTCAAAGGGGTTTTCCTACTCTAATAGACAAATAATATAATTTATTCATTAAAATATGAATTTACCATATTATTTGTTTCTTTTGCCTATTAAAATAAGGAAAAATGTCTTTGTCACGGTGGAAGGAACGACACGGCATCCGTCAACTCGGAATAAGTTATGAAATTTTGTCAGGTGACAGTGATGCCAATGAGAAATTCAAAGACAAATTTGGCAAGTTTCTCAGAGATGAAAACTTACAACCTTGTCAGGTGTTCAACGCTGACGAAACCGGATTAAATTATAAAATGTTCCCAAAAAAAACTTTAGCTTCCAAATTAGATTCAGTAGCAAAAGGCCATAAAGTTAAGAAAGAACGTATGACTTTGCTGCCCTGCAGTAATGCTTCTGGCGATCTAAAATTTCCACTTTTGGTGATAGGGAAATCCGCAAAGCCTAGGGTTTTTAAAAATGTAAATTTAAGTGTTCTACCGGCCCAATACAAGTTCCAAAAATCAGCGTGGGTGAACAGTCAAATTTTTAAGGACTAAAGGTTTTTGAAAACTTTGTTCTAACAACAGAAAAGTTTTTAAAAGAGAAAAACTCCCTCGAAAGTTTTACTAATTGATAATGGCCCATGCCACCCAAATGAAGAATTTTTGTCACCCATGGTGACATTTTTGTTAAATTTCTTCCTCCTAACGTCACGGCTCTCATTCAGCCGATGGACCAAGGCGTGATAGAGGCGATAAAACGCCAATATTTGAAAAAGTTAATTTTATCGCTTTTGTAACAACAAGAAGCAGATCCAGCTACACAATTTATTGAAATTCTTAAAAAAGTGACTATAAAGAATGTCATTTATATGGCTGCAGAATCATGGGAGGAAATTCAACCGTCTACACTCCAAAAGAGCTGGAAAAAATTGTGGCCTGAAATGCCACAGGAAAGTGAAAAAACCAACAGTCAACCTACTAATGACAACGTGGAATTCGTTCAGATTTTTCAACAATTGGAGGGTTGGGCCGAGTTGAAAGACACTGATATTTCCGAGTGGATTATTAGTGATAATGACATTGGTTATCAAATGCTCAATTGTCGCGGTGTGCACTGCAAACGCAGAAAATGACTGCTCGGAAGAGGAAGACTACACAGACAAACCGGTCAGCCCAACTCATGATGGGGCGGCTGCAATGCTGGAGGGGTTGATGACCTACTTTGAGAAACAAACTGATACGTCAACTGCGGAGCTACTGACCTTGAAACGCCTACGAGATCGTACTGTGAAACGACGTCATTCATAGTTAAAACAAAAGAACATTACGGACTTTTTTCACTAAGTTTTTTAAAGTTTATTTTTGTTTGAGTTTTTTGTGCGTTTATACAGTATAGTGTAAATAACTTTATGTGAATACATTTATTCAACGAGAAAGATGCTTTGATATTTATTCATGTCATACCTTTTCTGTTACAATTACAGGATTTTTTGCTAAATAAGCTATGAAACACTGTACTACATAGCTATATTTAGGCCTCAATTTCACTAAAACTACTATTTCAATAGGTTTCCCCGCCTAAAACACATATTGTATGCATTTGTTTTGCTTTTTCTGTCTAATCCGGACTTTCGTTGATCCGGACAGGGCCCGGTCCCATCAAGTCCGGATTAGTGAGACTGTACTGTATTTAATGATGTATGTCTGTACTACATAATCACAACTATTCTAATTGGAGGTAGATGTACAATTGTTTTATGTTAATAAATTACACTTATTGAAGATTGTAATTATATTTTAATAGGAATATAGAACTGTATGTACACTTTAGTTAGACTCCTGTAGCACAGTTCCTTTATACTGTATTGTACCTACATATGTACATTAATTATCAGTTTTGGTAATAAAAAATATATAATGGCCGTTTGCTTCTTTCGTAGAACACGTTTTTTTAAAGAAATATCCCTCCAACTTCGATAGAGTAGATGATCAGCTGCTGTTGCCTTGTCTTGTTTTTGATGTATTTGATCCTCTGGTCAAATGCCTGGAAAGCTTCGCTATGTGTCATGGTTTTTTTTTCTTTCGTCATCTTTGGCAGGTGCTGGGTATGTGTTCACTAAGACTATAATATCAGTAGTAGTAAACTCAAAAGCTTTATCCTCATTCATCTATTCATTCAAGCCAATACTGTTCATGTCCTTAAAACCAAGAATGTTTTGGAGAAGATAGACGATTTCTTCATTTGTTTGACTAACAAGGTTTTTTGTTTGTAATACGCTTTCAATCCATTCATTATTTATTTTATGATCCATTAGTTTCTGCCATAATGTCACTAATGTTATAGGCTTGATTACATCCCATGACCCATGCTGTAGTAATCCATAAAGCAACATCTAGCAAGTATAAGTTTTTTAGTCTTCTCGCATCCATACCAGGTGTTAATAACTATTAGTCTCTTCCAATGATAGAGAAAACACATTTTATTTCCCTTGTCTACCAGATTTTAGATTACAAATTCTGGGTAAATTAACTAAATAAATTACCTAATTATACAAAATCCTGTAGAATATAAGTAAACTGAATAACATGAAGAATCAAACACAACTGGGCAAGCCGAGAAAGAACAAAGACCCGACTAATAGCGCCAGAGAACTGGCTCTACTTCAAGGGATCTTGTGGAATAAAAGGGATCGAACTCTTACTTTATTCTTACATTATATCCGGGTATTGAAGATTCTGGATAAGAGAAGTTTTACTGTGTTCTAGTTATAGTCCGATTCGATAATTTAAAATATTTTTATTACTACAAATAATTTAACATCATGTAACTAGTTAATTTCTTACTTTTTAACACTTTACTGGATTATAACAGAGAGGTAACAACTAAAATTCCAAAAATTCTTTGGCAATTTTATACAGTCTTGAAAACTAAGTTGCTGCTGTATGTAAAAATTAAATGAAAACCTGACGAGAGCTGAAAAACATTTTTTAACCTAAATATTTTTGTAACCAAAAGACAATTATCATAAGTGCTGCAAACATCTTTAAAAATCAAATAACTTAAAATATGATGGTATAATCTTGGCAGCTAATAGGTTACCTCAGCACTCCTATATCGTCCAATATAATTTTTTTATTATGGTTATACAAATATAAATTATTATAAATATAATTAGAATAAAGTGAATATAATTTTCTTTCAAGTATCCAGAGAATGAAACATGTAGCTCCAATAACAATAAAACTCTCTATAGCTTTATGGTAGGTGCACATGAGTTTGAAAGTAATCAAGACGCGAAGATGGTTTCCAAGCCAACATTTTTGATATCTATTGGAATTTCTGTGCACATGAGATAGGTATCCGTGTCATTTCAATCCTATTTTTTTGATGGGTATTTTCCATGATGGAGACGGTCTTCATTCTATGTTGTTTCTCCTATGAGATGAATCGAAAACAAGTGTAAGTTTACAAAAAAAGTCGTTTTTTAGTACTTAGTGCATAAATACATTAGTGTATTGAAAGGGTGGGTTCTAGCCCCAGCTTCTGTCAAACCCTTCTGCTTCCTGGACCGGTGATGGCGGTGGTTCTCTTTTCTCTGCCTTCTTTGCTTCCTCATTGTAGGCAATCCAGAATGCTTTCCTCCTTTGTGCCTCACTCATTCCTCCAGTTACCTTAGCAACTGGTTTTCCATCTGTGTCTAGCCACATCCATTGGGACAGATTTGTCAGAGCTTCTAAGCCATGACCAATTAAATTTATTTCGTTTTTGTCTGCCATGTGTATTCCCACGAACAGCTAGGGAAATTAAAGTCCACCGCTTACTGTGGGCAGAGCCCCGCTTACTGCGGTAAGACGACTTAAGTACTCTTGGGGGGGGGGGGGGCGCCAGGTGCGCCTGAGGCTCTGTTAAATACACTCCATACCCTGAGGGCCACAAATCTACATGGGCATGGATCGCATAACACCTTCAGATCGGGGTGTACGTACCCATCAAGACCACCAACCTGGATGGGGGGGGGGGGGGGTGGTTCTTGGTTGTCACCCGCAAGGGAAGGGCAGAGAGAGCCGGGCAGATAACAACCTTCAAGTGCTAGGACTGGCCCTTTTTTTTGAGCCGCCTTCATGCACTCACACATTTGCTTGATCTTCCTGTTTATAGGGAGCCACATACGTACAGCTCCGCTCCACCCATCTCCCACCACGTCAATCATGCAGCCCATAGCAGAGGCAGCATTATATATATACAGTAAACTCCCGATTATCCGTGGAATAGGGTGGCTCGGCAACGCCGGATAACGAATTCCCCGGATAATCCGCTATGAACAAAGAATACGCAAAACGATCGATAATCGATTATTATACCATAAGTTACACAAATAATGACCCTGGTTAATGCAATTAATACATAATCTTCAGAGGAAAAAATAAATACAGAAAATAATTTAAAATGTCGATGTTTTTGACGGATTATAACATGTACACTTATATGTCTAACTATTTACAATACGTACATAAGTATATATATATATATATATATATATATATATATATATATATATATATATACACAGTGATTCGACAATGGTTAAGTGACCGAAGTTGCCTCATCACACAACATAAATTCATTGCACTTAATGGTGGATAAAATTACTTACAATAGTAATATATTAACCTCATACATATATATATATATATAAATATATATATATATATATATATATATATATTTGTTTTTTAATATTATTAACCTAATAAAAACCCAAAAAAACAAAACAATATATAAAAAAAAGAAATTATGAAACTTAAAGAGACATTAGTCTCTTTAAGACAACGACTACATAATATTAAAATCAGATAAAACAACACACCAGTAATAATTGAAAATACTAAATTTATCAATTCAATGACAAACCACATAAAAGAAAATAGATACAAACAAATCCCAGACTCAACTAACAAATACGTTAATACAATAAAAAACCTAATAGTCATTCACAGAAATACCCTAAACTATAACAATAAATTAAAATACCACACAAGACTTTACCCATTCAAACCACCATGTGCACCAATATTAAATTTCAAAACAGCACCATGTAACACAAAAATACTAGACAAAATAATAAGATCTAAACACATACAATAAACAACACATACAATAAAAAAAATGGATACGAATTAATTAATAAAATAAAAAACATAGAAACAAACAGCAACACAAAAATAATTAGTTATGACATAACCAACATGTACCCTAGTATCCCAATAGAAGAAACCATAGAAATAATAAAAAACAAACTAATACACAATAACAAAAAAGAAAACACAATAAATAGTATTATTACACTAATCAAACACATGTGTAACCAAAATTACTTCCAATTTAACACGAAATACTATAAACAAACAACCGGACTCCCCATGGGATCACCCGTATCATCAGTCATGTCAGAAATATATCTACAACACTTTGAACAAATAATATTTAAACCTATACTAAACACACATAATATTTTGCTATGGACAAGATATTTAGATGATATGCTTGTAATATACCAACCTACCTTTCACAATGAACACATCCTAATACTAAACAGATTAAATACATACAACGAAAACATACAATTCACCTTCGAAACAGAAACAAACAGAACAATTAACTATCCTGGCATTACATTAAATAATAATAATATTAAAATAGAAACTATAGTACACAGAAAACCAACTTCCAACAATACCAGAATACACAACAAATCTAACCACCCCTGGACACACAAAATTAACACTTACAGTAACATGATAAATAAAGCAATAAAATACACACAAGATAACAATTTAAATTAAGAATTAGATAATATTACAAAAATAGCAATAGAAAATGGATACAACAAACACCTTATAAAAAAACATATACAGGGAGCGGCAGAAATATGTGACGAATTTCAATCGCGTACAGTCGAGCAGTTGTGTGGAGGGGGTGGTGGGGAGTGGCGCGTTGACAAGGCCATTCGACGCCATTTCAGTAGCCATGGAGCAGTGGGTCGGTGTACATCGTGCATTTGTCAATGAGACGTATTTTAATAGTGGTGATTCGGTTGTTGCTACACAACGTCAGTTTCGTAGGCATTTTAATGTGAGTCGTAGAGGACGCACCCCTCCCGAAACACAATCAAACTGTGGGTGGATAGTTTTAGAACAACTGGTTCATCTTTAAAACAAAGGCCTACAGGCCGTCCAAGGTCAGTGAGAACACCGGACAACATTGAGCAAGTGAGACAAGCTGTGCTAACAAGCCCGCATAGACCGGCGCGTAGACAAGCTGCCGCTCTTCAAATGTCTGATCGCACAGTAAGACGTATTTTGCACTACGATCTAAACTTTCATGCGTATAAAATTGCCATTGTCCAAAAACTTCAGCCTCATGACTACACTAATTGCCAGGCATTTTCAGAGCAAATGATTAATTTGATGGATGACCAGAAAATTCTTCTAATGAGTGATGAGGCTCATTTTAACCTTGATGGCTATGTTAATAAACAGAACTTTAGATATTGGTTGAATGAGAACCCACAAGAGTTGCACGAACGCCCTTTACATAGTGCTAAAGTTACCATGTGGCGCACAGTAACTAAGAAATGTGTCATCGGACCGTACTTTTTTGAGGAAGGTGGGCGTACGGTTACAGTCAACCATGAACGTTATCTACAGATGCTAGACAGTTTTTTGATACCAGAACTAAAATGGAAACGTTTAGCTATTAGAAAGATTTGGTTCCAACAAGACTTCTCACACAGCAAATGTCGTCATGGATTATTTGAGGACTAAGTTCCGTGGCCGTGTTATCTCATGGAACGGTAACTTTGCTTGGCCCGCACCATCCCCTGACCTCAGTCTGTGTGACTTTTTTTTTGGGGTTACCTCAAATCAAAAATCTACACAAAACAAATCCCGTACACTGGAGGATTTGAAGGAAGCCGTAACTCAAGAAATTGCCTCCATAACAAACGAGATGTTGGGAAAAGTGTTTGACGGTTTCATTTCAAGACTGGAGGAATGCATGACGAGGAATGGACACCACTTAAGTGATGTTATCTTTAAGTAATAACAGGTTGTATTTCAGTGTTTTTTTATCATGATATTGTGTTTTTCATTAATTGCCATCTTTTATAATGTGTAACAAATAATAAACTTTTAAAAAAATATGTATAAGTACTGAAGCTATTTTTATTTAAAAACCGTCAGGTATTTCTGCCGCTCCCTGTACAATAAATTTACAAAAACCTAACCTCAACACAACACTACAACCTGAACACAAATATAATAAAAATAAAAAATCTACCTAAAATATAAATACACCAATAACAAAGTAGAAAAAACAACAAATATATACAACAAAGAATACTACACTCCAACATACAAACCAAACAACAAAATAATAAAATATATCTTAATAACACAAACCCCAAAATTACATGTAACGACTGCAATGAATTTTACATAGGATAAATAACCAGATCATTTAAAATAAGATTTGAAGAACATTACAGAGTATTCAAAAATAAAAATACAAGAGTATCAAATGTTGCAGCACACCTAATATCACATAACATGAAATAACAAATTACGAAAATAACCTAATCATACTTGAAATAAATAATAACCCAATAGAACTAAACTCACTAGAAAAATACCACATTTATAAAAAACATACACAACAATTTAATGGACCTACAGACAACATATGCAGACGACGTACTATTCAAAAACATTATAAAAGCGGCTCAAGAAGAAACATGTATGACGTCAACAAATACCAACATCACGGAACGAACATCCACACCAGAAAAATAGAGAAAATTAATTCAGTGATTCGACAATGGTCAAGTGACCGAAAGGTGCCTCATCACATAAGGTAAAATTATTGCACCTTGTAGTGGGAAAGAATTATTTACAAGTAATAATAATAACTTCATAAAGTCAGTGCAACAGAAAAATAATGGACAACATGAAATATCACGATATATATATATATATATATATATATATATATATATATATATATATATATATATATGTGTGTGTGTGTGTGTGTGTGTGTGTGTGTGTGTGTGTGTGTGTGTGTGTGTGTGTGTGACTATTAAAGATTAATATCTCAAACTATAAATCTAAGTAATTAATTCCTCATTGATATTGATAACAAATTATCAGTTTAATTAATATTTATGCCAAAAATTATTATCAATTGGTTATTCAATCATATTTAAAGTCAAACATTTACAAATATGAAATTAGTAATTATATTATCGAAAACTTACCTGATAAAATGAAACAGATAGAAAGTAAGCTGCATTACATGTGCACTGTCTCATTACCAAATGTGTACTAGTGGAAGACTGGTGGTGGTAGAATTGACGCTAGATAGGGGGAAAATTTGCATCAGTCCTGATACCTATCCAGATATGGCGACATCCCATGGGTGTTGCCCCATTACTTCCAAGGTATTTCTGCCTATCCAAATGAATACTATCTCAGCGTCCTGATTCAAGCTCATGTGCACCTATCCTTACTGTGTTAGCTGATGGGCTACTCCTTAGTATAATAGTTTTACTGTTATTGCCAAGCCCAGAAGATAACAATTTATTTTTACAGATGAATGGAAATTGCAAATGACTATAGTACAGTAAATTCCCAATTATCCGTGGAATAGGGTGGCCCGGCATCGCCGGATGACGAATTCCCCGGATAATCCGCTATGAACAAAAAATACGCAAAACGATCGATAATCGATTATTATACCATTAAGTTAGACAAATAATGACCCCGGTTTAATGCAAATCACAAATAATCTTCAGAGGACAAAATAAATACAGAAAATAATTTAAAATGTCAATGTATTTGACGGATTATAACATGCACATTTATATGTCTAACTATTTACAATACGTACATAAGTATATGTCAAAAGTAAGTATGTATGTACATATGTAACTTCCTTTGTACATAATACTTTCACTTTTTAACAAAAAAATCTGTCACTTTCGTCTGTTTTTTTGTGAGCATTGATTTAGCTTTAATGTGCGTTCTAAGTTTCTTGAGAACCATTTTGTCTCACAGTGTCTACTTGTGTTACGTGTGTCACAAAGCCATAAAGATCGATAATGTATATGACAGACATGGATAATGCATATGTCACGTCCTAGACTATTTATAACCGAGATTAGCTGACATTTGTTTATATTCTTATGATACACATTAGGTTTTTGGGCGTCCAAGCATTTTGTCATTGTCTCTTATATACAGTAGTCTGCTCGCCCCTTTTATTTCGCTGGCCCGCATCGGGATGCTTCCCTTTCAATGTAAAAATTAGTACGTACATATTTACATATCTATTCCCTTCATCTTAACTTCTATTAAGCCTTATATGTATTTACGTCGTAATTCAACGTTTGGAAATTTAAACACATGAATCTGATTGGAATAAAAATTGGATATTTGTTAAACAATGGTAGATCCCGGATAATCCGCAAACCGGTTAATCCGCCCACAGATAATCGGGAGTTTACTGTATTAGGTTCTACCATGAGAGTTCATAAAATTACTTTTATCAAGCTCTTCACTTAGGCCAGCTGTGTCAAAATTAAGAAAACTAGAAATTCCAGCCATCTTCCAAAATTATATAGAAATCTCAAATAAAAACACTATAAGCCCTAACATAGTAGAATTAATCCAAAATAAAAACTATTGCCAAAGAGACAAGATTAATCAGCTTCTGAATATTCAGTGAGAAAATGGAGTATTTCAGATGTTTCAATCTTGGATACGCACAAGTTAATATGCTATTTCCGCAGTGAATATTTAAACACAAAAAAAATAAATACAAAAATTATAAATTTTTAAATATAATGGGAAAATTAATTTATTTTCACTTACCCTTTACTGAATTTCTTAAATGGAGGTCGGATAACTGCATTTTTACTAATAATACAATACCGTCCTGTTCGCACGTTTGCCAAATCTCCTCTTATTATTGCATCAGACTGGACAATTACTTTTCCATTGAGAACTATATTTTGAGAACCACATAATACGGTTTGTCTGCTAACTTTGTTGCCAGATGCCTAGAATAACAATTAGCTTGAAGTTTTTTATATACAACCTTTAACAATATGATTAACTAGTTGAAAAGTACCATAACTTATCAGTAATTTAAGTAAAGTTAATATATTATCCATTAATATTAATATTTGTAAAGATGATTATCTTATATTAAATAAAGTAGCATGAATAGGGACTTTGAATATGCCAAATTACAATTAACAGTTAAAATAATACCGAATTTCCAATATTTACTAGCATTGGAAAACTTGTGCTAAATATTCATTAAAGCATGTTCACTAACATAATAGTATGTAAAGCATTATAAGAGGGCAATTAACATTTGATCAAGTTTTTTGTGTGATTCAGTTATAATGATTAGGCCTAGTTTACATGAGCAGTATACTTGTATAATCATATTTCACAGTTAACAATGTCTTTTAGTGACATTTTATTATTGATAATGCCTTTTATTATTCTGATAAGTGACATTTTAAAAATATTCCTTAGTAATGCAGACGAAATGAAGATGACAACTTTGATAAAAAAAGAAAGTATTTTTGCTATCTCTTGTGTAAATGTTATAGAACAAGACAACTTTGCGTGACAATAGCAACTCTATATTGTGAAACTGTTATGATGTTTAAACAAAATCTTTTCGCCTTGATCTTTGTGTACAGTTTAAAAACAAACTGGATATGACACCATCACAGTAGGAAACTTGAGTAATGTTTGACAAAGTGCTCCAACTGACTATACTTCACTAAACACTTTTAAATGTTTTAACTTGCCTATAGTAGCAATTACTTTGCTTGTTGAGGACGGCCGTTTCGGGAGATGTGTCCCTTTGTCAACTCAGGCTGTAACTGATCTCAACGTTTACGTAGGTTGGGTGGGGGTGGGATATTTTGGCGGAGTGGGTGTATTTTGTGTGTTAGGAGTTATGATGTCGAAAAGTGCTTGTGAGTTGTAATGTAATTGTGTATTGAGTATGTGTGTAGGGTGTAGTTTGAAGTGCCTGTATATTTCGTATGGTTCGGTTGTGTAGCGTTGGTTATTTCTGTGTTGTTTATGAAGAATTTGCAGGTTAGATGATCGGCGAAGTTTGATTGGTAGTTATTGTTTTTTAGTGCTTTTATATGTTCTTGGTAACGTGTGTAGAAGGACCTCCCTGTCTGGCCTATGTAAAAACTGGGGCACGAACTGCAAGTTAGTTTGTAAACTCCAGTGGTGTTGTAAATGCCGTTGATTTTGTTGTTGGGTTTAAATTGTTTGTTGAGAGTGTTATGTGTGGAGTAAGCTATTTTGTAGTTGTATTTTCGTAGTTTGTAGGTTAGATTGTGGGTTTAGACCATCCCATAAAATACTTATCAATACCATACAGATCATCCAAAACACACTTAGAAAATACAACTACAAAATAGCTTACTCCACACACAACACTCCCAACAAACAATTTAAACCCAACAACAAAATCGACGACATTTACAACACCACTGGAGTTTGCATACTAACTTGCAGTTCGTGCCCCAGTTTTTACATAGGCCAGACAGGGAGGTTTTTCTACACTCTACCAAGAACATATAAAAGCACTAACAAACAATAACTACCAATCAAACTTCGCTGATCATCTACACTCCACAAAACATGACTACATAGACATAACATCTAACCTACAAATTCTTTATAAACAACACAGAAATAACCAACGCTACACAACCGAACAATACGAAATTTACAAGCACTTCAACTACACCCTACACACATACTCAATACACAATTACATTACAACTCACACACACTTTTCGACATCATAACTCCTAACACACAAAATACACCCACTCCACCAAAATATCGCACCCCCACCCTAACCTACGTAAACCTTGAGATCAGTTACGGTCTGAGTTGACAAAGGGACACATCTCCCGAAACGGCCGTCCTCAACAAGCAAAGTAAGTGCTACTATAGGCAAGTCAAAAACATTTAAAAGTGTTTAGTGATTACTAGTAGCTCACGTAAAGATGGAATCAACAAATGTCTATAATTCATATTTGAACGTGAAGAGCCAATTTGTCCAAATTACAGAAAATTAATGCTGTTAGAACCTTCTCCCATATCATTTTCACTATTAACTATGAATATAACCGATTCACACACTAGATTCATGTAACAAGTATTTGATTCCATGATGTTTCAATATGGGACAACCTCTTTCAAGAAGTTGAAGGATCTATAGAAAGCCGCTGAATTCTTAGCTGGTGCCAGTCAACTGGGGTGCATACTGGACTTGTGTAAATGACCTTAGCTCACACAGAATATGTATAAATAGATATATGTATGTACATATTTGAAAATTGTGTTGTTATTCAATTTAATGTTAGTTGGGGTGTGTACAATTGTACATTTATGTGGAGAATATGGTGATGTGTTGACTAAATAATATGGTGCTGTGAGGTATGCTAAACTCATTAGTAGATGGAACTAATGCACACTATTCTGGGAGTGTATTCAATAAAACTCATAGTCTAAAATGACATTTTAGTATGTTTACACCTTAAATGCTTACGGACTTATTACCTGAATAAACCTCCATTCCAAACTCAATATACTTACTGTTTCAACATATTCTGCTTTGTTGTAATAAATGTCTTGTAGTTCCATTTTTAACTTCCCAATGTAGATAGTCAAATATGAAAGCACTACTGCTAAATAATATTTCAGCACTTCCGAAATTTCTTTCTATTGGTTTAGAATCTTCAAACATATATGTTCATTGTAATACCAGAATAAGTATCAAGCCATTAGAATATCCTGAAATAAAATAACATTTATGAAAAGTCTTGCCAAGATGTTCTCTTAGGGGGTTCTCAAAATTGGCTAAAATGACCGGAAAGATCGAAATTTTCAGGACAAACGCTGACAAAAATGTTTATACCTGAAAGTAAAATAAACTTGAAATTGCTAATTAAGTTTTAAAATATGTTGTGATACTGTGTAAGTTTAGGTATATATATAGTGTGAAATAGAAAAATTGTCTGTGAGATTTTTAAAATTTTTGTATTGTTCTCTGAATGCCCTGAAGAGTGCCCTATAGATTTAAACTATAGTAATATTACAACATAACACAAACTTTAAGAAAGAGGTAATTTTTTTATTAAGTTGTAGAAAAAAAACATTTACAATCCCAATAAGCAATCATAAATTACCAAACTTCAATATAAAAGGTTTCTTGAACAACACACAACAAAGTTTACAAGATATGTAGTGTTACTAAGAAATAACTGTTACTTCCTGTTAACATACCACATTCAGAATATGTTAGAGGAGCGATGCTCACTAATTTTATTAAATTCCTAGAATTTCTAGGAAGTAATATTATTAGAATATGAAGTAAAAAAATTTACAGAATATCAGGATTTAACAGATTTAAAAAAATCATCAAAGGTAACTATTGGGTTAGTTTTAAGCTGTCAATTTGACACTAATTACATAATATAAGTAAAGGGAAAACCCCTTAAATAATCTGGACTTGGGTATGACCAAAGTCTGTTTCTGTTTTTATCATAAAATAATCTTCTTAGTCGCACAAGACCCAGACAGATGGGATTCAAAGTCGGTATGATTAGAATATTATAATTTGGCATGAAAAGTGTATTTTAAACATGTTTTATATGCACAATTTAGCCTTTTATTATTTGAGAGTCTGTTGGATTATGTCATACGATATGTTGCAGAAAAATTAAATATGTAACCTTGAAAAAATTAAAGATACTTATCCTCATAAAAACAAAACGATATTTTTGGTTAAATTGAAAATTATTTTTTTTATAAGGAGAGCCTTGGAAGATAACAACAATAAGTTTGAATATCAACAGAGACTGTAACCCAGTTTCAGAATAATGATCTGTGTTTAAAATGGAAAACAGCTGTCCAAATTAAAAAGCAAGTGCTACTATAAATAAGATTCACTTATGAGGACTGTTCAAAATATAATGACTATAGAGATCCCAAGGAGTGGGAATGTGTTGCACAGGAATACTGTATTGTTACCAATTCCCTTAGTTTCAAGTTAACTGGTATAGAGAGTGATTGTATGTAACGATTCATGAAACATATGTTAGATATTAGCCTACTTTGTTCAACATGAATAATTAGTTAGAGCAATATTATAATATTGAAAGTTTTTTTTACATGAAACACTGAATTATTGTCTAAGGTGTAGATGTTATAAACCAAATATTTTCTACAAGTGGTATAAAACATTAAAGAAGAGTAGACAGAACATTGCCAGGGGATAACCTTCAACATCCAGAACTGAGATTCTACAGAACACAGTTCTTGTTCTAAAAAATGACAAATACCTATTGTCTAAACCAGGGGTTCCCAAACTGGGGGGGCGCGCCCCCCTGGGGGGCGTGGAGAAAGTCCAGGGGGGCGTAACACCCAAATGAAATAAATAAAAAAATTACAAAAATAATTTCCTCAGATCTTTGAAATAAAGTCTTTCTAAGTTTTCATAATTGTTTTTGTAAAGTTTCAATAAAGTTGAGTGGTGTGTGTACCGATACCTCCGTTTGGCCTTTCCATTCTGCGTTACCGCATTTAACAGTGAACAAAAAAATCTACGTGTAGGGGGGCGTGGGGTCTCCAAATAACCAGAGGGGGGCGTGGTAAAAAAAAGTTTGGGAACCCCTGGTCTAAACATTTCAATTAGCAACACATTTTCTATTATGCATGAATTGGCAGATGAGAGTCATGCTGCTCGTATTAGAGCAAATGGAACATTTTGACCTGTTGCATCGGTTTGGTGAGGAAGCAAATGAAGAAATGTATTGAATCATAGCCGTGATGAGTACTGAAGATATCCCAAGATCTGTAACTAAAACAACATAGTTCTCAATATAAAACAGCACACCCTCTATCTCTGAAAAAAAGTAAAGGTAAATCAAAGTGGCAGTAAGGTTACAACCTACAATCCAGTAAGGGTTTTTTGAATCAACATGCGGTACTCAAGGTCATATGTCATGACAGCTTAATACATATTAGTATTGATTACAATGTTGTCATTTTAAGAAAAAAACGAATATTAACAAAATTATATTCCATCATCACAGTGCAAAGCCAAATGTCACGTATATTGTAGTAGATTTTTTGAGAGCATCACAACTGTACCCTACCAACCATAAAATTCATATTTAACTCTTTATAACTTTTGGTTGTTCCCTGAACTCAAAATTTCATTCGGGGAACATATCTCATCATCAAAATTTTGGAGGTAAGCTGGAAAGAGCTTTTTGAAAGACGGCCTGGCGTTTTCAAAGAAGAAGATGTTTTCAAAGGTCTATGAGAAAAAAGGGTGGTTACTTGAAAAAATTATATAAATTTGGAAGATTTAATAACCATTTTTTTTTCTGTGGAGTATTTTTATCATTAAATAAACAGTTCTCATATTAATATATGTTGAAGTGCATAAAAAAGAAGAAACACAAAGCGTTTATTTATACATATATAGATTTATTTATAAATATAAATGTGAGTGCTTCTAAAACCTGTGAATTCTCAAAAAATTGTATTTTATAACCCTACACATTTATTAGAAATGATTCCATAAGTGATGCACAAATGTAATAGATACAGACACTACATTATAGCCATAACATTCATTAATGTTAGCAATAATTCTGGCAAATCATGAGTAATGAATCACCAAATATACTTATGTATTCATCCTGCAATATTATCATACTATTCCTTATTCCTATATAATAAAGAATACAATAACATTTAGTAAAAAAAAAAAAAAAACAATTTAGTGAGACGGAACTCTTCTGTCTTTTACTAACAAAGACGCTACTTCAATTTCTCTTGTTTTTACTTAGGTACTTAAAAATATATTCTAAACAAGAAAAAAATTTATTTTAAATGTCACAAACCATAGTGTCAAAATTTGAAAGAAAATGCACAAAAGCTCTAATACCAAACACAAATGAAACTCTCTATAAAACAAAAGAAACCTATATACTGTGTATAATACTGATATCATGCTTGTCAATTTCAATGTTATCATTAGGCAATCATATTTTTTTAAATAACAAAACTTATATATGCATTTTGTGAATCTATATCTATAAAAATGAATGTATATGTGTGTGTGTGTGTGTATATCTATGTTATAGACGCCTAAACCACTGAATAGAAAGTTAGTGAAATTTAGAGGGATTGTTTGACATATTTCCAGGATGGTGTGTGTGTGAGGTTTGCTGTAGATCCATTAACAGGGCTCCCCCCTCCCCAGAGGATAAGGATGGTTCAAAAACTGATGTATGTATGTATTTTATAGGCGCCTAACCCACTAAACAGAAATTAATGAAATTTAGAGGGTTTGTTTGACATATTCCCAGGATAGTGCATGTGAGGTTTGGTGTAGATCAATTAACAGGACTCTGCCCCAGAGACTTAAGATGATTCAAAAACTGTTGAATGTATGTATCTTATTGACGCCTAAACTGCTGAGCAGAAGTTGATGAAAGTTGGAAAAGATTTTTTTATTATATCCCCAGGATGGTTCATGTGAAGTTTGGTGTAGATTCATCCTCAGGGCTCCGACCCAGAGGCTTAGGATGGTTCAAAAACTGATGTATATATGTATGTGTGTATGTATGTATCTTGTGGACATCTAAAAAGCTGAACAGAAGTTAATGAAATTTGGAGTGATTTATTAACATATTCTCAGGATGGTTTCTGCGAAGATTGGTTCAGATAAATCCACAAGACTCCGTCGCAGAGGCTTAGGATGGTTCAAAAACTGATGTTTGTATGTGAGTATGTATGTATCTTATGGACGCCTAAAAAGCTGAACAGAAGTTAATGAAATTTGGAGAGATTTATTAACATATTCTCAGGATGGTTTGTGTGAAGATTGGTTCAGATAAATCCACAGGGCTCCGACCCAGAGGCTTAGGATGGTTCAAACACCAATGTATATATGTAGGTGTGTATGTATGTATCTTATGGACGTCTAAAAAGCTGAACAGAAGTTAATGAAATTTGGAGTAATTTATTAACATATTCCCAGGATGGTCCGTGTGAAGATTGTTTCAGATAAATCCACAGGGCTCCGACGTAGAGGTTTAGGATGGTTCAAAAACCGATGTATGTATGTATGCGTTATGTAAAAATAAAAATACTTTATTAATTATTTTAAACTGTTTAAAGTTGGTATATTCTATGTACGATTATTGCTATCACAATTATTGATGTTAAAAGTAGGATCGTCATTAATATTTTTGCAAATTTGAATCAACCAAAGCTGTGCAACGGAACCAGACTAACCTCAAAAAAACTGACACCCAACTTGATCCAGGTAGAAATCAGAGGTGGCAAATTCAAGGGAAAGATAGTCTTAATTCCATGAATACCGATGATTTCGTCAGATCTACCTGCTGATTTCAAACGACTACAATTACCTTTGCGTCTTGCATTCACAATAACCATGAACAAGGCACAAGGACAATCATTAACCGTTGCTGGATTAAATTTGGAACATTCGAGCTTTTACCACGGATAATTATATGCTGCGTGCATATAATTAGGTGTGTTGGGACACCTAAAATTTGTGTGTTTATACGCTTATTAAAATGAAGAAAACCATTCTCAATGCTCTAGAATAGCAGTAAATGAAATATAATTATTTAAATCTTTGATTTGCATTTCTTACTGCAAAAAATATGATTTCAGGCCCAGCAACTTGCACTGGGTAACACTAGTTCTATTATAAAATAGAAATTCTTAAGTTTGTTAAGTAACAGTAGTAAACTTATTATACCTATATTTGATTGTGGAACAAAACAGTGTTTTGATCCTTATAATAATTTGTTTTAAATTTATTTTTGGATGAAAATTTTTTAAAAAAAAAGTATGACTGCAGAGTTATTAGGTGTTTTTAAAACAAATTCATAAAACCACTGCTTTATATATATTAAGATATTCATATATTTATTTTACTTTCTAGCAACAAAGCGTTCACTTAGAATAGGTTTGGTTATAACAAAAAATAATTATACACTTGGGGCATATATTAATGTCACTTGTCTTTAATAGTGTTTACTTTTGTGTTTACATTTTGGGAAATGTATTCCATTGTCAACTCAGACCATTTAAGTGACTTATTGTTGTTTTGGATTGGAGTACTAGAGGAACAGGGTTATCAAGTGATTTTTGAGCATGTTAAAGGGGCTATGATGTAAAAAAGTGTGTCAATTATAATGTAATTTAGAGTTGAGAATAGCTTAAAATATCTGTAAATTTCATACTGTTATGTAGAGTTGGATATGGCAATTACTTACTTTAGGGATTTATTTGTACGTCTATACAACCATTGCATTATTATTATACATATTATATGTTATTATTAAAATTTTACATTACATTTACCTATTATTTTGTTTATAAAAGTAATTTCTTTGTAAAAGTTTACATCCAATATAGCAACCAAATACAATTATTGTTTTTTAATAACCAAACCTATTCTAACCGCATACTTTTTTCTATTCACAATTTGTTATGAAAAAAAGAATCTTAAAGGTTGCACAAAACACAAGGGAAAGACAAATTTCTGTAATTTACGTTGCAACAATCTTATTTGAGTTAATGTACAATTGAATACTAATATTTTGTAGCTATATTTTAAAACAGTTATACGGTAATGTAGCATGATGAGTTGTAATTCCTGAAGAATTATTTGATAAAGGAGTGTCTCTCTAAATTTTTAAATGGAGATAATCACTTAAAACTATAAATTATGGTTTTCGACATTTTAAATTATGTTGGTTAGAAAATATTTTTGAGTAACATACATAAAAACGAACTAACAGTATCTACATTCTCCTACCTTAAATCTATACGTTTTACTGAAGTGAAATATATTGCAGACGATAATTATTAATAAATTGCTCTTTGCTTTTTTTTCATTAAAACATAATGACCCGTCTTGTGTACCGGTAATAAAAAAATCATTGTGTGCACATTTATTTTCTGTCAAAAGTCAGATGTTTTTTGATGTGGATGTTTGTGGTGTGTATGTAAGTTCTATGTTCATTGATGAGCATTGAATACAAAATAGAATTGCACAGATTAAAAATTGGAGACATTGACGTTAGCAGCAATTGGTAATAGCATACAAAACTTTAATATATTCTTGATTAACCTATTACATACAGTACAGTAAAACTGTTACTAGTAATCTAATTTTAAAAATACTTAACCAAGTGAATACGTAATTGCTTACTTGCTGACGCGTTTCCAAACATTCGTCCCTTTTACTGTTACTAGTAAATTATACAATTTTATTTCACTCCATAGATAATGTTCCAATTTTTAGTAACAGTCAATTGATTATTATTGTTACAGTTTTTTAGGACTATCACTGGATCTTTACAAATATCCACTATTTAAACTTCAGAATGATAAGGAAAACAATATTAACTCTAAGTGAGCTGCTTATGAAATATAATATTTACTAATATTTGTTGATTCCATCTTCACGTGAGCTACTAGTTATCACTCAAAACTTTTAAATGCTTATAAATTTGCCTATAGTAGCACTTACTTATGTTTGTTGAGGACGCCCGTTTCGGGAGATGTGTCCCTTTGTCACAGTGACAAAGGGACACATTTCCCGAAACGGCCGTCCTCCAGCCTGGGCCCACTCGGCTATCCCTATAACGAAAAAGAAATTACAAATGTTGTCCTTCATTGAAAATGTACAGTGCTCATGCGTTGTATATAAATTTAACTACCAAGATTTACCAATAAATGAGTGTTATTAATACATTTGTATGGTTTTATTTGTGGATGAAGTATTAGGAGCATTAGTTAATTATCAGTTTAAAAAGTTAATAATATTTTAATGCACCAATAATAAAACGCTTTAGGAATATCTCTTAAAAATACACAGTTGTTGAGTTTGCACCCTAAAGTAAAACAAAGTATGCATTGAAGTAACTTGACTGATTTGGGGAATTATTACAACAGAATTGATGTCCGCCCCTGTTGTTCATGCCCTTGGCTCCCCTTAATGAAATTCTAGATGCACCACTTCGATCACAAATCTTTTCTGGTACATCAGCTCGCTCCATTTGTACCACTCCAGCTGTATATAATATTAACAATCTGCATTACAACTCTGTTTTAGATGAATGGGGGCATATCGTGAGGGACACAGTCAACCCCAACGGAACTACTAATTTGTTTTGCAAGTCTATTTCAATTACAAGCAGGCTGCAGAAGAAAAAGTGCATATCATTCCTACCATAACCTCACTAATCAGGTATCGGTAGAGTAATATTTCTCCTTATCCCTTAGTATAAGGACATCCTAGCCCTCAGGGTTCTTACTTGACCTATTGATGGGTTTATCCTGGCAGGATTTCTCTCTAGTCATGTCTTTTCATCCTGCTCTTAGTGTGACATTTACTGTACTGTTATATTTCACTATCACCTGATGTTATTGGTACATGAGCAATCTATTACAATTCCTTCACACGGGTTGGAATATTAACCGCACACACATGTGAGATGGAGACAGTTTGTGACAAATAAACATTCACATTACATTGGCAACTACACCAACTCACTGCTCTCTTGCCATTTTTTTTCTGTCTTTACTATTTAAAATCATGTACAATATTTTATGGCATGGTAGCATTGTCAGTACGGTTTTATTGACATATAAAATTCAAGTGGAAAATTTTATTATAAGGTGACTTTACCAATATGATTTTCCTGACCATGTATTAAACCTCTTTTGCAAAAAATAGGCAATTTCTTATTCCTGGTATTAAACCTATTTCTATGTTTAACATGATATTTAATAGTTATAAAAAAAAAAAATTAGTTCACAAATTTATATACCTTTTAATTATATTGAAAGAGTTTCAAATATTGAAAGGTAAGATTAGGTTATGGCAAGAGTTGTCACACCAAAGAGTTTGGTAACTAGCTTTAGGTACTTAGTAACTTGGTGGGCTTTGAAATAATTAAAAATGTCTGCTATAATCCTTAGGTGAATGAATTTAGCTTTATGGTATAGTATAAGTTTTTTTGTTATCCAGAACAATTTGTCATATAGCCCCATTTCATTGTTCTGAACCATATATTATATTTTAGACTCTGGAATGTTGAATTAAATAAAACTTGGCTTTCACAAGTGTTTTGTTTGTTTTTTTTTAAAAAATACTTGTATAGATTTACATCATTAGAGGATTTCTCCAGAAGTAGATTTGAGTAGGTCTTCCTTCTTCTACTATAAAATCACTTACTGTGATGTTCGAGGATTTAACTTGCTCTTACACTGATAGTAAGATTATAAGATCTTAATACTGTAGCTTTGCTTTGTATAGAGAAACAGTTCCTGGACCTGAAGTCATAGGGGCTCACAAAACAAATATTCTTTGGAAACATTTCTTTGATTCAATTTAAATAAAGTCAACAATTCAATTTGGAACAATTTTGTTTTTGCAAGTTCTTTACTTAAGAAATACAATATTCTTTATATGTTTGTTATTGGTATTCCTTTGATTAAATCTGCCATAAACAGTAATGCAACCTATAACCTTAATAAATACATCTTAACATCAATGATGGTAAATAATTTATTCACTTGTGTGGTAAATTCAGTGAAACAACAAAATTAATTCACAAACTTTGGAAACACCAAATAGAATTACTGTGCTTAGTCTTTTATGGCTAACCAAACCAAATCTCAAATACAGATCCTAACTGGTCCTGACCCAACATCTCCAAGCAGAAGACACTGATGAAGATCGGCACATAGCGATCGAAAACGTTCTGTCTCAGTAAGTTTTAACAAATTTACTAAATATAAAGTTCGGATAGTCATAAACTATTGTTTAAGTGATTAATAAGATCCTAACTATTTCTAATTTTAGACCAGCTGCGAGTTGCATGTCATGTTTTGCAATTTCTAGTCCAAACATTATATATTTCCTATAGCATATGGCTTACAAGTGTATATGTCATTTTGAATATCAACATTGGCTCAAATAAAATACCTGCTTTTTATGTAAAGAATTATTTATGCTTTTACTTACTGCTTGATAATATTTTTGTCTTTGATGACTTAGCAATTCTTGTAAAAATTTCTTCATGTTTTTGTTTGTACTTGTTTGCTTATAATGGAATTTCATCTGTTTTTTGGAAGGATCTGTTTAACAAAATAGTATGCATTATCATGAATTAAAATAATCTTATTATTTTCAGTTCTACACTTTTGAAAGTGTCTTTTTCATCTTCTTGTAAAAAGTAATTCAGTTATAGTAATGTATGAGCTTATACCTAATAGTATATAATATATTATAATATAGTAATTAATAATGATTTAATTTCCTCAGCCAAGAATATTTGAGGAATTTTATATATACATATATACATACATACACACACACACACACACACACACACACACACACACACACACACACACACACAACCAAACACACACACACACACACACACACACACACACACACACACACACACACACACACACACACACACACACACACAGATATATATATATATATATATATATATATATATTTATATATATATATATACACACACACACACATATATATATATATATATATATATATATATTTTTTTTTTTTTTTTTTTTTTTTTTTTTATGATGCCCTTTACTTTGACTCTGGTTTTCATTCTTAAGGAAGGTGTCAGGCAGTTAAATTAACAATACCAAATTATAGCTTTATTACAAGTAAATATGATACAAGTTATAATAGTGGAGAAAGTTCTTGTGCAGCCCTCTGAGCTTGAATCCTCAACATTCCTTCTGGAGAAGTGTCAGGCTCATGTGCCAAGTAGGAAACACAATTTTCCAGCCACCTTTTGGATTCCTTTAGTACAAAAAAAAGTTTTTGACGTGCAATCTATGATTTTGGGTACAAACATACAGAGACCATACATTTTCTGTCATCATTAATCCATCAATGTAACCATCATCAATATAAAAACACTTTGTATAATGACTTCTATGAAGTAAACATTCAAGTAAATTTGTTAAAAACATATTGAAACAGTACTTTTTTAAAAAATAATTTATTCCACTTTTGGTATTAACTTGTCAAAAAAACCACCACTTTTGCTAAAGTTAATACCAAAAGTGTAATTATAGAAAAACCTCAAGATGTTTAACACAAAAACTGTAAGTTGTAAATAATAATATTTGTTGATTCCATCTTCATGTGAGCTACTAGTTATCACTAACACTTGTAAATGTTTATAAACTTGCTTATAGTAGAACTTACTTATATTTGTTGAGGACGGCCGTTTTAGGAGATGTGTTCAATTCTCTCGGGGATACGGAGATAACTCACTCAGGGTTACGGTCTGAGTTGACAATTGGAGACACCTCTCCTGAAACGGCCGTCCTCAACAAATATAAGTAAGTGCTACAATAGGCAAGTTTATAAACATTTACAAGTGTTAATGTAGGTTTTAATTAATTCCATCCTCACATGAGCCACTAGTTTTTAACTAAGAACACTTCTACATATGTTACAGTTGCCTATATAACATATGTACAAATGTTTTTAGTACTTTTTTATTTGATTTGACCAGTTGTCCTCAATATCTAACCTGGTCACCATGGTGCTCTCGTAAACTGAATGGAGCAGATTATAAAACAAGATTTTCTGTAAAATTTTTAGTTGATGTCAATGATTTGTTATGTGTTTTGCCCTTTAATGTATTTCTATTTTGTTCTGATATATTTGTATATTCTGAATTTCGTATTGCTCCAGATAGTCGAGGAAGGTTTCTTCTTTTGTCTATATGAAGCATTACTAGGTTGTAGTTAATGAATGTGTAACTACCCTTTACTATTACTTGGTATAAAAGAATGAATTATTGATTTTAACCCATGAAATATTAAAATACCATATTCACATATACAAAATTTATTGTACATTATATACAATGTTTGATGACATTCTTAAAATCTTTCCTTTAGAACTAGCATCATGTACTTAGTGATGGGCCCTGATAACCCATTTACCCTGAACATAATGACTGGAGAGTATTGTTGTCTCACCATAAATCATTTTGTCTCACCAGTTTTAAATAGTTTAAATTTTTAGTTATTGTATATAACTGTATACAAAACGTTTAGGCTGAAAGTTTCACTTGATATAACAACACAATAAACACAAGGCACAAGGTCCTAAACAGTTTTGATTTTAAAGTAACAATAAATTTGAAATTGAAGATCAATAGATTAAAAACAAATTTTGTACCACAAATTCCTCAAGTTTTATTTTTTGGATTACTTTCTTAAAAATTTATTTGTGCAATTATACATTTATTACTTGTTGTTTTCTTATTTTGTGTAATAACTACTGTCTGTTCAGGATGTGTTTGCAGCAGGGAGTGGTGAACTGTTCACGTGAACATAACAATTTCGGCAACTCTATCGGCTGAGTAACCTCGTGACAAAACTAAATATCCTGCCGCCCGATTAGCAGTTAGTATGGAAACGTCCAGGGTTACATTTGCTCATCTGTTTATTGTGCCTGACATGTTTTAGCTGTGAGTGTAACAGAGGCTTTGTGCAGAAAGTAGTGATATCTGCAGGAGTTTCTGCTCAAAGTGTTTTTTTCAAATTGTTAAAGAAAAAAAGAAACGGGTACGCTCAAGTCTCCTGCCAAAAGAAAACCCAATACCAAAACTATTTTTAATAATATGGATGGCTTTTTAAAAACAGCTATAAGGAGGAAATTACATGAGTTATTTTTAAAAAAATGAACTTCGGACTTTAATTAAAGTACTACACTTAATTAATACCAACAAACAGTTAGGCTTACCTAACCTAAGACGAACCACTTTGTTTCACATATTTATAAAGCTAACCTTCGTGTTTGAGAAACGTAACTGTAAAAGTAAACTGTAAAGTATTGGACAAAAAAGATGTTGTTCTATGGAGATGAGATTACTTGAGAAAAATAAAAGCCTATCGCGAGGAAGGTCGTAAAATTTATTATTTGGGCGAAACATGGGTCAATGCAGGTCATACGATATCAAAGGTTTGGACAGAAAAGTCAGTCTGTTTCAGTAAAGCTGCTTTTCTGAGGGGTCTGTCGGTGGGTTTAAAATAACCAACTGGAAAGGGTAAGAGACTTACTTATTGTCACTCATATTGAGTCACTAAGAGGTTTTGTAGAAGATGGACTTTGATTTTCGAACCAAAATCAGATACTGACTACCATTCAGAAATGAATGGTGAAACTTTTAAAGAATGGTTTTCTGTGATAATACAGAAAATGGACAACAACAGCGTTATCGTAATGGATAACGCTTCGTATCCATTTCTTGTACGTTGTACAAGTAGAACGCTTACCTACGATTGTTGGAATAAGCAACAAATTCGAAAGCGGTTGACTGACAAAGGGATTTTTTCAAATGAAACCATGTTGAAGTTCGAGTGACTAAAACTCGTGTCCTACCCTAGGCCAAATCAAAAAAAATATGTCATCAATGAAATTGCTAAGGAAACAAATAGAATAGTTTTGAGAACCCCTCCTTATCACTGTGAATTAAACCCAATAGAAATGGTATGGGCTGCGTTAAATGTTATGTTGCGTCTAACAATGCAACTTAAAGAGGTGCACAGACTGTTAACCGAAGGTGTCTCGCGTGTTACACCTGATAAGTGGGAAAAGTATGTGAAACATGTGGTGGACGTTGAAGAGCTGAATATGTGGAAGCTAGACAATATAATTGAAGACATTGAGCCATTCGTCAGTTCCTCGTCGTCATCAGAATCGGATTTTGCAGACCCTTTAGACATGGAATATTAACATGGTAAGTTAAAAGCCTGTAGCATAAATTATTGAATAGTCTTATTACTTTCATTAGTCTACAATTCTCTTTTTCGAATGATTAAGTGTACCAGTGTAAGATGTTGCCCTAATTGCCGATGCATGATTGTGAACCAGACTCATAGCTTACTGTCCCATGCACGTGTTCGCCTCGTGATAGTGTTTACATCTGCTGGAAACACATTCTGAACTGACTATAGGTATTTTATTTTATATCAGGCATGTTCTTGTAGTTTTCTTGGTTGCTACAAACTCACCAATTTATGTTTACTATTTTTATGAAAATTATTAGTTTTTCAATTAATAAATTTGTCAGCTATTTTTATTTGTGTTTATCAGCTTACATAGCAATGTAAAATGTTCTTAATAACTAGTTCTTCCCTCCCCAAAACCAAATATTAATATAAAAAAAGACCTTAAAAATAGAAAACTGTTTCGACAATCAATTTCTTTACCTGTTTACAAAGGAATCATCCATCATTAATTCCACACTGCTCATTTGCAGAGCACTGGTTTAGATTGACAAAAAGCTTTAAGTGAATAATTTTAAAAAATATTCTTGCAATTGAAGTATATATGAATTGATACATAAGCAATGTATGCATATATATATATATATATATATATATATATATATATATATATATATATATATATATCAGATTGTATTATTCATTCCTGATGATGTTGGTATTATTTATCAATGAAAAGATTTGAATAAATATTATTAATACTTGTATTTGAATAATTACAGTTGTTTTTGATATATATATATATATATATATATATATATATATATATATATATATATATATATATATATGATGAATAGTTACTATCTGGAGTACATCCGTTCATTCTGCAGTCTATAAATTCGCAGTTCCGACGTTTCGCTAGAGTCTCATCCAGCATTAACGAGGATGTTGGATGAGATTTTAGCGAAATGTCGGAACTGCGAATTTATGGACTGCAGAATGAACGGATGTACTCCAGATAGCAACTATTCATCATATTTTTCCATCGGTGAAGGAATACGTATCAGCATATATATATATATATATATATATATATATATATATATATATATATTGTAACATTTATAGAATGGGCTATATAATGTTCTTTAAGAATTGGAAAAATATATTAGAAATAACTCACACAAAATTTAAAAAGAAATTCATTAAAAGATTGGTTAGATTAAATTGAAACTAAATTTAGATAAAAGCCTAGAATTGTAAACAAGGTATTTGAACTGTAAATGCATAAGGAAATTTGTTGTATCAAATAAAATTAAAAACAAGATAATCTAATAATAATTATATTCAAACAAAATTGTAAATAATAGTAACATAGGGCATAAGTAATTGCTTGAAGGAGAAAGTGAAAAACGGTAGTAAACAAATTGAAAGGTTATGTTCTATGAATCCAGTCAAAACACACACATTTCGAAATATTACAAAAGTAAAACACAAAGACACTTCACACACTAATAATAATAATTAAATAAACACTGGAAGGTTTGTTAAGGATCGGAAAATTGAAACAGTATGTTAACCAAATTAAAACGGTGAAAATAGTTCGTTGACATTAACAGATGTAGAAAGCAAGAAGTAGGTCAGTTGCAGTCGACTCTAGTGGGAAGGAGCGGAACTTCGTTAAATTAGAGCATATGATTTCTTTTTGAAGAAGGAAGCCGCCATATTAAAAAAACAAACAATCGTTTAAAATCTAAGGACGCGTAGTTAAAGTCTGGCGTTGGGACGCCGAGTAAGGTAGCGAATCTGCCAGGACCCGTCAAAATTCTATTTATTAGAAACTTCGTCAAAATTATACAGATTTGTGAAGAAACTTTACAAGATTAAACAGGGATAAGTGAATTGAAAGAGTTAATAAAGTGTAAATATAATTTAAAGGAACTAAAACGAATTTAAGTGTGTAAAAAGTGAAATTTGAAGAGAACGGAATCTTACGTAAGCGACCTGCAGAATTTCGGTATTTGATAAGTTAAGTATATATAGCGCTATAAAAAATAAACTTTAGTGGACTCTTAGGATAATAGGGAAATTTAATTTTGTACATTAGAATATCTTGTGATTAATAGTAATAAGAACATAATCCAGTTCAAATAGTTTCGCCTTTTTGCTCATTCCAAATTAAAGTTTTTCCATCAGGAAAATATTTATTAAAACAAATTTCAAAATTTAATATTGTTTTTCAAAATTTATTTAATTAACAAAAGAAGTAAAAATATAGCCCATGCTATAAACCCCGAGATAGTAAGAGATCGAAAATTAGCCTAGGGTATATAAAAATTTGTAACTAAAAATCAAAGAAAGTGAGTTTAGTATATTGTGTTAAAATTTGTTAAGTTTATTTTTGTTCTGTGTATTGTTTAAAGGTTGAAATAAAAATTGTTATAATAAATGTTAATGAATTGTTCCTGAGTAGTTGTTTTGTGTTTTAACAAGAAATTAAATATCATTCAATAAAATAATAATAAAAAAACCAGTTGCGTCTTTTTTTATAATTATGTTATAATTGGCGCCCAACGTGGGGCCGATTATTAGAAATAAATAATAATAATAAAGAATTTTAAATTATTCAGGAGTTTTTTTGTTTTAAATAGAAATTAAATATCATTCAATAAAATAATCAATAATAATAAAACCCCGTTGCGTCTTTTTTTATAATTACTTTATAATTGGCGCAAAAACGTGAAGCTCGATAAAATAAGAGATAAAATTTATTTAGAGAGATTTTGAAACAAAATTAATTTAGAACTTTTTATATGAAGAACATTTGAACTGGAAATAGATTTAGAAAAAATTTGTAAAATTAAACACTGAGTTGAATAGAGTCAAGGCTAGGTTTATAGTATATATATATAAATTGTTTATATTTTGTATAATAAGTTACTTACAGTTGAAAAAAAAAAGAAAAAATATGTCTGATGAAAGGGAATTGTATAATTTGCGGGGAGAAAAAGCTAAAAAAACAGAAAAAGGGGAACAATTAGAAAAGGGTAGGCGGAAAAGGGTGATAGAAACAGAAGGGGCTGCTCAGGGGAGATTTGTTAGTTTTCAGGAGGGGATCGAAAACAGGGAGGAAAATATTATAGGCGAGCTGGTAGTTGTAGGGGACCAGGAAAAAGGGACAAGTTTGGAAGTGCAAGAAATAGAAATGGAAGGCACAGATATGCCAATACCAAACATGGAGGTAGATGAAGCTAGGGACTACCACTTGTAGAAATTGAACAGGAACGAAGGGGTAGTGAAAGTGGAAGTAGAAATAATGATGACTGGATAAAAAAATTGTTCGAAAGCAACCGAAACTTACTAAAAGAAATAAATAAAGGGAGACAGGAAATGGATAGAAAATTTAATGAAAGAAATGAAGAAACAAGGGAATTAAAGAAGGAGATAAAGGAGGAAATAAGGGATTTAAAAAAAAAATTAGAGGAAAATAGAGACGAAATGAGAGAGATGAAGGAGGATCTAAAATTAATAACAGATGAAATAAGAGAGGAAAATAAGAAAATGATAGAGGATATGAGGCGACAGTTGAGGACAGAGAATAATACTGTAATAGAGGAGGTGAGAAGAGACATAGAGGAGAGAGATAGAGAATTAGAGGAGAAGATTAAGACAAATTTTGAGGAAACAAATGAAATAATAGCTGATGTGATAGAAATTAATAAAAAAGAGATAGAGAAAGTAGAAAATATAACAAAGCAAAACAGGGAAGTGTTAAGAGTTTTAAATAGGGAGATAGGGAAAATGGAGGACAAAGTGGAGAAAAACACAGAAGAGTTAGGAGAGTTAAAATTAAAGGTGATAGGAGAAAGAAAGATAACAGATGAGCGTTTTAGGAAAGTCGAAGATGTAAGGGAGAAAATATTAGGAGAGCAGGGAAGGTTAGGAGATAGAAATAGAATAGGAAAAATAGAAATATGGCAAATAAAAAATTTAACAATTCAAACCGCAACTAATAAGAAAATTGAAAAGATTAATAAAATGAAAATGGTAATAGGAGAAATAGGAGGAGTTAAATATCCGTCTCAAGGCTTAGTGGTACCAGGCTTGTTGAGAAAATTTATCATAGGTACGGATATGTTAATGGATGTGGAGGCACAACTCGAGTTTGGAAAATGGGAGATGGAATTTAAATATGAGAATAACAGAGAAAATAGAAACTATGAAGCAGATGAAAGATACAATGGAGATGTAAATGGTGTTAAGGCAAGGACAGGCGTGGGGACAAGGAAAGAGCATGGTGCCCACAGTCAGTCGGAAAACTAAGACAATAAGAAACCCAGGAATAGAAATTAAATAGAGGAAACAAGTTTACATGCATTAATAGACACAGGCAGTAATGAGACATGTATCCAGGAGAACTGGATATTGGAAAATAAAAATAAAATAGGAAGGGAGATATTAAATATAGGTAAAGGAAGCAATATGAATAAACTCTAGGTGACTATGTGTATAAGAAAACGTTAGCAGGAGATAAGTTTAAGGGATGGTAACTATATCTACGATAATTTATTAGAAACTTCGTCGAATAATGAATAAAGATAAATATGAATCTATGTTAATAAATATTAAAGCATCGTTGTAATAAAAATATGGTAATTGTGTATTTAAACTTCGTCGTATTGTAAGGGAGAATCTGCGTTGATAAATAAGTATTAAAACAAAATTTATATTCGTTGATATAGGGACAGTGTAATCGAAGGAGCTATTGATATGATCAAATAGAGAATATAAGATTGCAACCTTTAAAAATATTAGATGTTAAACTTCATACAAAATAAACTGAGATGATATAAGAAAATAATTGAACTGGATGTGAGATTGGAAGGGGAGATAAAATACTAACTTAGAACTGAGAGTTAGATGAAGCTAAAAGCAAAATAAATATGAGATAAATAATAAGCAAGGAATAAACAGAAATAAGGGAAAGAGAAATGTTATAACCAATTTGACCAAATCTAGACATACTATGACTCGGATAGGCTGGGATTTAAAGACACGGTATCAGAGAATATATGTTAAATAGATATTGAATCAGACTTATGATTGGAAGGTTTCCAATTGTAATAAATGTAAAAAAAAAAATATATATATATATATAATTATGGAAGGAATTGTAAATACCAGAACATGATTTATTGTTACTATATGTTAGAATTGTTAAAGAATTGTTGATTGAATGTTAGTTATAAGTATATTGTATTGTTAGAAGATAAGTTAAGTAATATGTAGCTTGAAGTTTTCAGCTCAGTATTTGATTGTTAAAGAATTAAGATAAAATTGTGTCGTAGAATTAAGTATAAATGGACGAAAGTGGACAGATGAAGGTATAAATGACTTTTAAGTGGACAATTCTAAAAGTGGTAAAGACAATGGACGATAAGTTAGCCAAAGTGTTGAGGTACTTACTCAATAAAAAAATGTGTTCAATTAGTTATTAAATAAAATGTACAATTAGGAAATAAATGTTAATTTAAATTTTAATTTAAAAAAAAAATATGTATATTTAATCAAGCTTGTAAAATGTAAAGAATGTGTAATGTAGATATTAGGAATATTTTTTTATTTAAATTAAATTAGGGGACATTGTAACATTTATAGAATGGGCTATATAATGTTCTTTAAGAATTGGAAAAATATATTAGAAATAACTCACACAAAATTTAAAAAGAAATTCATTAAAAGATTGGTTAGATTAAATTGAAACTAAATTTAGATAAAAGCCTAGAATTGTAAACAAGGTATTTGAACTGTAAATGCATAAGGAAATTTGTTGTATCAAATAAAATTAAAAACAAGATAATCTAATAATAATTATATTCAAACAAAATTGTAAATAATAGTAACATAGGGCATAAGTAATTGCTTGAAGGAGAAAGTGAAAAACGGTAGTAAACAAATTGAAAGGTTATGTTCTATGAATCCAGTCAAAACACACACATTTCGAAATATTACAAAAGTAAAACACAAAGACACTTCACACACTAATAATAATAATTAAATAAACACTGGAAGGTTTGTTAAGGATCGGAAAATTGAAACAGTATGTTAACCAAATTAAAACGGTGAAAATAGTTCGTTGACATTAACAGATGTAGAAAGCAAGAAGTAGGTCAGTTGCAGTCGACTCTAGTGGGAAGGAGCGGAACTTCGTTAAATTAGAGCATATGATTTCTTTTTGAAGAAGGAAGCCGCCATATTAAAAAAACAAACAATTGTTTAAAATCTAAGGACGCGTAGTTAGAGAAAGTCTGGCGTTGGGACGCCGAGTAAGGTAGCGAATCTGCCAGGACCCGTCAAAATTCTATTTATTAGAAACTTCGTCAAAATTATACAGATTTGTGAAGAAACTTTACAAGATTAAACAGGGATAAGTGAATTGAAAGAGTTAATAAAGTGTAAATATAATTTAAAGGAACTAAAACGAATTTAAGTGTGTAAAAAGTGAAATTTGAAGAGAACGGAATCTTACGTAAGCGACCTACAGAATTTCGGTATTTGATAAGTTAAGTATATATAGCGCTATAAAAAATAAACTTTAGTGGACTCTTAGGATAATAGGGAAATTTAATTTTGTACATTAGAATATCTTGTGATTAATAGTAATAAGAACATAATCCAGTTCAAATAGTTTCGCCTTTTTGCTCATTCCAAATTAAAGTTTTTCCATCAGGAAAATATTTATTAAAACAAATTTCAAAATTTAATATTGTTTTTCAAAATTTATTTAATTAACAAAAGAAGTAAAAATATAGCCCATGCTATAAACCCCGAGATAGTAAGAGATCGTAAAATTAGCCTAGGGTATATAAAAATTTGTAACTAAAAATCAAAGAAAGTGAGTTTAGTATATTGTGTTAAAATTTGTTAAGTTTATTTTTGTTCTGTGTATTGTGTAAAGGTTGAAATAAAAATTGTTATAATAAATGTTAATGAATTGTTCCTGAGTAGTTGTTTTGTGTTTTAACAAGAAATTAAATATCATTCAATAAAATAATAATAAAAAAACCAGTTGCGTCTTTTTTTATAATTATGTTATAATATATATATATGGGCTAGATGAGTTAGTTTAACATTAGTTTTATTATACCTCAAAGCTTGAGACTTATTTATGTAGACGACACACAGAATTATTTTTGTAATAATCCAATTTGTTTTCAAAATATAGGCATACAGAAGTAAAGACACACAATAAACATTGGTAACAAGTGCACGCACGCATGCGTGCACTCGCGCACGCACACACGCACACACATACACACATACATAGACACACACACTTAATTTGAATTGTTAAAATGGTTGTATTTTGAAAACAGAAACAGGAACAAGGTTAATTGACTACTAACCTGTAAAATAAGAAAAATATCTTGAGGATCAACTTCAGTACGAACAGATTTTCTTCTTGCAATTTCATTTGATGTTAGGTATAGTTGGAAATGTATTATTCCTAAAAGTCGAAATTCCCCTAGAAGGACAATTCACATGAGCTTAACCCTACCACATTAACTGAATACTTTCATATTTTAAATGCATTTGTTTGTAATACTTTATAGACATTTTTTATAATGACTATGTTTTATATAAGTTAACTAATAGTTAACTAATATAAGTTAACCATAATGTAATATATAAAAATATACAGGTGACCATAGATTATTCTATCAAAAATAATCAGATGATTCCTGAAGTCAAAACAAACAAAATATGTTTTATAACAATACCCCCTAACTTGCTTAGTTTTAACCCTGATTTTTTTATTACTTATTCTTTATGATAATGTTCTTTCAGTAAATGCTACACTTAGCTGTATTGCATGGTTTAAACTCAACTCATTTTTCAAAAAGAATTAAGGTGTTTCACACTTTCGTTCCAGCTTTTATACAATGTTTTCTACTGAGGAAACATATTTTCATGATATATTGTTTCCCATAATTCAAAGTATTTTCAGAATCTTCTGATTAAGTAAAGAATTTAAATTTAAAAATTTGCGAGAATATTACTGTACTCCTGATCTTCTTCAGCATATCAATCTGAGTTTGAGATGTAACTTTGGTCAATCGATAACCACTTAGATTATTGTAAACAATACAAATATTATACTACAATGCATTTATATTAAAATGATACTTTGTAGACGCATTTTTAGTAAATGCAAAATGCATCTTTTAAGAAATTCCAATAAGAAGTAGTTTTTGCCAAGTGAATTGATCATATGAAAAAAAATTTTGAAATTAATTTCTACTTGAACCAACAAAGACAAATTTTGTATTAGTGTATTTTATGTGTATACATATGTCAGAATAACAATATTAAGTGGCAAAATAGAAAGTGAATTTCTTTGTAATTTTTCATTTTCCTTTCTATGTATGGTGTTGGACTTTTATATATTTGTTTGTCACAATTTATACCCTCTATTTTTTTGTTGCTTGTATTGTGATGTAGTTATTTTTGCTTTCATTTTGCATTGTCCATTTGTGAAGCTAGGTTCGATACCATTAATCCAGTTTGTTTGTTTATTTTACTCTTTTCATTCATTTTTAATCCTTGAACATTATTTATGATATTGTAAGGTAACCATGGCAACAACTTAAGGTTATACGATGAAGGTTTCAACGACAACACAATGGGGAAAAAAAATATATATATGTACTTCTGTGAGAAACATACTTCTAGCTATGGGAAAATTGGTTCAGTGCCAAAAGCACTTGACTTTGAACATGAAGATACTCAGCTCAAATCTGACCTAGACCCCAAATTTTTATAATTTAATTATTGAATAAATATTTGAAGTGACTGTGTTAACATCAATTGTCATACAATAAATGTTAAAAAAATGTATTTGTATGTGGTATGAATAAAAATACATGAACAAAATAATCAGACAATCCATAAACTTGAACACAGAAACACACATAAAAAACAGAACAAACCTCATAAATAAAATAAAAGACATAAACATACCACACAATTCAACACTACTATCACTCGATATAACAAATATGTACACAAACATACCCATATCCAAAACGCTCAACATCCTAGAAACCCAATTAATACAGAACAACATACCTAAAACCCATGTTACCGAAATCATAAACATCCTCCAAACCATCACCAATCAAAACTATTACACCCACAACTCAAACTTTTACTCCCAACCAGATGGTCTAGCCATGGGAAGTCCTATCAGTAGTGTCCTAAGCGAAATTTTTCTACAACACATAGAAAACACCAAGATACTCATAAACAATACACATGAATACAAAATCATTTACTGGAACAGATACGTCGATGATATCATACCACCACTATACAGAAGGAACTCCCGACAATGCGAAAAACTCCTCACCTACTCTAATAGAATACACCAAAAACTCCGCTTCACTTGAGAGATTGAAACCAACTGATCCCTAAACTACCTCGACCTAACCATAACAAAAAGCCCCACACAAAAACACAGCTTCAACATTTATAGGAAACCCATAACAACAGACACACTTATCCACAGCACCTCAAACCACCTTACCCAACACAAACTCGCTTCCTTTAGATCCATGCTCCATAGACTTAAAGAAGTTCCTATGACCACAGAAAACATAAACAAAGAACTAGACACAATTAAATATTTAGCATACAAAAATGGATACGACACTACAATAATAGACAAACTATGGTACAAAATACAAAAAAAACACTAAAATTAACACTACAGACAGGGAAAACAAATATATCACATTACCATACATAAAACAAAACAACAAACAACTTACAACTTTTTAAAAAAATGTTTTAACTTGCCTATAGTAGCACTTACTTTTTTTGTTGAGGACGGCCGTTTCGGGAGATGTGTCCCTTTGTCAACTCAGACCGTTTAAAAAAGTTGTAAGTGATTACTAGTAGCTCACGCGAAGATGGAATCAACAAATGACAACAAACAAAATAGCCCGCAAATTTTAAAAAAACAGGATACAAAATAGCATACAAAACAAATAACAAGTTGCAATACAAAATACAACACGACACCAATGACAAAGATAAACTACAAGCACCAGGCGTATACAAACTAAACTGCGACAAATGTAACAAATTCTACATTGGACAAACAGGTTGCAGCTTTAAACAAAGCGTCGAGAAACACAAGCAGAACATTAACTCAACATTTTACAATCGCATAAAAGAAACAGGACACAAATACGCAGACATTTACCATAACCTAGAAATCCTACACATCAACAAAAAAGGACCACATCTTAACACACTAGAACAATATGAAATTTACAGACACACAAAAATACAAAGTACAAACATATTAAACGAACAAACACAATAAAAATCACACATACTCTTTGATACTATCGAAAACCTGCCTTTAAAACCGTCACCGCTTGACCCGACATCTCCAAGCAGAAGACACTGATGAAGACCGCCACATAGCGAAAGAAAACTCAGTAGGTTTTAATAAATTTAAAGTTCGGATAGTCATAAACTATTGTTTAAGTGATTAAATAAAAATGTATCTCATTAACGATTGAAAATTTGTACAAGATATATATCAGGAGAGTGTGAGGTAATAAGAAGAATTTAAAAAAGTAAACAATGTAATAAAACATTAAATATGATAGCCCACTTTTTTACAGTGAAGTTTTAAATGCTATGATTATCCTTAAATTAGATCTAAATATTTCATCAAATATAGTAGTACAATTTGTAAATAATTTGTTATTTAAAACTGTGCAGTTCAGTAGTTCAAATTCAGGGCATAAATTAATAAGCTTTTAAGGTATTATCAATTACAAACTAAAACCAAACTATGTAAGTTACTTTTGCAAAGAGAAATGATAGGGGTAAAATATGGTATGTGTCGCGTTATCTTGTTTTGATGAATAAGGAGGTCAAAGTACCTAGCTGCATGCAACAACAGGCTTCTTAGATTATTATTCTGAGTTGTCTTGCTGGCGATTTAATGAGTTTTAAAAGTCTTCCATTTTAACAATATGGGGAATGAATAAAGAAGTAAAAATAAAGAGTTGAAATTTTTATTTGTTAGAACACTTGGAATAAGTAATGAATAAATGATGAACCGGTTGAATAACGAGCCAAAGAAGTTTATTTAATCAGTGCAACATTTTGGCAACTATTTTGTTGCCTTTAACAAGCCTGGAAATAATATTACATTACTTATAAATAAGCACTTACAACTTTTTAAAAAAATGTTTTAACTTGCCTATAGTAGCACTTACTTTTTTTGTTGTTGAGGACGGCCGTTTCGGGAGATGTGTCCCTTTGTCAACTCAGACCGTAACTCAAAGTTATGGTCTGAGTTGACAAAGGGACACATCTCCCGAAACGGCCGTCCTCAACAACAAAAAAAGTAAGTGCTACTATAGGCAAGTTAAAACATTTTTTTTAAAAAGTTGTAAGTGATTACTAGTAGCTCACGCGAAGATGGAATCAACAAATGCTGGTATAAATAAGCATTAAAATACAAGTACACTCACACAATTATTTTAAATTAAAAAAAAAACTCAATGAAATTTTGGTAAAAAAACATTTTGATAAGTTATGTGGTATGTATAAGCCATTGTTGTATAAATTAAAAACATCAAAAAATTAGTTAGTGCTAATACAAAGTTTTAAGTGCTTTGTGGTGTTAATATGTATGGTTGATCCTTTTGTTGTGTTTTGTTTTACTTTGTTATTTTGGGCGTTTTATATGTAAATATTGTTGATCTCTCAGTGACATTACTGTTTTTAATTATTCTTAGATGCATTTTATGACTCTCACTACTTTTGTGGATTAGTTTATTAAATTTTTGATTCATTTATTTTTTTAAAAGTTTCAAATTATTTTAGTGAGTGTACTTATATTTTATATGCATATTTATAAGCAATGTAATATTGCTTTTAGGCTCAATGTGGACTATGAACAGGTTGGCAAAATGTTGCACTAGTTAAATAAAATTCTTTGACTTGATATTAAATCAGTTTACCATTTATAAAATAAGTGCTACTATAGGCAAGTTAAAACTTTTTTAAAAAGTGTAAGTAAATTTATAAAATGTTTTTTTAGCATAACTGATTTTAATGAAGATACCAATTTTATAGCTCAGGCATTATTTACTTTGACCTTCCATGGTTGAGCTATATTGTTCTAATAAGAATAATTTTTTTAAAGCATTTGAATAATAGTTTTAAATGTTTTTTTTTTTAAATTTCATTTACAACAACTTCATATGCCATGTGTAAATGATAATACAGGTACAACAGAGAACACAAGAAACAAGTATATTTTTTTGTTTGATTAAAGATTTTTGAGTGCTCATTTGGGATTTATCAAGAACAATATGAAACCATAAACTTATGATTTTTGTACTGAGCCCTTGTGTTATTTCATAGGTCTACACAGGACTAAAATTTTCAAAGAGCCAACAAAGGTTATCTATATATACAAGGGAATAAATCTTATAATAAATATAAGCTAGCTCTGAGAAGAACTGAACAAATATAAAAAGTGTTTTGTAAGCAATCGTACCTGGCACTACTATATCCAAGAGTTTCAACAACTGTTTGCAAAGTTTAAATTTTTCACTGAGCTCTGAATCTGAAGTCTTTTGAATGCCATCTTCTCCATAGCGTTGTGCCAGTCCTAGCCTTGCTTCTGTCAAATAGTAGTGATTTTTGTGAAGGTGTGGCTCCCACTTGGTCAAAAAATGTTTAGAAGCTGAAATACCTTGTTGAGATAAAGTAGACAATTCCTGGCCTATTTTGTCTAATAGCGACACAACATCTTTAGTTTGTACAGAGGCTTCGCACTTGTTACAAATCCAGGGTAATTGTTCATCGCAAAAGCTTTTGGGAAGCATAGAGCCTGCACAACCACTGAAATACAATAAAGTAACCTTTTTTATTTAGGATGTTGCTATTTATGTGGTATTCTTATACATTTAGATTAGCAATCTACAACATTTTAAAAATATTTAATATAAATATTTTTAATAAATACTTTATATATATATATATTAGTGTAAGATTCTTTGTTTAAGCCATGCTCAAGATTTACCAGACTAACATAATATATTTACAGCAACATATGCCAATGAAACTCCACTTCGTAATTGGAAACTAAAAAGGGCAGTGGCTAAAGTTAGCGAGTAAATTAATTGTGTAATTACCTAAACAAATATTCAAACTTTGGTATAACTAATCTAAATACAAACCTATTAATTTAGCCTATGAAAATTAATTTTTTTATAATAAAAATAAATAACCATATGAAATACATTGAGTTTGAGAATGGGCTTTAGAACGAAGTTTTAAATAAAATACATAACGAAGAAAACAGAAGAATGTAAAATTAAGAAGTTGTAATAGTAATTTGGTCACACCTTTAAGTTATTCACAATTCAATAAGGTTTTAAAAGGTTCTTGAACCTAAAATGAACTGTGTGTTATGTAAGAGACTTTATAAAATTAAAAGTTTAAAAATCATTTTAAGAATTAGTATGCTCTATGTGATAAATGAGAAGACAACATATGTAAAACCTGTGAATGAGATGGTGGAGAAGTATGTGAGACAAGTTATGAAGTACAATTCTTCAAAGATGAAAACCAGGAGGCAACTTTTATCCATAAAACAGTGAAATGTTTGTAGACTGATGAAAACTACTAGGTACAGGTAAACTCTGTAAGATGCAGGTATAATCAAAAACTGTTTGCAGCACATCCACTGTCATAAAGTAAAACTTTACATAAAAGTATTGAATATTTTATATCAGTAGGCTCTTTTTTTATAATAGCTATAAATTAAAACCAGTCTCAATGGGGTCTTTATCCACCTTGTAGGTTGAACATTGAGTTATCTACTTAGAAAGCAACTTAGAACATACAATTATTAAACTTTAACAAAAATATATAAAACAATTGACCTACTATACATATATTAACCCATTAACCACCATGGTAAAATTAAAGAAAAATAATAAATATTTCCTCAAGATGAAGATGGAATCGAATAATATTTAATTACTTTTTAAAGAAAAGAATTCAAGATGATTACAACAAGCAACTTTAAAATTATTAATCAACAACATTTTGGCATTTACAAATACACAATGTTGTGCAAATAATGGTTCATGGCAATTGAAGCTTGGGTTTTTATGAAATACCTGACTTTTTCAGGTCATTATATGGAGTGACATTACCCAAATTCTCTTTTACAGTGCAGAGAAGTCAAGCTAAACTTAGATACAAGAAAAGTAATGGCAATTTTATTTTGAGGCTGCAATTTCTTTCTCCAACTGTGGTTAATGGTAAAGGGAAGGCAGTAACTTTAGAAAAACATTTGATAGACTCCTTGCCAACACTGACATGCTATCAGAACAAGAGACATTTAATGTTATCTGAGGGATTGTATTGGTTTAGTACAATAATGAAGGTCTCATGTAGTACATAAAATACAAGATTTGGAACTGATCAAATATAATTTTTCGACTATCCTCCTTTTAGTAATGACATGGCACCTGGAGATTTTTCCAAAAATTCTGTTTTTTGGGATGGGATTGAAATATGCCCAAATTGAAGATGCAATAATATCATGGTATCTGAAGACAACAGCTCATTATCTGTAGCTAACAGTAACTCCATCGATGCAGAAGACCACAGTATTGAAAAACAAGTATTTTTTCACATATTTTGATTTAAAATGTTTTAAAAAACATATGTAAGTGCTTATAGGTTAATTATGTAAAGCAGTGGTGGTGTGCATAAAGTTGTTACAAGTACAGTTTTGTCTTGATATATTTTGTTGTTGTGATGAATAAAATTGAGATGACCAATCCTTGTATTAGTTCTAACACAATGAATATTACCTGCATTGACATGCTAGAGCACTGAAATATGTGCCCAATTCTGTAGGATCTTCACATCGAAGACAATGACAAGAAAAAAACTTTGTTTCGGCAAGATGATGCCGCCTAGTAGCAGTACCCCACAACGTATCTGTGTAAGAGATAGACAGATGAGTTCCACTACGTATTGGAGCAGTAGCATACACAACGATTTCTCCTGAAGTAGTAAATGTCTTACAACATGTAGGCAGACAGCTGTGTTCTAGCAGAGAGGCGTCATTAAACAGTGCAACATGTGGAGGGTCTGTGGTTATTACTTCATGGCCGTTCACCTATAACAGACCTGTAATATCTGACCATAACATCCAAAATTATAATTGACGAGATATAAAAAACAATAATTCTTTATATTCACTATTAGGCTGGGATCTGAACTACTCTTACTTTAGAGTTATATAGGCCATTTTATTGAAACTTATGAATAAAGAAACAGAAGAGGTGTAGTGATAAAACAATCGATTCAATATTACCATTAACTAAATTAAAGCGAATGTCAACAAAACAGATATAAAAAAGCAGATGATGACATCTTCTAGACATACGCACATGCTAATTATAGAGCTTCTAAAAACATGAGCGTTTTAGCTCTGAGATCTTAGATCGGTCATGTAATTAATTGTGGAAAGTGAACAGTATCCAAGCAGGCCAGCCCAATTGATGTTTCATAGAATGTGTTCTTCACCATATAATATGTTTGAGAAACATTTAAACTTCTGCTTGATCAAGGAGGGTTTTTAGTATAAGCACCATTACCAATCATTGTAAAAAGAAGTACAAAACCCCTTGGATTTTTGTGTGTTAAACTAAGCTTATCAGAAAAAGTAATAGAACCAAAAAATTGTTTAAAGTGAATTCCTATTTAGGTCAACAGAGAAAAATTTTATTGTTGATACTTTTTATTAAATAATTACAATTAATATAAATAAAGTAACATAGCCTGTGCATTAAAACAGCTATTCTACCTCTTATAACAAAAAAACTTATAACATAAAATCAGCTGTTTTATGAAGTCCCATGTTATCATTTAATTGGGATGAAATATTCATATTACATACCTTCCCTTTTTATGAAAAGTTTATCTCCTTTATAAAACTAAAGTTAATTCATTAAATTTAATTAATGAATTAATATTTTTTTAAATGTATTAACATCAAGTGTCATCTACATGTTTTAAGAAAATATGCTTAAACTTGAGTGGATGAATAAAAAGTATTTTATTTAATAATTGAAAAAGATATATAAATATATATATAAAGAGAGTGTGAATTAATCAAAGGAACTGAAAAATTTTGACAATTAACTAATTTAAGCTTCAGTTATGTAGTGTGCAATACCAAACCACAGCTCCTTTCCACAAGACAAATAGAACATGTTTAGACATACTCTTAAATTTTTTAATTTGATACATAACCAGCTCCTCTTCTATTCATTCATCAGTAATACAGTAAGTGTTGAGAGAGTATCTAGCTAAAAAACTATCAAAGAAAAGTAAAAAGTGAATGCTATATTAGATTATGTATGTTGTCTCATTAATGTTTCTCCTCTATTGAATTAACTTCACTTACACAGGTTTGTGAAAGTTCTGACTTTGTTAAAATTCTTTATTTTAAAAACGATTTAACTAAAAATTGGTTAAAAACTTATAAGTTAAAGATTCACCGAACGTAATGAACTATAAAATTCGAGTATTTATGAATTTAAAATGGTAGTAATTTTAAATTTATTTGAGTAGGTAACATTATATGTAACACAAATTATTAATTCTAGTTAGTGACACATGAATTATATTGTCATAATAATCAGAAAAATGTTTACTTTAGAATGAATTACTTGCTGAACTTAAAATTTAAGTAAATTTTTTAAAATGTTAATGAATACATTTTTCATCAGTCTTAGTGAATTTCGTAGTATCTAAGCTGTCTTTTTTGAAAAGTTATTGAACCTGGGGCAGCAATTTTAAAGGTAAAAAATCTCAATGAACAAACCCAAATGAATCACAAACAAGTTCCAACCACATTATAGAAAACTTGAGTTTAAAACTGCTGCTATCTCAGCAAAAGCAACTCAGTTAAACTGCAGCTAACACTCAGCAATGCTTTCTAGCAGTCGCCTAGACACTGATGAAGATGATTGCTTAGTGTAATTGAAAATGTTATGTTTCAGTAAGTTTTTTATAAGTCTACTGAAATTGTAAATTTAGTCATTCGTTAATTTCTTAATTAGTGGCTTAAATATAAAGTCTATGTATGGTGTTTGTTTCATGTTAAAAAAGTGATGCAATTAAGTTCATAGATTTTGCTTTAAAGAAAATATAAAAGCTCCAATAAAAATAAGTGCAATCAACAACAATATTTATCAAAATGAAATTTTGTAATATAATGATACCAAAATTTTTAAAAAAATATTAGAAAACTTTTTGTGATTAGAAAAAAAATATTTTTCCTGATATAGCGAGCTAAAATAATGCTGAACTGATCCATCTAGAAGTATTTAATATTCATTAGTTTTTTGTTCTTGTTCTTGGTAATTTTTAATTAAAGTTTATATCTCAGACATTGTTTTTTTCTCATACTGATTCTATGTAGTAGAATACTGTAGTAGTCTTTGGATGGTATACTAAATCAACTTACTAATTTCATTCTGGCAACCGTAAATTAAAAAGAGGTGTTATTAACTCCATTAACTATTGAATTAAGGAATGTAAATTTAAGAAACAGAAAAAAATAGTCTACACATCTAATTAAACAGTAGTTTATTTCTTCCTCGTATTAAACCTATAAAGAAAGAAAACACAAAATAGTGTGATAAATATGTCTGTTCAGTATATTAGGGCCAATGTTCCTAAGATTTCCTAAAAGATTTCTCATGTATAAATACAATTATATATTGCATTTCTTGGAATGAATGTATAAATAAATAAAACAAATAAAATTATACAAGTCTACTTTCATTAGTTTTACGTTAATTAATTTCGATTATTTATTTATAACGCTATTAATTAAGTTAGTGTTTCATTTCTCAATCTATATAACAAATTATCTTTTAAATTATCATTCTTGTGTTTTTTTTTTTGCTGGAAGAACTAGAGAGAGTATAGTGTGGTCATATGGAACGGGTCTTGACAAAAACTAGAAATCTAATGGAAATTCAAGGAAAAATGTAGATTTATTTATATTAAAGTATTTCTTTTATTGATCTACAAAGGATCTTCAACTAAAGAGTTTTCACTAGTTTTCATTACTTTAATATCACTTCTCAAATTGTGAACAATAAGAAATTAATCCTGATTTAATGTAATAAAACTATGACTGCATTTTAAATTACAAGTCAATGCTTTCTAGTTTTGCTTGCTTTAGAGATGCACAAAAATACTCTATACTCACTAACATAGCACTGTACAATACAGTCATCTGTGTCGCAAACATGACTATTGTTCTTGTGTCGGTACTTATAGGTTTGTGCCCAAGAAAATCGATTCCTTAATGCATTAATCCAAGACAGCATTACATTATAAACAAGCAAAACTCTTATAAACTATTTATAAGAAACCATTTAGGTAGTTCGCTACTCACAAGAGGATATAATTTTTATACATGTTTCAGCAACAATACAAGTTGCTTTCCTCAGGGTAAATCATTCACTGTTAACTTTTATAGTTGTTATTTTATGCGCATGTATTAAGTAAATCCTTTTTTTCAATAAAAGTGAATACGGAATTAAAAACCTTTTTAGCAAATTTTGCAAACATCATGAGAAGTTTAGAAATGAAATACAACTGCAACATTTCATTTGAAGTTTTTTTTTGTATTCATTACTCTTGTAGGTAAAGTTTTTTTGTTTATATTATAACTCATACTAGTTGCTACTAGCATTAAAAGTATATCAGATGCTGAGTTATTTTCACAGATTTACATTGTTAGCTTGTTATTCAACTACTGAACAGGTTAGATTGCTGAATTGTTAAACCATTAAGAGTCTATTGTAATGCTCTCTAATACTTGTAGGGCTGGGGCGGGAGCATTATGCTAAACTGTTTCGAAACATTTAGAATGTAAAAATAGAGCTTATTAAACTGACATATAGACCAGTGAACGAAGAAGAAATATTAAAAATTATCACATAGAGGAGGATGCACTGTGGAAAGAGAAAATCTATATTGAAAAAAACAATTACCAACTGCCTCTATTGGTATTAGCCTGGAAGAGACTCCAACAGATATCATTAAGGTAACTGGATTATATTCTGAAATCAGAAAGTAGAGTATGTTTGGTAAAAAATTAGACTCATAGTAAAAGGCTTTCCTCTAAAACGGTTACTATTTGAAACTAGGGTAAATGTATAAATTTCCAGAAATTCCAGATTTGATGAGAGATTATTAGCTTTGAAAGGATCTTACCTTTAAATTCTCTCTATCCCATACATACACACACACACACACACACACACACACATACACTAAGCTGAATATTTATAATAAAATTAAAAGTTTAATGTATTGACTACTAAGTTACCTGTATGATGCCACAAGCTCTGAGTATTTGTTCATCAGTCATGTCTAGCTTGTAGAATCTTTGCAGGAATTGAGCCACCGAACGCCTGTCTGCTTCATACTTGAAAGTCCCCTTTCTTTGTTCACAATGCGACTGGAGTTTAGCAAACGGCTGCCATTTCTCCGGGTCACACATCATGTAACACAGTCTCAAGGGAGTGATGCATTCATATGTAGGGTGCGGCGTCACAAATTGACTGATCTTCACCTGTAAAAATATTTATTTTAAAGGGTTAGTCTAATGTTAAACAAAATAACAGTATGTAATGGAGAAACTAAATTATATATGTTGAAAAATAACTAAAAAATAGGTCAAAGTTGATCTCCTTTTTACTTTGAAAAATTATGTCCGTAGTAAAACAAAAATGATTGATTGGGATTTAAAATCTGTATTCCTCGATAGAAGTTGTCATTCTATTCTAAAATGTACTTGGGAAGTATTGGAAAGCATAGGAAGCGACCACAGACCAATCCTAGTTCAAATCAATGAATACATCAACAGGGGAAAACTGACAAGGAAAAGATACTGGAATTTTAAAAAGGCAAATTGGGAGAATTTTGGATTGATATTAGATTCAGAACTAAGTAAACCAGAAGGAAACATCAACCTAGACTCTAAATGGTCAAACTTCATAAAAGCCATATACAAGGCATCTACAAAATCAATCCCAAGAGGATATATTAAGAACTGGATACCAAACTTTGTTCACAAAGAAAAAGAAATAACAGCATTGATTAATGAACGACGTAAAATTGTGAGAGAACTCCTCATAAATAACTCGGACATTAAAAGAATGGAAGTAAATAGAACCAATGCAAAAATTAAAAGATTGTATGATACAATAAAAAGGAAAAAATGGGAAGATATGTGTAAAGAGCTAAATGCTCAAACACCTGAAACCAAACTGTGGAAATTAGCAAAAAGTCTTGATTGTACTTAGCCACAAAAAGAAAATACTAATATCATTAAAAATAGTGATGGAACACCTGCCTCCAATGATGATGACATTGCAAATGCCTTTGGAAATTACTACAAACAAACTAATCAATTAAACTTCAATACAACAGATAAAACTATAAGCAAAAAAACAAGACAAATTATTCATAATTGTCAGAACAAACCTAGTAGTTGTTCTGTTTAACACCCTCTTTAACGAACCTTTAAACATGTCAGAATTGGAATTTGCCATAGGAAAGACCGATGAAAAGAAATCTCCAGGTCCTGATGGAGTTCAGGGACATATTTATAAAAATCTGACCAATCTTGGGAAAAATAAGTTATTAGATATATTGAATAATTCATGGAATACAAACAAAATCCCCCCAAGACCGGAAACAAGCTACTATTATCCCAATTATAAAACCCAACAAAAGTAATGAACATTTAGAAAACTACAGACCTGTAGCATTAACTAATATTGCATGTAAGATCATGGAAAGAATTATATTAAATAGGATCACACATCACATAATCTCAAAGAACTTATTTAGTAAAGAACAATATGGATTTCGAAGATTTCACACAACAATTGATCAGATATTATATTTCACACAAAAAGTTAAAGACTCACAAAACAACAAACCTACCAATCACACAATAGCAGCATTCCTCAACTTAGTACAGGCTTATGACAAAGTTTGGAATAACAAACTAGTGATGAAATTAAATCAAGACTGCAAGATAGTTGGGAAAGCACTTGCATGGTTAGCAGACTTTCTCAAACACAGAAAATTTAAGGTCAGATTCAACAACACACTATCAAAAACATATCAAATGAGTCAAGGACTACCACAAGGTTCTGTCCTAGGTCCACTACTATTTATCCTATATCTTAACGGTATTGAAAAGACTGTATCCAATAACACAGAAGTAGCATTATATGCAGATGATATCATCATATGGAACAGTGGCTCAAATATAAAAAATATAGAAAAACAACTTAATAAAGATCTTAAAAAGTTATATGAATATGCAAAGGACCACAAATTAAACTTCAACATACAAAAATCTGAAGCCAGTTTCTTTACAACAGATAAAAGAATATATCAACGTAAACCAAACATATGCTTAGATGGTGAAAGGATACAATATAATAAACATATTAAGTACCTAGGATTTATTCTAGATCCAGAAATAACCTGTCACAAACATATCAAATACATTGCAAATAAAGCTAGGAAAAGACTTAATATAATGAAGTATTTTTCTGGCAAAACCTGAAGAGCAAATGCTAAGACCCTTAAAATAACATACACATCACTAATAAGACCCATTATGGACTATGGCTATCAAATTTACTGTACAGCTGCAGAGAGTAACTTAAACATACTCGACAGGATTCATAGCAGTGCATCAAGAATTATTACAGGACTAAGAAACTATTCTACTGAAATCAGTTTGTACGAAGCAAATCTAAAACCCTTACATCTAAATGGAGAGATAAACAACACAAAATATTTCAACAAACTTTACAGTCTGGGAAATATAAACAGAAAAGCAGAATACTTAAGGAATGGAACAGCAATCAAAGATTAAAGAAAAAGACCGCCTTCCACAACATCAAAACAAACTATGTAATATACCATAATATAGACCCGACATCTTTACCTAATTTTATAAATCCTCTGAATTCAGTCCTCTTTCATACTACTCTACATGAACCGGTAAACAAAAAGGAGAACAACCTATTAATATTAAAAAAATTGGCATTGGAAGTAATCAACTCCATCCCACAGCAAGCGATAAAAATTTACACAGATGGAAGCAGAAAAGCAAGTGGAAAAGCGGGCAGTGGAGTATATATTGTATCACAAGAGTCAAAAGAGGAAATTAAATTAAGAAATCAAGACAACTCATTAAACTTCACAGCTGAACTTGTTGCTATTGAAGAGGCTTTATTTGAAGAGGCTGTATAAATTTGAAGAATACCAGAACCCAGAACAACTATGGATTCTAACTGACAGTAAAAGCTCAATCCAACATTTACAGAAATTACTGTATCCAACATTATAATGAAATATCTGATAATATATCAATAAATATAATAAAAAAGTTAGAATGTATTTCCAAATCATCACAAATACACCTACAATGGATTCCATCACATGTCAGTATCCCAGGAAATAAAAAGGCAGACAACTTAGCAAAAGAAGGCCGCAATAATAGTAATTTCCACAAAGAAACCCTAACCTATTTAGAAGTATATTCCAAATTTAAACAGGAAAAAGAAGGAAAATGGAAACAACCTCCGCAACATGAATGGTACAAAGAGCACCAACCGTCAACAGAATTTCACAGACATCATTAGCAAGATTCTTTAGCAACCATACATCTTTAGCAGCCATACAAAACCTATGAAAATCACAGACCTTCGGAAGATAAATCCAACATGTACAAGATGCAACCAAGAACCAGCCTCACCAGCCCACATCTTGTCATGCATTGGACTTACCCCGGAATTCATCTACAAGGAACCAGCAGAAGTAATAAGACTTCTAAAAGAATATGATCTCATGAAGTTGGTCTAAGGACCTAGGGATAAGAAGAAGAAGAAGAAGTTGTCACACAAATAAATATCAATGAAAGCTGCTGTGTTTGAAATTACACTAACACAGTAAACGTTAGAACAAAAATAGAAACATACAATGATAATAGAAAAAATCCGTTAGTTAATCCATTGGAAAAAAAAATTTGTTAGCAAGTACAATTGAAGTGCAAACTTTTATGGTTAGAGAGGTAAGGTTAAAATAATATAATTGCTATAAATGAGGTTAAAAGGTTCAATAAGTATGAAATGAAATCTCATTAAAAGGCTAAAATAGTTCAATTCTCCTTTTATATTATAATTTATTGTGTATTTTAATGTGATATAGAAAAGACATAAAACTCACATAAAACATAACCATTTTTATTGTTATAACTTTAAGTTAAATTACTGAACAGATTTATAAATTATACATTAAATTTTATTTAATAGTCTTTCCTTATTTATTAATTAGTACAAATAAATTGAGCCAATAAATCACCAGTATATTTACTACATTAACCAGTAACATATTAGGAAATAATACAAATAAAAATCAGTTGGCCTATTATACATTTTTGTAATATAATTACGATATTTCTGAGTATTTAGGGAATTAACTTTAAAAATTATTTAAACACAACCTCCAAGTAAGCTCTAAGCTAAGACAAATGGCTGTTAATTAATGCCATGCCTGTGTTTCAAAAATCTGTAGGACATTTTGTTTGTCTTGGAAATCAAATGGAAAAGATATCTGAAATGTAATGTAATACTTTAGTTATACTCCTGTCAGAAAAACATGCTATGCACGCTAAAAAATTAATGACTAACAAAATATTTTTGATTGTTGAGCATGTTTCCTACTTATAATTATTTTCCAATTTCTCATGAAGGTTAATACTTCATAATAAGTAGTGGCTATAAGTATCTATCCTAAAATGTGTCAAAATATATCTTACATTTGTTCCTTTCTTTTCGGTTGCCCATAGGCATTCAGGGATGTGTTGTTCTGATTTTTTGCACGATTTCTTCTTACAAAGAGGCCATCCACAGAGTGAACAAGGTTCGCTATTGGATGTTGTTAAGCCTTCCATACAACCCAAACATACAGGACCAGTTACTTGTCTGGGTCCAATTAGAAGTGGAGATTCTTTGATGACAACTTCCCCTGTTTTAATGTCCCTAGAAGCCACCAGATGCCGCCCAAATTCTTTGTTTTCACATATCTGAAATAGACCAATTAATCTTTTAAAAATCTTTTTCAGGTACAAATTGTACACATAAATAAACCTTTTTTTCTATTGAATTATGTCAAATAGTGTGTAATTTTGTTTGTATATTACTTAAAGTATCTTGAAAAATTTAATATCTGTATTAAATAATGTAAAGGGTAAAATATGCAATTTAGCTACAAGGTTATTTTGCCCTTTTTGTAATTTAACACTTGAAATTCAGTTGATAACTCTAAATATTGATGTTGAACTAAACTAGTCTTCAATGTTGAAATAAAGTTTTTATAAAATAAATAATCTTTAAAAAAATATCAATATAGATGTATATGTTAAAATGAAGTATACGACTATATTCATAATTTGTCATTGATTCCATAAGTTTATAATCAAACCAGCCTCACACATCTTTGGAAACAAAGTACAATTATTAATAAATTTCGTTTTGATCATTTGTTATGAATTATATATTCTTATTCAAACATGATGCATAATTAAAAGCATAAGTGTATTAAAAACATAAGCTAGCATAAGTGTATTTTTTAGATATGTTAAGTGGTTTTATTTATCATTATTACATATGATTTTATTGGGTGCTAATTTTAATATTAGATATTTTATTGGGTAAAATCAGATGATATTAGCATATAGTTATTCTTGTATTCTTGGATTGCATTGAATTACATGTGGACATGTATTTTCCTAACCTTTAAAACTGTACTCCTGTATTCTTGGACGGCATAAATAGTTATATTGACATATATATAGTTATTGTTGACTATTAGCAAGTTTGGTAAAGTTTGGTATTGTTGACTTTTAGCAGTTTATTTGGCTTGCTTACTAAATAAATGATAGTTACCAGTTGCTATAATTAACAGATTTGATTTCACTTAACACTTGTAAATATCTACAAACTCGCCTATAGTAGAACTTACTTACATTTGTTGAGGACGACCGTTTCGGGAGACATGTCCCATTCTCAACTCAGACCGTAGCTCACTCGGGGTTATGGTTTTAGTTGATAATGGCACACATCTCCCGAAACGGCCGTCCTCAACAAATGTAAGTAAGTGCTACTATAGGCAAGTTTGTAAATATTTACAAGTGTTTAGTGAAAACTAGTAACGTGAAGATGGAATCAACAAATATAAGATTTGATTTATTATATTGATTAAATTTCATACATTATATAGAATTAATAAATGCTACAAATTGCCTCACAGCTTAGCTATTATGGGAGCTTATATAGTATCGATCTCAGATGCACAATCAGTAAAATCACAATATGCAAAGTTATTAGTAAATACTGAAATGGATTCAAAGCCCTGGCAGTAAGATCTTATGATGCAAATATGTATATAAAAAAAATCTCAAATAACTAAGCTATTTACTGAGCTAAACAAATAAAATTAATTGAGAAATTGGAGCATAAGAAATATTCTGATCTTAATAAATGTAGGCTGCTTAAAACTAAAGGTTTAATCAAAGTCATTACTTACTTGATGTTTAATATTGAATAAGTCCTATATTGGGAATTATTTAAGAAATGTCCATAGGTATATTGTTCATACTGAATTTAAAGTAGTTATTGTTGTTAGACTGACACAAGAGTTCTCGCAGTCGATATAAAATATAGTTTAAAAAATTTAATCAGATCTGTCCATTTTTTGCTTAGATTGGTACACATAATTAAACTATATACATAAATTTATTTTCCATCTTGCTCCGTTTATGTACATATTGGGCTGATGGTAATAAATATTATTTCACTTTTAATACATTTTTAGTTTTTATAATTGTTGAATACTTTTATATATTTAAATTAGCACTAAATGTAGGCAGCCTCCATTACAGTCCAAATCTCACTTTAGTTACCTTAGGAGCAAATAAACATTTTAAATTCCATTGTTTAAACTCACTGCTGACAGTAACCACTTGATTGCTTATTAATCAAGTTACATAGAGATTATAACTTAATGTTATATTACATAAATAATAAATTAGATGTACAAGATTGTATGAAATTTAATTTATCATTAGGTTAAATATTTAAGACAAAATAATCTACTATCAAATTTTTGTTAATATGTTACAGTTATTAAGCTGTAAACCAGAAATAATTAACATCATTCTTTAGTATGATTTATTAGATTGTTTACTTTTAAAAAGTGGAAACAAGTTACACAAATTTTTTTAAAAGTAAATTCCTACTGAGGTTAACAAAGAAAAATTTTATTTTAGTTACCCTACAGCACTATTTATGGTATTATATGGTACCCATGGCAACAGTTACAGTTGTACAATGAAAGTTTCGAGAACAACCAGATGAGGGAAAAAATTCAAATACATCTTTGAGAAATATATTTCTAGGCATTGGAAAGTTGGTGTAGTGCCAAGGCGCAGTAGACTTCGAACATGAAGATTCACAGTTCGAATCTGGTTGGACCCCACAAATTTTTATAACTTAATTTTTGAATAAATATTTTAAGAAACTGTATTAACATCAATTGTCATTCACTATTGGTTAAAAAATGTATTTGAACTTGATTGGATGAATTAAAACGTATTTTATCAACTATTGAAAATTTGTACAATATATATATATATATATATATATATATATATATATATATATAGGCCTATATATATATATATATATATATATATATATATATATATATATATCAGGAAAGTGTGAGCTAACAGAAAGAATTTAAAAAGCGTTAATTATAATTTCAATTAATTATTATCATGTGAATAGAGGTTTGTACATTTATAGATGTTTATCTAACACCACCCCTCTGAACTCTCTCAAACTTTAATATGATATTTTATTCTAATAAAAAAACACTTAGTCTACTTTAAATATAAGTGTCAGTTTTAAGAAGCACTTAAGATAAGATGAAAGTTGGGTGCGTGGTTGGCTGAAAGCCACTGTTAGGATAGGCACAGCCACAGGTGTTAAGACGTTCACACACCTGGTACAGGTGCCAATTTATGTAGACAGGGTGGGTAGATGATGATTTCAGACTTTCAGCAGCCTCAGTTACTTTTTTCAGTTTGGAGTAATAATAATTACTTTGTGCCTTGTGAATTTTGAAAACTTATTAACGAAAGCGTAGGTGCAAAATAATTATAAAAGTTAAAACATTTGAAAGATTATTTAAGATTTAAAATTAAATAAGTAGGCGAAATGGGGAAAACAAGAAATATAAACAAAAGGTTTTTTAAAGTAAATTCTTACTTAGATCAGCAAAAAACATTATTTTAGTTACTTTTTAATAAATAATTACAATTAATATAAATAAAGTAACACAACCTATGTGTTAAAACAGCTGTTCTATCACATAACCTATAATATAAAATCAGCTGTTTTATAAAATGCTGATATCGCTTATTTTTAACCCAAATGGGACGAAGTAACTATATTGCATACGTTGCCCCTTTTGCCATAAAGTTTTTCACCCATATAAAACTAAAATTAATTAATTAACTATAATTACAAATTACACTTTTGCTATTACTTGCGACCAGACACTTGTTAACTAAAAGTTGTTAATTGTTCACTTACACTTGGAGGAAACGTTTTCGTCTTACGACTTCTTCAGCCTCCTGGACGAAAACATTTCCTCCAAGTGTAAGTTAACAATTAACAACTTTTAGTTAACAAATGTCTGGTCGCAAGTAATAGCAAAAGTGTAATTTGAAATTTACAACCAGCTCGTCATGAACAGCAACAAGATTTCGATATTTAAATTTAATTATTGAATTAATATTTGAAAAAAACTATTAACATCAAGTATCATTAACTACAAGTTAAAAAAAAAATGTATTTGAACTTGAGTGGATGAATAATACGTATTTTATTAACGATTGAAATTTTGAACAAGATATATATTATAATGAGGTGTGACTAACAGAAGGAGTTGAAAAATTGGTTCACCTTGTAAGGTTTCTGCACCTGGCTAACGTTGCTTGTGTCACAGCTGCCGGCTGTTCCAAGCTTATCGCACTGGTCCAACACCATCTGGCCCAAGCAACAAAAAACAAATTTTCTTGTTAAAAAAATAATTTAAAAATATCAATTAGTTAGTCAATATATAATGAACAATGGTTTGAGAGGTTTGTGTAGGATTATAGAGGTACAGTAGATCCTTACTATTCGCCGATTCGGTATTCGTGGTTGGCAAAACCACAGGATATCCAACTAACATGTAACGTATTTTATTTTTTTAAAAGACAAGAAAGACATTATATTTACTGTGCAGGTTGTAGGCTAATATGTTCTCGTCTTATTTATTTTGTACAGTACTGTAGGTAATTATCACAAAGACATCTGATTATTCTCCAAACAACCGTTATACTGTACACTACCAAACCTAATACTTAAAAGATATGCACTCTTTTTTTTGGAATGGATAATGTTTACGGATAATCGTATCCGGCGGACGTAACTAACTCGGATGTTTTTCCCGTCAGTTACCAAACAGGTGTCGCATCCGCTTGTCGTGTCTGCTAGTTTTGGAAAAGTCACGTCTTTTTGTGTAATTGTTTAGTGAATTTGTTTTGTTTAGTTTTATCTTTTGATAGTTGTATGGCATCTATAACAAAATCGATAGTAATTGTGACGGCTTGGATACAGATTTATACGAACGTTTAACCTTTATATTAGTAACGGTACCCAGTACAGTAATCCCCTGCTTTTCCGAGCTATGTTATCTTCACTGCATTTGACGCGTCTACAGGGAGGCTAACGACGAATGTCCTGACTAACGGGGAGGTAGTACTCTGAATGGCAAAAGAAACAATATATACAGCTGTGTAGCAAAACTAGATTATGTAAGTCCGTAATGAGACGGATAAATACCGCCTTCAGGAGAAGGTAGAAGACAAAGGACAGGAGACGGAGCCAGAAGGCAGGCCCACGGCCGTCTTACACTAGTGTCTATCAGCCGTCATTTCGGGCTGACAGCTGTACAAAGGGTCAGAACTAAATGTTAATAGCCAACTTCTAGAACTGACTTGGCATACGTTTATGGTGATGACTTATAGTACAAGGATAAATTACATATAGAGTTTATGTGATAGAATGCAAAAGAAAAAAAACATTTATATGGATCTTTTTCTGTGCTGAAGAGATGGGTCAATTTTACTATGAACGCCTTTGAAGGATTCAAAAAACATTCTTAATCTAAACAGGATAAAGGGTAAGGATATAAAAATCCCGGGTTTAAGTTATATAAAAGGATCATGATTTTATGTGTACAGGGTAGTAATCTCAACCAGAGCTCAAAAAATGACTACTTGCTGCCTTTGTTGGAGTAAAACGCGCGTGATTTAGACACCTTTAAATAGTTAATATTATAGGCACTAAATCGGAGTGAAGAAGAAAGACTGGTAGATATTGAGTGCGACTCCTGGGGAGAAAGAAACGAGTCAAATGAGCGTTATAAAATTAGTGTAGAACAAGTACACGAGGAATTATGGTGTTTAAGTGTACAACAAAGACAAAATGAGCTTAGAAAGAGTTAAGGCTCACTGAATAACAAACTTATGGGCACTATATTGAAGTGAAGAAGAACGACTGGTAGATATTAAGTGTGACTCCTGGGGAGAAAATAGCAAGTCAAATGAGCGTTATAAAATTGTTGTAGAACAAGTACACGAGGAATTATGGTGTTTAAGTGTACAACAAAGACGAAGCAAACTTATAGAGAGTTAAGGCTCAGTGAAGGACACAATTATGGGCATTACATTGGAGTGAAGGAGAACGACTGGTAGATATTAAGTGTGACTCCTGGGGAGAAAATAGCAAGTCAAATGAGCGTTATAAAATTGGTGTAGAACAAGTACACGATGAATTATGGTGTTTAAATGTACAACAAAGACAAAATGAGTTTAGAAAGAGTTAAGGCTCACTGAATAACACAATTATGGGCATTACATTGGAGTGAAGGAGAACGACTGGTAGATATTAAGTGTGACTCCTGGGATGGGGCATTACTCCTTTACTCATTTGTTATTTTAAACAATATTTCGGCTGGAGTTTAGAATTTTGTACAAAATATAATATGAAATAACAAAGTGTAAAATCAAAGTCGGCTCTTAAGCGTAGTCGAATTATAATTCAAAATGTTGGCCCTAATTCACCGAGATCGATGTTTATTTGATTATCGGAAAGGAAAGCCCTTCAATAAATTTAAATGAATATATTTGGTTTGGATATAGCAAAAATGACGTAATTGTAAAAACATTTCAATAACCGGAAGCCAGCAATTGCTGAGAAGAAACAATTTATTTACAGGAAGGCCTAAGATGTAGTCTACAGACGTGATACTTTGGACAGATTGTAACATTGTTTTCCAACCCCAATTAATCATTAAACGCTGGTATTACCGCACCAAGAAGGGGCTTCCAGAAAGTTTGTTAACTGGATCCATCTACACTAAGTTACGGTCAAATTCTCCCTTTACAGCCCGACGATTTAATTTATTCGAACAGCCTAGCTTTGCTATACAACTTTCGAATAACTTTACATTTGCTACATAACCTACAAAACGTTTCCATGGCTTTTTGGGTTACAAAGAATGTTTGTGCTTACGTATTAGGAAAGCTAGTTAAGTGTAAAATCTTTTCGCTTACCTGTGCTTGCTATTTATATTGGGCTTGACAAGGCACGTCACACCAGGCTACTGCCATTGTTTTAGCATCTGCTCCCTTCCCCTTCCTATTCAGTTACTTATTAAAGCTATTTATACTCTTCTAGTACTGCCAAGATCGCCTTCATTACAGCACCTCCTCATTAACTTCTATAACACGGCCACTGAGTTCTTGCTACCCTCTCCAAAAGCTGAAATAAAATAAACTCTCGTGTTACACCAAGTAAACGTAAGTCTTTATAAGTCTCGCCTAAAAACTGGCGAAACATAAAAAATCTTTTATAAACTAAATTAATGTGTTCTTATTTGCTTATTATAAATTTTCGGTGTGTTTCAGCAGCTAATTACCATCTATGAAGGGTGTGGAATAGTTGCGATCATAAGTAAAAATAGATCAAAGGGCAAAACGCCTTGATCCAGTGTTCAGTGCGCAGAACCTGAAGTAGATCAGGGGCATGAGAACGCAACCTGTTACACTAATTGCGAAGGAACAAGGAGGGGCATGGGAATAAGGATGTGGATAGGGGGAAACTTCTCGCGTACGCGCACACGCACACACACACACACACACACACACACATACACACTAGAATGCTAGGCTATTCGAATAAATTCAATTTGCTGGCTGTGAAGGGAGAATTTTACCGTAGCTTAGTGTAGTTGGATCCAGTTAACAACTATCTGGAAGCCCCTTCACGGCGCTTTGATTTTAACGTTTAATGTATTAAGTGCGCATCGTAAACAATTTCAAATTTTTGATCACTTCTGTACATCCTAGGTCTTAACTAGATCATAAAGAAACAGTTTTGTATCAAATTGAAATGAATTTACAGTTACGTTATTTTTGCAATATCCAAACGAAATTTTATTATATTCATCAAACTAAATAATTCACTACAATAAGACACTACAGAAACCGAAGGTCTATAATTATAAAATATAAGGACTATTCATCTTAAAAATAGATAAGAAAATTCAACATCTAACGACTGAGAAACGGTTTAATTATTCAGTTATTAACGGTTGTTGAAAAAAAGATATTAAAGTCTGTAAAAAGCAACAAAACAAAATAAGTAACTACTGACAGCCCCGAATATTTGAATGCCTTGAGACTGTCGCGTCAAGTATAAGGCCGCCATGGGTAGAAACACTATACTTGAAAATTAGAATATATCTTACCGAAAAACACAGTCAATAAAACTTAAGGCCTATAGGATTTAAAAAAGAAAGTAATAACAGGACACATTAAATCAAGCTGTTAATTTACATTGATGTGTTAGAGGGGTTTCTAGGGATAACGGGAATAAAAATCCAATGAAAAGAGCCTCTACCTGCTTATCTCCCAGTAGACTACCTGGTTTATGACCATGAACCATCTGGAAATGATTGGCCAAGTTGATACAGTCTGGGCGTTATGCTGTTGACGGTATATTATTTTAGAGGAATCCGGGTGATAGTGTACAGCCTACCCAAAAAGAAATGAGTCAGAAGAAAATTAAAAAATGGTTATTTTTGACAGAAAGATGCCAATAAAAGATTAATAACTGAGATGCGAAATGGCACTGACAAAGATTAGCGGCAAGATTAAAGTTTATTTACGAGGCTAATGCGTGCAAAACTGCTCGGTTGGAGATTCGATTGCGATGATGGTGATGGTATTTTTTAAAAACTAATGTGTGAAAAATTTAGCAAGTATAGTAATTAGTGGCCTACTAATGAATAACATAAAATTTAACTCTTGATTCTAAAATAACTTTAGAAGAGAAATTAGGTGAAACTATTTGAGTGTTTTTGACTAATTGGTTTTCGAAAAGGAAAGGAATTTAGTTTCTAAATAACGTGTGTGTTAAGAGTATTTGTATATATTCTAGTACATTTTTCTGTCTTTCCTAATATTACAATATTTTCCTTTGTTTCAGAACAATTCCATTTTCAGAACCTAAACAGTACACTCAGTACTCCTCCCAGAGTCATTCCGAAACGCGTCAACAATGGAAAATATGGTAATCTTAGGAAAGACAGAAAAATTTACTAGAATATATATGAACTAAGAAGTTCTAATTGGTTCCAAATAAAGCCAAAACTGGCACCTCGCATCTGATAATTTGCACTATACACGATTAATTATCGGCTTAAGACGTAATATTTAAAATATAAATTATTTTTTTGAAACATACTCGTACTTTGGCTACGCATGACTAATTTTTGCCACGGGACGCAGAAATCACTTGATAGTAACCTAGTAAAGTGGGACCGGCTGGAATGCCTCAGATTTGAAACATCCGGAACTGTCAGCCTCTGTGGAGATAAACAAATTAACTTTAAAAAAATTAGAAGGAAACACAGAGCGAAGCGTGTCAGATAAAATGTAATGTAGGACATACATTGAGTTGCCAGCAACCAATAAACAATCCCGACTATTTCGGGCACGCGGGCTGAATCTGTACTACCCGTTCCGAACACATTTTCGGGTGTTGCTTTATTGTTGACGAGAAAAATATCTCTCTTACCTCATATTCCGTTTTCTTTGCGAACTGTAAAATTTACACTTTAGTGTGTGCACAAATAGTTTCTTTTGTGAAATAACAATTTAAAGAAAAAATAAAGAAAAATTTACTATTTTGACAACAAATTTTTAGTCTGAAGGGCACGCGCGCGCGCACACACACACACGCACACGTGTGTGTATATTACATTCTCTACATACATTTCATTGACAAAAATATTTATACAATTTTTGAAAGTTTTTTTTATCAATGTAGCATTGATCAAGAGCTTTGTACAACGTCATGACAATATACCTTAGTCAATGAGGTTTTAACTATGGACGGTGTACGAAGCCCTTGATAATATCAATATGTCACATTGAAGAAAAGCTTATATTAAATAAGTTTATAAATATGCCAGTAAATGAAATACATGTACATTGCGTATATTGATCAATAAATATTAAACAAGAAAGACGTCATCTACGAATTGTATTCATATGTATAATATATAGGCTATGTATTGTAACCGGCCAAGTCCTACCCATGACCTAATGCCAAACGACTTGACAAGTACAAGTCCTTACTTGAGTGGACACAACAGTACGCCGTCTCGTGATAAAATTCTAGAAGTAAAAACGGATAGACTACTGGAAGCGGGAAGTCACGCTCGAACGAGTGCTACAGCAACACTGTTCTAGAATCTTCTTGCAATAAGCGGATAGAATATACTAGAATAGGCAAGTCGTGAGGTAAAGGTTTTGTTAAGCAAGAAGACGGGAATGTTTTACATGTAGAGAAGAGTTTATAGAGAGTAGTGACAGACAGTGACAGTTTGGTATTTGTGTTAAGTGTAAATAGGCTATTAGCGAACTTAGTAGACCTAATTAAAGCAGTGTATACACGCTTTTATAATGTTAAGTGTGTAAATAACAGTAGCCATAAAAGTGTGTAAATTAATAAATAGTTTTCTGGTCTAGCAGTTCCTTGTAATTTTGTTGAACCCCTGCATTAACGGAACTGTTGTCTAAAGTAGGATAAGGCAATCAACAATTAGCAAAGTGTGGAATTAAATGAATTGGATGTGGTAGAAGGCTTAAAAGGGGTACTTGAGAGGGCAAACTAGAGACTTGTAGCAAGACTGTGGCACAGCAGCAGTAGCTTCTTTACCTTAAAGGGAGTAGAAGAAGATGTGAAGAGTGATTGCGGTAGCAATAAATTAGGTAAGTTACTAGAAGATCTAAAGGAATGCTGATGGAAAATATAACCCCATTAAAGGAAGATTTAATGGAAAATGCAACAGCCAAAGAGAATAAACTAATAGCAAATTGTTCTACTTTAGAGAACAAATTATCAAATAAGTTAAGAGGAATATTCTCAGATTTAGAAAGTAGAGTAAGTTGTATGAAAGATAGCTTAAACATTTTAAAGAATGAAGTTAGTGAGTTAGAGAATAAATTTGCTGCCAGTTCCAGCGAGCTAGACAGTAAATTAGATGCCAGTTAAAGTGTGTTAGAGAGTAAATTACCTGCCAGTTCCATTGTGTTAGAGAATATATTACCTGCCAGTTCCATTGAGGTAGAGAGTAAATTAAATGCAAGTTCCAGTGAGTTAGAGATTAAATTAGCAGCCAGTTCCAGTGAGGTAGAGAGTAAATTTGATGCCAGTTCCAGTGTGTTAGAGAATAAATTACCTTCCAGTTCCATTGAGTTAGAGAGTAAATTAGATGAAAGCTCCAGTGAGTTAAAAGAATTAATTAGTAGCCAGTTCCAGGTAGAGAGTAAAGTTGATGCCAATTCCAGTGTGTTAGAGAGTAAATTTGCTGATAGTTCCAGTGAGTTAGAGAGTATATTACCTGCCATTTCCAGTAAGATAGAGAGTGAGTTAGCTGCCAGTTTGGAATATAGAATAGAGGAACGACAGCAGCCTTTGGATTAACCCTTGACCACGCCTGAAACTATAGTTAGGTGAAATCGACCAGAGGGAGTGGGGATTACAGTTTTCTGAGCTAATAGGAAATTCACATCTTGCTGCGTGGGTGAGCCTTGTTGCCAATTCGACATTAAACTTCCGTTCGTCGCTCAGTGTCATCGTGAATGTGGTGGAGTAATTTACTAGTGATGTACTTGCTTCGTTCTGCAATTTCAGTCTCTGGCAGTGGCGGGTTGACTGTCAATGCATTCAAACTGACAACATCGCATCCCTACCCTGCCAAAGACCCATTCCTATTCTACTTTAAATCAAAGTATAATTGTTTTTTTTTTTTTTTTTAACTTGGGAGCGGGTTTGAATTGCCCGAAGCACTGCTACCTTAAGGTATATTGTACTTACCTCCCTGATCTAGTCAAATAACCCCTTCCCTCTTACCAGGTTTAGGAGTTTCCTGACTAGAGCTTTACCTTCAGCATCCACCAAAGCCGTTCCATCACCAAAGAGGTTGAAGCGCCTCTCAGCAAGTACTCCACATCTGTAAATGATGTGTGTGGCAGTCTCCTGTTCCTGCCCGCACAATCTTCACACTGGTTCATCCTTGTAGATACCCATTTTATGCAAATGTTTCCTTAGTCCACAGTGTCCCGTGAGTAGTCCTGTGGCTATCCTTAATTCCTGCCTAGACAGATAGATGAGACTCTTCTGCAGCCCCAAGGAAGGTCTCCTAAGGGTTAGCTTACTGTGTCTCATCCCTTCGGCCCTGATCCAGTGCTCACAGTGTCTTTCAGCCATCCACCTTCGCACTGTCATCCTGACCATGGATTTGGAAATACCCACCGCAGGTTCCGGTCCAATCAGGGGAGTCGAGGACCCCTCCCTGGCCAGCGCATCTGCGGCTTCATTTCCAAGTATTCCCCTATGCCCTGGCACCCAACCAATCTTGACTTGATTGTGCCTTGCCAGAGCTTGTAGGTTAATTAGGCACTCCCTGACTATGGCCGAGGTGACCACGTGTCCGTTTAGTGCCTTAATTGCTGCCTGACTGTCGGAGAAAATAGCAATCCGGGCCCCATGTGTTTCCCTTCTCGCTATCTCTCCCAGACAGGCATTTATAGCATATACTTCGGCCTGAAAGACAGAGGTATGCCTCCCCAAGGAAAAAACTAGTTCTACCCTTGGGTTTTTACAATACACCCCCGCTCCAGTGCCGAAGTCCATCTTGGAGCCATCTGTGTACCAGATCTGAGCTCCCGATGTTAATGTCCCTGACCATTCCATCACAGTTTGGTGGACCTGGTCAGGTGCAAACATTCGAGTAATGTGGTCGCTGCCCATTTCCAAGACGGGTTCTTTGACCACGCACTCGATACTCATATGTCCCGAGACATCTGGGAGGTTAGCCCAGTTTCTCGAGTTGCGCAATCTCCATGCCGCTAGCCTCGCCTCTCCCCTAAGGACAAGCTCAAGGGGAGGGAGATTAAGCATTACTTCCATTGCTGCACCTGGTGTAGTTGACATCGCTCCCAGTGTGCACAGACAGGCCAATCTCTGGATAGAGCTCAGTTTAGCTCTTGTCTGTGCCTAGTTGGCCTTTGTCCACCACACCAGTGCTCCATAGGTAATCATAGGTCTTATCACCCTCAGATACATCCAGTGCATCATTGATGGCTTCAGTCCCCATTTCTTACCCACCATTCTTCTCACAGTCATCAGTGCCCTTTTGGCCCTGTTAACTGTCCTCTCAAGATGTGGATTCCAGGTTAGTTTCCTGTCCAGAGTAACTCCCAGGTACTTCACATCCCCCACAAACTCAAGGTATTCACCAAACAAGCGGGGCATCCTGGTCGTCAGATCTTTTCGCTGTCTGGTGAAGTTTTTTTTTTTTTTTTTTTTTTTTTTAACTTGGGAGCGGGTTTGAATTGCCCGAAGCACTGCTACCTTAAGGTATATTGTACTTACCTCCCTGATCTAGTCAAATAACCCCTTCCCTCTTACCAGGTTTAGGAGTTTCCTGACTAGAGTTTTACCTTCAGCATCCACCAAAGCCGTTCCATCACCAAAGAGGTTGAAGCGCCTCTCAGCAAGTACTCCACATCTGTAAATAATGTGTGTGGCAGTCTCCTGTTCCTGCCCGCACAATCTGCACACTGGTTCATCCTTGTAGATACCCATTTTATGCAAATGTTTCCTTAGTCCACAGTGTCCCGTGAGTAGTCCTGTGGCTATACTTAATTCCTGCCTAGACAGATAGATGAGACTCTTCTGCAGCCCCAAGGAAGGTCTCCTAAGGGTTAGCTTACTGTGCCTCATCCCTTCGGCCCTGATCCAGTGCTCACAGTGTCTTTCAGCCATCCACCTTCGCACTGTCATCCTGACCATGGATTTGGAAATACCCACCGCAGGTTCCGGTCCAATCAGGGGAGTCGAGGACCCCTCCCTGGCCAGCGCATCTGCGGCTTCATTTCCAAGTATTCCCCTATGCCCTGGCACCCAACCAATCTTGACTTGATTGTGCCTTGCCAGAGCTTGTAGGTTAATTAGGCACTCCCTGACTATGGCCGAGGTGACCACGTATCCGTTTAGTGCCTTAATTGCTGCCTGACTGTCGGAGAAAATAGCAATCCGGGCCCCATGTGTTTCCCTTCTCGCTATCTCTCCCAGACAGGCATTTATAGCATATACTTCGGCCTGAAAGACAGAGGTATGCCTCCCCAAGGAAAAAACTAGTTCTACCCTTGGGTTTTTACAATACACCCCCGCTCCAGTGCCGAAGTCCATCTTGGAGCCATCTGTGTACCAGATCTGAGCTCCCGATGTTAATGTCCCTGACCATTCCATCACAGTTTGGTGGACCTGGTCAGGTGCAAACATTCGAGTAATGTGGTCGCTGCCCATTTCCAAGACGGGTTCTTTGACCACGCACTCGATACTCATATGTCCCGAGACATCTGGGAGGTTAGCCCAGTTGCTCGAGTTGCGCAATCTCCATGCCGCTAGCCTCGCCTCTCCCCTAAGGACAAGCTCAAGGGGAGGGAGGTTAAGCATTACTTCCATTGCTGCACCTGGTGTAGTTGACATCGCTCCCAGTGTGCACAGACAGGCCAATCTCTGGATAGAGCTCAGTTTAGCTCTTGTCTGTGCCTGGTTGGCCTTTGTCCACCACACCAGAGCTCCATAGGTAATCATAGGTCTTATCACCCTCAGATACATCCAGTGCATCATTGATGGCTTCAGTCCCCATTTCTTACCCACCATTCTTCTCACAGTCATCAGTGCCCTTTTGGCCCTGTTAACTGTCCTCTCAAGATGTGGATTCCAGGTGAGTTTCCTGTCCAGAGTAACTCCCAGGTACTTCACCTCCCCCACAAACTCAAGGTATTCACCAAACAAGCGGGGCATCCTGGTCGTCAGATCTTTTCGCTGTCTGGTGAAGTTAATGAGAGCAGTCTTTTTTGGATTTACCCTAAGGTTCTCCTTTTTACACCACTCTTCAATCAGTCGTAGAGGATTTCTGATTACCTCAAGGACTGTATCAGGGAATCTGCCCAGGATCAGGACAACTATGTCGTCCGCATATCCTAGACAGAAGTACCCCTGTTCATTCAGGAGTTCAATAAGGTTGTCAACCACTAGGCACCACAACAGAGGAGAGAGAACCCCCCCCTGTGCACAGCCCAGACTTGTCTCCGCCCTTCTGACCTCCCCTGCCACCTCTACAGAAATGCTTCTGTTTGTTAACATGGAACTTATCCAACCACACGTGGTCGCATCCACTCCATGACGTCTTGCACCAGTTACCATCGTCTCCACTGAGGGGTTATTGAAAGCCCCTTCAATGTCGAGGAAGGCACCTATGGCACAACCTTTCTTAGCGATCATTTGCTCAATCCTACCAACCACTTGATGGAGAGCTCCCTCGCAAGATTTCCCCGGTTGGTAAGCATACTGGTTCCAATGCAGTGGTTTGATAGCCAAAGCACCCCCCCCCCTAATATGCCTATCAACCAGTTTTTCAAGTCCCTTGAGAACAAAGGACATGAGTGTGATAGGTCTGTATCCTTTCCCTTCCGATTGGTTACCGGTGGGCTTAGGTATAAAGACCACCTTACTAGATTTCCAGGCTGCCGGCACATGCCCTAGAGCAATGCTTAGCCTGTATAATTTAGTAAGTACCAGCACCAGCATATCCATTCCCTGCTGCAGCAGCACAGGATAGATCCCATCTGGACCTGGAGATTTGTAGGGTTTAAAAGTGCCAATAGCCCATCTTACCCTTTGTGGAGTTACTATCCTCCTTGCCACTTCCCAGTCCTCCCTCTTACCACGTCTTGTGGAGAGTTTGGTAACCGGTTCAGTGTCTGCTCCCCCAAGTTTCCTCAGGGTACTGGAAGGGAAATGTGTCCTGATTAATTCTTCCACAGTTTCCCCTGCCGTTTTTGTTATATTTCCCAGTGGAGTTCTTAGCATCCCCACCGGGTTCACTGGGTCCTTAGAGAGCACTTTATACAGTCGTGCCCCTTCCCGAGTTTTGTCAATCTCATGACAAAACTCCTTCCAGGACTTCCTGCGCGCTTCTCTAATTGCCCTGTTGTATTCGGTTAGTGTTTTCCTATACAGGTCCCACTCCCCGTTCTTTTTTGCTCTATTAAAGAGTCTCCTGGTGGTCTTCCGAAGTTTGGCTAGCTTCTTGTTCCACCATGACGGATCCCCTACTTTCCTCCCCTCACTGAGAGGGCAGTTATCGGTAAAGGATTCTATTATAGCCTCGCCAACCAATGTGGCAGAGTCTTCTAGCTCTCTCCTCCCACCATACTCCAATCCAGCCTCCTCAATCCGAACACCCAGGTCCCTCCTGTAGGAGTCCCAGTCTGTTCTTCTTGGATCCCTGGTTGGACGAAGCATGGCTGGATTTAGAGAGATATCATACCTAATATGTCTGTGATCAGAAGAAGATGGTTCATCCGACACATGCCAATTTAGTACATACCTAGCCATCTGGTTCGATGCCACCGTAATGTCCAGGACCTCCTGTCTGGCCCTAGTGACAAACGTCGGGTCTTCCCCCTGATTTAGGACTAGTAGATTCTTAGAGCTAAGATAAGCTAAAAGTTCCTCACCTCTAGTGTTTGTACCTGTACTACCCCACGAAGTGTGATGGGAGTTAGCATCCATACCCACCAGCAGCTCCTCATCCACAGCCTCGCAGTGCTCGACCAGGCTCCTCAGCTCTTGTGTTGGCAGAGCCCCCGCGCAGTCAAAGGGGAGATATGCCGTGGCCAGGTTCAGCCTCTTCATCCCCCCCCTCCGCCCGCAGCTCCACCGTCACTGCTAACAAATCCCTGCAACAGAAGTTCGTTAGTACAAAAGCACACAACCCCCTCCTAACCAGGATACACGTCCTGGGAACACCGGAGTCCTTATCATACACCAACTTACCTCCAGATGTCGCCAGCCCGCATATTTTTCCTCCAGAAATCCATGGTTCCTGGATGAGCACCAAGTCCACCTCTCTCCTGTCCAGCATCCTACACACGACAGCACTCGCCGCCCTGCTATGCTGTAGGTTCACTTGGAGGATCTTGATCATTGTTCTGCTTAATTTGCAGTCGCCTGGGTCCGCAGAGCAGCCCCAGGACTAGACATCGTGCTCAACTCTACAGCCACTTCACCGGTTTCTGCAGTCGGCAGCTTGACAGCCGCCCCCGCACCCCCAGTGATGGTTGCCGTTGACACATCTGCTACAGACTCACGGTTTGCCGTCTCATTGGCTCCCACTGTCTGTGCAGTCTCGAAATTAATTCTTATACTTACTTGGTCCATTAAAGTCCCACGAGTATGGGGGAAATAACGGTCGACCAGAGCAGAGCCCCCACTGCCCTGGCAAGACAACATACAATGAGGTTTTGTCTGGTTCCTCAAGGGGATCGTTTGGGACTGCATTTTATACCCTGCAGCCATTCATCCTTCGGCACGATGCCTTCCACCTTGGATTGGGTATTCAGTCACTGACCTTGAAGCACACCCCAAGTTCAGGACATTATTAACTGCTCAGATGAACAGCCTGCTTTACTCTCTTTTTTACAACTGTGTCGTTTGGGCAGTTTCCCGCCCCTACTTCACTGTCGCATTGCCCTTGGTTCACCCGGGAGGTGAGAGTAGCATAAGTATAATTGTACAAACTCTCCTATTTCCAATACGCCACCTGAGGAGGTCCATAATAGAGATACGTTGGCGCCTATGGCTATGATGACTGGACAGGATAGTGTCCCGGCATTTGATGAGACCCGGCATTGGGAGAACTTCAAAATCCCTGTTAAATATGGAAAATTTAAACCCATCTTGTTCTGTTAAGTACAAGTTGCAATAAAAGTAACACACACAACTTGACAAAATAAATGAATTAAATTTATTCTTTTTTTTCGTATCCTTTATGGTTAAAGGTCTTTGAAGAATGCTTTAAATTGTAATTTCCTAAAACTATGCAAAGTAATACAAAGTAAGAGACATGATTGGAAGATTGTGAACCACCTCATCCCTTCCTACAGTGGCCTGTTACGAATATTATCATATCTAAGTACATTTATGGTCTGAGAGCATATGTACCAAATATACCGGTTCTTTTTCATCTCACTTGAAGGTCTTGAATAATCAAAAGTTTTTTGTGGTCCATTTTATCAAAAAGATACTCTCAAGGGTAGTGAGCCTTTAAGATTTAAAACAAGAATTAATGGCATTTCAAAAATAAATATTTAAACCCTTCAATAAACAAGGTTTAAATCCGTAGAAACTTAATAAAGAATAAGATTAGGAATTTACTACTTTTTTAAAAAAGTTAAAGCTATTTATGGGTTTATGGGCAGTGAACCATTTATGTACCAAATAAAACAATTCGCTTTTCCGTCTCACTGTAAAGATTTTGAAAAATCAAAATTGTTTTGTGGTCCACTTTATCTAAATGGTATACCTAAGGTTAGTGACGTTTTGACATACAAAAAACAAGATTTAGTAAGATTTATTGCATTAACAAAAAAGATTTAAATATTTTTATAAAATATAAAAAAACAAAGTAGCCTTTATCTTTAGACATTTCAAATAACGAGCTTTAAAACAATAAAGAACAAGAACTGAATAAATAATAAACTTCAGAAATTACTATTGTTTATAAAAGTCATTGACTTGAAATAACTGGTCGAAATAGAACCTAAAATGACAGTTTTGAATGATTTATTTTTTAAAAATTTCAGGTAATAGGATAAATGTTTACGAATATTATTCCCTTGGAAAATATCTTTAACACTAAAAACTATTTCTTTTTTCAATTATTTTTCAATTCTTTCTAACTTTTGACACTTTTATTACATATATCTTGTTCAAATTTTTAATCTTTTTTAAAATACTTTTAACTTATTCACTCAAATTTAAATACATTTTTTTTAACTTTTAGTAGATGACAATTGATGTTAATAGAGTTCTTTCAAATATTAATTCATTAATATTTATTTAATTAATAATATTTATTTATTACTCACTATTATTTAAATAGGGTTTTATATGGAAGAAAAACTTTTCACAAAAGGGACAAGGTATGCAATAGATTTGTTTTGCCCCATCTGACTTAAAATAAGTGATAACATATGATTTCATAAAACAGCTGATTTTATGTTATAGGTTATTAGGCAGAACAGCTGTTTTAACGCATAAATTATGTTACTTTATTTATAATAACTGTAATTATTTATTAAAAAGCAACTAAAATTTAAAAAAAATTTTGTTGACTCAAGTAGGAATTGACAACACATTTTGTGTTTAATTTAGTTCGGTTCAAACTTAGAATGATGAACCGGTTCATAAACCAGTTAATCCATATTTGGTACTGCTCTTTGGAAAACGTTAAAGCAATTCTTTTCTTCCATAATTGTTCAAAGTTAACGTTTTTCTCTTGTCTTAACATATAATTCCAGAGAATCTAGCTTTGCGTTACTAGGCGCTTCAATAACACACCTTAATAAGGGCTTAATATTTGGCAAGCAACGAAGAAACGTTCCAAGACGTAGGATGTCTAACTTCAGTTTTCTGCATGCAGCGTAAATAGAACGCAGAAGATAAGGAATCGCTCCGAAATACTCGAGAATTTCCATATCTTATCACGTAAAGAAGATACCTTTTAAATGTTGACTGTTCTTCCAGCTGTCCGCATTGAATAGAATTTTATTACGTACGACTCCCCTCTTATACTGCAACAATTAGCCCAAGGAATCTGTGAGAGTAAAGTGCAGACAAAATAGTGTCGCCAGCGGAGGCAGTGTGCCAGGTATGCGTGGCAGCGTTCCATCTAGCCGTGCAAATGTCGAGACAGTTTTGCACAACACTCTCCTCCTTGTAGACTAATGAAAGAGAGTTTTAAAGTATTTTTGTATAAACAAGAAACCACCAGTGGATCGATCAATGACGACGTTCTAACCATTGTTTCGGCATGTTCGCGTCAGTTGTTCTTGCCGAAAAGGATATCCATATAACAACAGAAAACCATAAGTGCACTGTTTGATCCTCCATTATTACTTGCCAGATCATTCCGCACGTTTAGGACAAATAAATCAACCTCTACGAGAGTAGATGTAGTCTTAAATACGAAGTACATTTCGCCAGAAGGGATTACTATTAGCAGACAACTGAAAGGGGTAGATTAGTGGTACTTGAACTGGAAGGGACAGAACGTTTTCAGGAGAGGGGAAGCGGATACTAAAGTAATCGTCGTACTTCTGTTTCCACTGAAACTGCCTGGATGAGAGGTGTTCGAAATTAGGCGTACCAGCAGGTAGACTGACGTGAGATGTGCGTACTGAGCTACAACATTGTTTTTTGTAGAATGTTTAGTTTTGATAGACCCTTGTTATTGAGTTATGGTCTCAGTACTCAAGAAAACCTCCCTGAAACATAGGTAAGTATCTTAATTCATTATATAGGTCTTTTCTCCATTTTATTATAAAACTATAGGAGAGCTTGCATTTCAAATATTTTGTGGCCCTTATACCATCCTCTGATCATAGTGTTCTATCTCCTTCCATTACAGAGCCAGCTTTTTAAATTAATTTTAGATTCTCATACCTTTGTCGAAACATGGTGTTCTATCTCTTTACATTCCAGACCTGGCATTTTAAATTAATTTAAGCAGTTAAACATGGTAATCTCTCTCCTTATATTCCATACCTGGCATTTTAGATCCATATATTACCATCTAAACATGATGTTCTATGTTCATAGAATTCAGACCTGGCATTTTAAATTAATTTAAGCAGTTAAACATGGTAATCTCTCTCCTTATATTCCATACCTGGCATTTTAGATCCATATATTACCATCTAAACATGATGTTCTATGTTCATAGAATTCAGACCTGGCATTTTAAATTAATTTAAGCAGTTAAACATGGTAATCTCTCTCCTTATATTCCATACCTGGCATTTTAGATCCATATATTACCATCTAAACATGATGTTCTATGTTCATAGAATTCAGACCTGGCATTTTAAATTAATTTAAGCAGTTAAACATGGTAATCTCTCTCCTTATATTCCATACCTGGCATTTTAGATCCATATATTACCATCTAAACATGATGTTCTATGTTCATAGAATTCAGACCTGGCATTTTAAATTAATTTAAGCAGTTAAACATGGTAATCTCTCTCCTTATATTCCATACCTGGCATTTTAGATCCATATATTACCATCTAAACATGATGTTCTATGTTCATAGAATTCAGACCTGGCATTTTAAATTAATTTAAGCAGTTAAACATGGTAATCTCTCTCCTTATATTCCATACCTGGCATTTTAGATCCATATATTACCATCTAAACATGATGTTCTATGTTCATAGAATTCAGACCTGGCATTTTAAATTAATTTAAGCAGTTAAACATGGTAATCTCTCTCCTTATATTCCATACCTGGCATTTTAGATCCATATATTACCATCTAAACATGATGTTCTATGTTCATAGAATTCAGACCTGGCATTTTAAATTAATTCAGGCAGTAGATAATTAAGTAGTTTAAAATTAGTTTAATCAGTGAATTCAAGATGATTGCATCAAGAAACTTCAATATCGACCAACTGTCATCAGTAATCAACCTCTACCAAATACGCTAAAATTACATTAAATAATAAAACACCTGCTGCACAAAAAAACAACACCACAAGCACAGAAAACATTTATCAAAAACAGCATCAAACAACTGCTAAAAAAGACACACTTAATCATACCTTATACATATTACACCAAACCCTCATAACAATGCTACACTACACGGAACTCGAAGAAATAATTCAATACACTAATGACTACACACATAAACATATACAGTTCATTAGAAACAAACGGAATCAAAAACTACACAACCTCGCAACCACAATCTACACCGATCACCGTTTCCACCCACTCGCCATCAACTCTACAAACATCAACTTCAGTACAAATGAATTAACACTATTAAACAAAGGCCTAAAACATAACCTACACTCCAAAAAATACAACCCTAAACAAATGTCAAACATCCTTTTAGACACTAAAACTGCAATACAATACACAGATCCCACACACCACGAACACATTAGACAAGGCATTAAACATAAAATGCCCAACATAAATAATTTAAACAATAAACCTACCATAAGTAATGAACATTCAACCCTTAAATCAATCATACAAAAACGCAACAAACATAACCTAAATTTCCTACAGCTTCATAACTGCAAACAAAATAACCTAACTCCGATCAGACTCCACACCTAAATTCCAAACAGAAATTAAAAATCTTCTAAACAAATGCACCGAAATCATGAAAAGCGAACAAAAGAAATATTACAAACAAATAAAACCCCAAGCCCCCATATTAAATGCATTACCTAAAATCTACAAGGAAAACACACCCATCCGTCCACTAATCAATCACACACATGCACCATCACATAAATTAGCCAAATACATAGACAAACTTATCAGAGACAACATAAACTTTCACAATCACACATCCATACACCATAAACATAGACCTCATACACAATATACAAGACATCCACATACCACACAACTCCACCATAGCCTCATTCGACATAAAAAACCTTTACACTAATGTGCCAATAGAACAAACACTCCACATACTACAAAATATGCTCACAACAAACAACACGCCACATAAACTCACACATGAAATAATCACACTCACCAAACTCATCACATCACAAAACTACTTCACATACCAACACAAATACTACACACAGAAAGATGGCCTCCCAATGAGTTCCCCTATCTCTGGCATCCTAGCAGAAATATTCCTACACCATATCGAACAACAATATATTCTACAGAACAATAACTACACACATAAAATAATTTACTACGATAAAAATGACATTTTAATATTATACAACGGCAACAAACGGCAAATCAAACAACTACATAATTACATTATTACCATACACCAAAACCTCACATTTACTCTCGAATTAGAAGAAAACAATAGAATAAACTTTCTAGATCTTACTATCACCAAACACAAGACTAGACATAATTTCAAAATATACAGAAAACCAACAACTACAGATATGGTCATACATAATACATCTAATCACCCCACACAACACAAACACGCTGCATTTAATCATATATGTTACACCGTCTAATAAACATACCAATGCTACAGAAAGACTACGACGAAGAACTTAATATCATAAAATACATCGCCCAACAAAACGGCTACCAACACACACTCATAGACAACATACTCAAGAAAATAAAACATAAACACCATCAAACAGCCACACAAACACACGACACAAAAAACAACAAATACATATCCCTCACCTGGCATTTTAAATTAATTCAGGCAGTTAAAAATGGTAGGAAATTTAAATTAATTTTAGATATTTACATTACAGGCTAACATGATTTTTTATCTCCGTATAATCCAGACACGGCATTTAAGATTAATATTAGATCCTTTTATCAGCGTTTAACCATGGTGTATTATCTCTTTACTTTCCAGACTCGGCATTTTAGATTCTTTTAAACCCTTATATCACCGTCTAAATATGGTGTTCTATCTCTTTACTTTCCTGACCCCGCATTTTAGATTAAATTTAGACCCTTATATCACCGTCTAACCAAGGTGTTTTATCTCTTTACTTTCCAGACCCGGCATTTTAGATTAAATTTAGACCCTTATATCACCGTCTAAACATGGTGTTCTATCTCTTTACTTTCCAGACTCGGCAATTTAGATTAAGTTTAGACCCTTATATCACCGTCTAACCTAGGTGTTCTATCTCTTTACTTTTCAAACCCGGCATTTTAGACCCTATATCACCGTCTAGTCTCGGTGTTCTATCTCTTACTTCCTAGATAGTTACATTGTAGATAATTATATATTTTATCTTTGCACTGGTATTTCTGTTCATAAAAATTTATTTTAATTAATGAGTAAACATTTCTCTTTAAGTGAAAACAAAGAAACGTTCAGCTTTATATTGTAAGTTACATAAAAAATTGCTGCCAAGTGATAATTGGCTGCCTTCTGGAATTAAAGGCCGTGGCCTCTGACATGTATTTGATTGATGTCAAGACATTTATTTACTTTCTAAAACTGTCACACACGTGCATCGCTCTTGGGAAATTAGGATAAAGGAAAATGAGAAAATTCTGAAGTTACATTTTAAGCGAAAACATTGAGCTCTGGGTATTTTTAATTTGTAGCAGCTATTCTAGAACCCCAAATGAAGTTAGCAATATAAGCAAAAACAAATTTATATTTGTACACCATCAAAGTGATAGTAATATGCCTATAATTGTAACAATTTTTTTTTATAGAGGTTTAAAAATGCTTCGGGGGCTGTTACAAATTATGTTACTGCTCAGTGATATCCAAAGCGGCGTAATAGAACTAAGAAAAAATTTCAATAAACAGTTTTCAAAGTGTTATAAATAGATAATTTAGTTATAAAAATTTTGTTTGGTTATAAGAACATCAATTATTTATTTTCTTCAATATTTGAGGTAAATAGGTAAATACAGTATCACTAAATTAAATAGCATTTTCATAATAAAATCTATAAATTATTATAAACAATTATATTATGAAAATATTTTATTATATAGATTGTCGTTTATAACTGAATATAAAATTTGGCATATAAAAGCTTCTACATACGTTATAAGGGGAGAAATTTCATCACGCGATACAAGAAACACATAAAAGACGTAAAAACACACAGACCAAATAAAATGTCGCTATTCATACACAGAACAAGCTACATACATACACTATCATAGACACATATCTAAAAGTTCTTCGTTGCAACAAAAATGCAATAAATAAACACAAGAGAAAATGGTCCCATTCTGAAACGTAAGCAAACAACAGATAACTTCAAAACTACAATCACCACAAAAACAAACCACAACACAGTCTAAACAATAAAACACTTTCACAATCAAAAACTATATTCGAACTCACAGAATCACAGAATACTAAAACACCACAGCTCATAAAAACACAACGCATCTAAGCAATAGCCTTCTCTGTGACTCACAGCATTGAACAATTCACTGTTCTAGTGCGAAAAGCCTCTGCTGAAAAATAACAGTAAGTAGTGGTTTTTTGCCAAGCGTTTTCAATTAGAACATTTTTGGAAGAGCCGCAAAATGTACAACACAAAAACTACAAATTCAAACAAATATGCTTGCTTCTTATGCTCTCTGTTGTGTATGAATTACCATATCAACTTCTTGCCAACATGGCATATGAAAATGTTTGGAATGAAATGAAAAAACAGGTTTTTCCTTCTCTTGGTTTTTCAAGACAACAATCGGTAAGGCTGATAAAGTTAATGAGCAATTAATTGGCCCACCGTTCCAAAAGCTTGTGCAGATGTCTCTGAATGGGGGAAATATTTAAATTGTGTGTATACAGATGCACTGATTGCAAATTGTTCGGGATAGCATTGTCTTCTTTCGAATTCCAATCTTCTTGACTGCAGTATTTACGTTTACGCCGCCTGTGCCTTAAGAAACCTCCGATCCTTCCGGTTCGTCCTTCATACACAATGTCAGTGCTATAAATGTTTTTTTTTTAACGTAAAGCCCCTTTCGTGCTTTAAAACATTTCTTTTCAACATAAGATTCAGGAGACCTTTAATTCTACTGCTCCAAAAAAAACTTCATGATTTTGTCTCGCGTCTATGTTTATTTCACAACAAAACCTCCACTTATTTTTTCACCAAGCCTCTACACAAAGAGTCAATGATATTTCTTATGGTTTAGCCCAGAAACTTCCAACCTCTGCTGTGGTCTATGAAATAAAATTGGCTCAGAATTTTGCGTGAGCCTCGGAATGGTCCGCGAGAGGGCTCGGCAACAAGAGAATTCGAAATGTCTACAAATGAATTCTCGTCAACACTAAGAAGGCTGTTTGAAAGATATTTGAGCTCTATCAAGACGTCTTGCTTCGAGAATAACAGAGTTTTCAAGTACATTTTAGCGTGAACACTGATTCTCGACTTTGTTGTTGATTCTAAACCAACAGAGAAATATGAGATAAGCTTTGAGAGTAACTCTAAGCAAGAGCCTAACACTTAGAGCACTAAAGACACACTAGGAAGCAATTATTGTTGTCACGCGGGAGATCGGGGTTCGATTCCCCGTCGGGGAGAAACTCAAATAGAAAAATGCTCATAATACCCTTATTTGAGTAGACAAAAATAACATCCCAATTGACACACTTGTAAAGCAATAAGAGGTAGAAATATAAAAGGCCGAATAAACTTTTTAAAAAATTTTTTTTATTTATTTTTTTTCCAGGCGAAAAACCTATCAAGGTTATCATCGCCTAACTAAAGTTTTATTTTAAATAAAATAAAACTAACCAACTAAACAAAATAAAATAAAATAAATGTTTAATACTAATTGTAACTAAAACGAAAGAAACTAAAATTATAAATAATTTAAATATTATTGGATAGATTCAGGTGGCGTAAGAAAGCTATGACACGGTCGATAGCCGTGACATCGTCCCTTAAAACCACCTTTAAACTACCTCGAAGATCGTAACGTATATACAAATCGCTCAACTCATCACAATCAAGCAGGATATGCTTGATTGTAATATTGCTTCTACAAAACGGACATAGTGGTGGATCCTCATGTCGCATCAACCATCCATGCGTTAACAAAGAGTGGCCGATGCGAAGTCGAGTAACCACCACTTCCTCCCTAAGATTCGAACGAACAGATGTCCTCCATGGTCGGACGGTATTTTTGATGTCCCTCAGCTTGTTTCTATTTACATTTTGCCATTCTTCATTCCAAACAAAGAATAGTATAGTTTTAACATTGCATACAAAATCTGATGCCATCACACGTTGTGTCGATGGTACCATACTTGTAGCTAATTTTGCATCTTCATCTGCTTTAGTGTTTCCAAATATTCCGCAGTGACCAGGCACCCAGAGAAATGACACCTCGATACCCCGTAATTGGAGCCTGTGTATTGAGCACAAGATGTCTCCAACTAATGGGTTCTTAGTGTAAATTTCCTGAATAGCCTGGCACTTTTGGAATCGGAACATACAAGATATTTAGATGTTGCAAACGGAATTGATCTTAAAGCTTGGAAAATTGCATAAAGTTCTGCTGTAAAAACACTACAGGCTGAGGGTAATCCATAAGTCAAGGTTTGTCCTTCCATATAAAATGCACAAACTATCCCATTGTCCAGTTTTGAACCGTCTGCGAATATAGTCACAGTATGTTGGTGAGTTAGTTGTATCTGCAAAAACTCCTGACGATAAATAACGTCAGGAGTAATGTGTTTTAGGTACCTGGACAATGAGAAGTCAAATTTTGGCATTCGCATTACCCATGGAGGGATGTAGCATGATGATCGTTCGAATATAGGTGGAAGTTCTACATTTAGATTGCTAAAAATACGCAACGTTCTTATTCCGAAGGGAGCAGTTGAACGTTGCCGCTCATTGTAACGATCTTCGAGGTGGTTATCAAAAACTGCTTTGAATGCCGGATGTTTAGGTTTACTTCGAAGACCAGTGTAATATGATATTTGTAGCATTTGACGTCGCATTGAGAGAGATGGTTCTCCAGCTTCAACTAGACAGCTGGAGATTGGGCTTGATCTAAAAGCATCAGTAGAAAGTCTAAGACCAGCGTGATGAATTGAATCAAGAAGTTTCACAACCGTAGGTCGAGCAGATGAATAGGCTATACAGCCGTAATCTATGCGCGATCTTACAACGGCGCGATAGAAGCGGAGCATACAGGTTCTGTCTGCTCCCCAATTTGTATCACTTAGAACTCTCAACATATCCAATATCTTGCTGCACCGGGTCTTCAAATCACGCACATGCGGACTCCATGAAAGTCTTTTATCTAATAAAAGACCCAAAAAACTCACACTATCCGCGGTCTGAAGCCGCGTACCATCAAGATAAAGGATAGGTTCCTGGTGTTGCCTGCGACGACTAAATGCTATACACTGGGTCTTCGAAGCCGAAAACTTGAAGCCCGTAGATTTGGTCCATTCTTGCAATTTATTAATGACTAATTGTAAGGATCTTTCCGCTGTTGCCATACTTTTAGCAGCCACATATATGCAAAAATCGTCTACAAACAGGGAACAGTGGACCGGTGACTGTACGTTTGAAGTGACGCTGTTAATGGCAACGGCAAACAGCGTCACACTCAACACGCCACCCTGTGGTACACCATTCTCTAGTTCGTAACGATCAGAATATATGCCTCCTAGACGTACACGGAAAGTCCTGTTATTCAAATAATTTTGTATAAAAGCAAGAATGTTACCTTGTATACCCCATGATTTCAATACGTTCAAAATTCCTCTTCTCCATGCCATGTCATATGCCTTCTCAAGGTCAAAGAAAACAGCTACCAGTGTTTGTAGTAAGATGAAGGCATTCTGTATAGCTTACTCCAACAAAACCAATTGGTCAACTGATGAACGTCCTTGTCTGGAACCACACTGGACGTTAGTAAGAAGTTTGTTTGTTTCTAGATACCAGACAAGACGACGGTTGACCATCTTCTCCAGTAGTTTGCATAAGCAGCTGGTCAGAGAGATGGGTCTGTAACTACTGGGATTAGTTTTGTCCTTTCCTTGTTTTAGAAGAGGAATTATTGTCGCTTCTAACCATGCATCGGGAAAACCGTGCTCCCCGAATATACGATTGTATATCCGAAGGAGAACTAGTTTTGCCGACTGTGGTAGATTTTTAATCATGGAGTATACAATATCATCCGGGCCTGGAGCTGAATCCTTCGTTGACGAGAGAGCCGACTCTACGTCGACGAGAGAGAAATGGATATTCAAACACGAGTCTCCAGACAATCCAACGGTGAAAGGTAAGGCTTCCTGTTTACGTTTGTACACCTGGAAAGCGTCCTTGTATGCAGAAGATGAAGAATATTTTGAGAACGATAACGGTAGCACATTGGCAATTTCCTCACTGTCCGTGGTCATAACTCCATCCGGATGCCTTAATGAAATTAATGGCATCGGAACGGAAATACCACAGACTGATCGTAATTTCTTCCATACTGTAGATGGAGCTGTAGTTCTTGTAATAGTGCCAATGTACTGAGACCATGATTCTCGTTTACTTTCGCACGGAAGATTTTATATTTTTCCAGGTTCTCATTCGTTGGATTTCTTTTGAACTGGTTCAAAGCTTTTCGTCGTAAACGAAGGATTACAGAGGAATCATCATTCCACCACGGAACAGGTGGTCGCCGTGGTTTTGATGAGGTTTTCGGTATTGCCTGTCCGGCGGCTTTCAAAATAGTTTTGATAATTGAATTTACGATGCTATCAATTGGAGCCAGGTCTTCCACTTCCAGTGATTCTAGATCTTGTGAGAATTGTTCCCAGTTGGCTTTTTTCAAAATCCAACGGGGATGTCGATCACAACAGGGTGAGGAGCCATACAAAGAGATCTCAATGGGAGTATGATCGCTACTGTAAAGATCAGGCAATGCTGACCATGTTAGCCTTGTAGCCAGAGCAGGACTGCACAATGACAAGTCAACAGCTATCCATCCGCCTGTAGACGCTGCTAAATGTGTCGGAGAACCGTCATTTAGCAGGTATAAATCCAGTTCTGATCTGATACTCTCAACCAGATGCCCTCGTGAGTTTCATCCTGGTGAACCCCATGAAACATGGTGGGCAATAAAATCGCCCACTAATAAAATGGAGAAGGTAACTGGTTTATCAGGTCTATCAAGTCTCTCTGTTGCAGGTGGTCACATGGTGGAAGGTAGACACAACAGAGAGTGAGTTTGTACGGAACAGCTGTTTGAATTGCTACTGCCTGTAAGGGAGTTATTAAGTTCAGAGAAACGGCGTCGACACAGTCACGGGCTAGAATGGCTACGCCACCTCTAGCTCGATTTTCTGTAACGAAGTCCGATCTGTAAACTGAACACTCCCTTAGATGGAAATTGAACGATTCATGGAGATGTGTCTCCTGAATACAAATGTACATAGGGGACACATCCCTTACAATTAATTTGAGATCCTCAATGTGACTTCTAACTCCGTTAATGTTCCACTGAATCACGGATTGTTTAAGTGTGGACATTGTTACTTAGTGAAAAGGATTGACCTGGCTCTCATTGTTGGCATTAAATGTTAATTTACCTGGAACGTCAGGAGACGCTTCAGGCAATGTATCATCGGATTTCATCACCGCTATTGCAGTGGTGGAACTCGAGGAATTTGTTTGCTCAGGAGGTGAGATGGAATGGGCCCCTCCTTTGGCCTTTGCTTTTTTTCTTTTTTTCCCAACTTTAATTGGTGCATTTCAAAATTTAATTTATTCTTCCTACCCTCTAATGGTACGGACTTAACGCTTTCAGACTTATTAATTGTTCTAAGAGTCTTTCCTTTGTGGAGAGATACCTGTGCAGGAATGCCTGTATCGGCTGATTTGCTACGTACTAGCAGATTACTCGGCGTAGTCGCTGGTTGTAGGTCCACTTACTGAAGGTCCACTTGTCACTAAAGACAGAAGGCGTGTAACCTGCTCAGTAAGGGCTTCAATTTTTCCGGTCAGGTCTGCGCAGTTGGCACAGGACGACTTCATAGCGCTCGCGGAAGCAGCATAAGTTTTATTGACAACATTTGGCTGGGAAGCTTTAAAGATCTTCTTAGCTTCAGCAAATGATATCCTCTGGTTAGCCATAATGCCAAGGATTGCTTTCTCCTCCTTAAAGTGAGGACAGTTGTAAGATCGCGCCGGATAATCGCCCCACAGTTAGCGCACTTCGGGGGGTTACCGCAATCTTTTTCATCATGACCTTCCATGCTACACTTGCCGCATACACCCTGTTTAGAACACGCAGAACTAATGTGCCCAAAACGCTGACACTTGAAGCATCGCCGAGGGTTAGCTACATAAGGCCTCACTGACAGCCTTTGATAACCTGCATAATATATTCAGGAATCTCTGGTTTCCCAAAAGTAAGTATGAAAGAGGCTGTTTTAATTTTCTCGCCTTTTTCAGATTTCATAATAACAGCAACATCCGTAACAGACTGTGACGAGAGTTCGGCCTTGATTTCATTTAATGGGACGTGCATCAAGTCCCTACATGTAATGACCCCCTTAGAGAAATTCAACGATCTATGGGGAGCCACAGACACCTTGACTTGGTCAAAGAAGGAAGTCGTTTTTAAAAGAGATCGGGTCTGTTTTTCACTACTAGTAGCAAACAGCAGTGTCCCATTTCTTAGTTTTTTGATAGATGAGACAGCACTTCCAGCACAGGCAGTAATTGCTTTATTTATAAGGAACGGAGAAACTCTAGACAAATCCTTTCCATCTTCGGCACTAGAAATTATTAAATATTTGGGCGATGGCAATGCTTGTGACGTTGCCACCATCAACTTCTTTCTCAAATCATCAACTTTAGGCTCATCAGGTGAATCCTGACGAGTCCTCTTTAAATTCAAACAATTTGACTTAGTTTTAGGATCCATAGAATGCTTTTTGCCAACCATCGTGTCTGGCGTTACGGGCGAGACTATAGGAACGGGTACACCCTTGGATCACTTTCGATCATTTCCAATCTCCAGAACTCTGGAGTCTATAGTATTCTCATTAGCTCGACTGGATGGGCATCAGTCGAGAACTCGTAATACTGTGCACCGCGGACACTCCCGGACCAAGGACCGAAGAGGCTGGTAGACCAGAAACCGCGCTTACGTCTTCGGCAGAGCAAGCTCACATCAGCGTCCCAGACCAGAGTTTGTCAAGCTCTGGAATTTTCAGCACTTCCAACGGTTCTGACCAGTCAAATTCCCTAAGTGAAGATGTTAGTGTATGTGCATGTGAGTGCGTGTGGGTGTGTGTGTGTGGGTATGCTTTGTGAGTGGTGTAGTGTTAGGCTAGGGTACCGCGAGGGACGCCAAATCCCTCGTAGGTGCGGCTAGTCCGCTCCCCCCTGCGGGGAGGCCGAATAACCATAGCATCTCGTGGAATAAGAATATGTTTAAAAAAAACTTAAACAAATATATAATACCATTACTAAAAGTATTGCAACGTACGTTAGTAGTGTATGCAAGTCATAGATCGATCGGCAATTTATTAAATGCAACGGAAATGGACTTTTGGCGCAGATCTGCAAGAAAATAATGGTTTGAAAGAGTACTAAACGAGAGAGTAAGAGACATTATGGATGCCCCACACACAATTACGGGGGAGATAAAAACTTAACATGATACAATTATGTAGGGCGCATGAGTGAAGAACGCCTGCTAAAGCAGATGTTGGAATGGAAACCACAAGAGAGCGAAAACGAGGTCGTCCAAAGAAGGAGCTGGACATAAGGTATTAACAACGAGATGGAAGAGAGAGAGGCTTGGTCCAGTATGAGTGGATCGAAGGGGAAAACTTGAGAATGGAAGACGTCGCAAAACGTTTTGAAAACCGTGAGACGTTTATATAAATTAGTAGGCTCTATTACACAACAAAAAATAATACATCATTCATAATTAACATGTGGTTCCAACAATTATTTGTAATAAAATCTGCAATTAATTGTAATAAAAATGTGTTCTGAAAATCATTATACATCTGATCCGTTCAACTTATATTGGAGAAGTTACCTATTATTGGTTAATTTCGAGGGAATATTTCATTACTGCGGATTGAAGAGCAGTTGGTCCGTTTACGGATCTATGTCAGGCTGAGAGGTTGGCAGACCTCTGCGGGTCGGGAACCTCAAGTCTAGCCTTATTCACCACAAACTTACTCTGAAATATTAAATTTTAAGATGTAAACCTCTCAAAATGTAACGATTTTAATAATATATTTGTTTTGTAACAAAAAGTAATGTATCACTCTGTGCTTGAAAAATGTAAAATACGTTACATCTGTTACATTTTTTTAAATCTCTAAGACTGTTTCCGAGATGTTATTTTCCTCCTAGAAAGAATGTAAACTTTGAGAATCCTGACTCAAGTTGAATTCGTTGCGACAACTTTTTGCATTACGTGGAGAGCCAATATGTGACTGAGAAGCGGAGGTTACGACCGTCTTCACTGACAATCGACATACCGCAATTGCTTGATAAATCGATTACTACAAAGTGTATATTTTATAGCAAGAGCTAACATTTCACAGAGTACAAGAATGCAGGCAGAGTTATGGAATACAGAGTCTGGCTACAATACTGTATTTAATTACACTCTAGAAGCAGTAAGCCAATTTCACTTGAGTGGGCAGAGGGCGCTGGCAGTCCTCCAGCGTCAACATAAATTGCGCAATAATAGTGAAATGTTTTCGTACAAGTTATTAAATTTTTAGCTAAGTCCAAACAAAAGCTGTTCGGAGAAGACGTTCGTCAGAGGCCTTGATCATATAAATATTTTTTACTCTGTAGGCTATACGATAAGATTCATGACCCTATCCAAAATGAAATGGTTTTAAGGTTTAACCCCCTCCCGCGAAATAAATATTAAGTTTTTTTAAAATATTTTGTTAGCTAAAATAATTATTTTAAATCGACTATTTTTGTAACAAATTTTAAACTCCCATAAGAAAATTAAAATATTATAATTTCAAGATAGTTCTCATGGAAAACGAGTTGACACAAAAGCGTGGCTCCTTGACGATGACCGCATATTTGAGAAATATAACTTACGAAGACCGCCTAAATTGACTAGTTTTGCTCAAGTCCATGAGGAAATCAATGTGGCAGATGTAAACACATTGCACTGGAACATATAGTACTTCTAGTAGGCCTACTAGTAATACTAGAAGTACTATGAAAGTACTAATTAAATTTTGAAAATGGAGTTATTTCGAAACGCGTCAACAAATAAAAATATTGTGACGCTAGGAAAGGCAGAAAAATGTATGAATGTACACAAATATTTCTAACAGAAGTGAAGATTAGCATATTAAAAATTTGAGATGTGAACATTTTAACAAACCTTCAAAGAACTCTGTCGGACAATATTTCTTTGTTGAAGTGTCAAAATGAAAATTTTAGGTTTCCTTTTAAGACTTTCAGGTTAAATTAGTAAGACTTTATCTCGATTTTCTAAGTAAATTCCTCGTACTTAAATGATAGTTAAGTTCTCTTTGAATTTGGGATTTACTTAAAATTATTTCGCTCAACTTGAGTCTAATTTTAAGCATTCCATGCAGTAAAACGACATTTAATTTTAAAAATTGTGTTTTTTGAGATTATGCATTATCTTTCAGTTTCTCTTGAATGACAGTGAACCATAAGGAGGCGCTCTACTATTATCGCTAATATTGAACTTATTTCTAGAAACCTACAAAACAACGAAACAACAGCTGTTAAAACAGGCCAGTAGATTACATAACGAAATAAGCACATTATGAAATAACGTGAAATAACTAAATAATTTTTTTTTAGTTTTATTGTTAGTGAAATATACTTCTATTAGTAAAATTTTATGAATTTTTAAAATTCGGAGTTGTTTTAGAACCAAATATATCTATATACTCATTAAGTATTATTTGTTGTCATTTTAACTTGTACGATCAGAAAACAATATAAACCTTATAAAATCTGATATAATTTTGATTAAACGTTTATTGTATAATCTATGACTTATAGGAAAACTATTAAAATACATAATATGAAATCTTATCTTAATAAGATATTATTTGTTTTTATTACTTTATATTTTTAAAATGTATCATATTCATATATTTTTAAATTTAACTAAGTAGTTTGATATAAATGAACGTAGTTAATAAATATATGCTGTTAAATCGGAATTGCATTTGAAAATGATTAAACATAACCTTAAAATGTGTAAAAACAGCTGTTGTATGAAATCATATGTTGTAGATAAAAATCCTCGTACAACTGACTCTGTTTATAGAATAAAATAATAATAAATATCGAGCACCGTATTTTGACCTACGCTACCTTTAGCTACAAAAATTAAAGTAAGTTTTCAGTAACACACTCAGCTCAATCAGAAGATTAGATCTGAACAGGATCCTACCTCTGCATTGTATAAATACCGAACATAAACATCACTTCTTTATCGTCGCCAACCCACCCCTACCCTTTTCGGCAATTATTCAAACATGAAGCTTTTACATTGATAAAGTTCCTGTAACTATTTATTTAACACAACTGTACAGAATAAAACTAAAATACTAATGTATTTAATATACAAATATATATATATATATATATATATATATATATATATATATATATATATATATATATTTAATATATCGAGTATAATAATTCTTTGCAAATACTAATATTGACACACTAACGCTTGTCAACACTTTCCGAGATCCCCCATCAGTCAGAACTTATGAGTTTGCTACGTTTCTTATGTTAACTAACTTACTAACTACTAACTAAAGTTGGAGGAAAAGTTAACGTAACGATTCTAGAAATGGTTGAAAAACATAATTATCAATATTTTAATGTTACATTCCTATCGAAACTTAGAATATTTCAGTTAGTTTATTTATTGTTCGATAAAAAGTGGATAAAAAAGGTCTGAGAGAATACACACTGTGATAGGTTATATACTCGAGTACTACTTAACTTTTGAAAATGGAGTCATTCCAAAACGCGTCAAAAAAGGAAGAAAGTTAAGAAAGGCTGAAAAATGTAATGAAACACACACACACACACACACATACACACACACACACACACTATATATATATATATATATATATATATATATATATATATATATATATATATATTCCTAACAGTAGTGAAAGGAGTATATTAAAAATTGCGTTAGGTTAGGTTACGTTTAGGCAGGTTATAGGTTTGGTTAGGATACATAGCAGCATTATTTGGCAGTATTAACTATAAAATAGATGATACAATTGGAAATGTTGATAAATAACATTTAAAATTCCAACAGTAATCCGCCTATCCGGACCTGACTTTACCGACATATTCTATTATGTAAGTCTAATCAAGTTATAGAGCAAACGATTTTACTGAGGAGTAACTTAAAATAATTTTACTAGTTTATTTACTGATAAAATGAGGAAAATTATCAACAGGTATGAGAGTACAAACTGCGTTAAGTTAGTTACGATCAGGGAGGTTATAAGTTTGGTTAGGTTATAATACAGCATTATTCAATATGGCATTATTTATATATAAATCACATGTTACAATTGATAATGTTGATAAATAATTTTTAACCTACAAAATCCCTAACAGTATTTACAGCCCATCCGGACCTGGCATTATCGAAAACATATATTATATTATGTAAGTCTAATCAACTTGTAAAGTGAACGACTTTTACTAAGGATAAATAGCGCATTTCCGTAATAAAACGATAGGGCGTTCCGTTCCGGCGTCACAAGTGTCCGTCTTGATTAAAGTGGTTTTCCTCTCAAAATTTGGAAAGCGTACAGTTGGCATCAACTGGCAACAAATTTTGTCACCCTCGGCTCAGCTATGTTTAGATTTATATTAAATAAAATACCCGCGCGCCTGCTCGCTGTCACAATGCTGCCTCTCTTCGACTCACACGATGCATAAGCGGAGTAAACACAAGGTTAGTGCGCTTAGCAAATAATCTGATACCATAACCTATCTGACATGATCGGGAAACACATATTATTAAACGATTTAGATGGCAACGATTTCCTAAATGGGGAAATATCAAGTTTAGGGTTTCCTAAACTAAAAGAATTTACCAGTTCTCTCGAATATTTTTGTAATCTGAAAAGTTTTTGTTTATGATTTACAAAATGTGATGTTTATTTTAGTTTAAAACTTGATTAGTTCACTTTCAATACTTGCAACTTTGGGTATTTTTTTAATAAAAGAAATTTAAATTTAATACATTGACTTTCTGTAATTATTTGGTGTGTAATCTAAATTTATTAAATTTTTTCCGTATATCTCATATTTTATGAATAATTTTGCTATTGGTTTGGCTTTTAATTCCGTTTTCACACAAAAATGTTTTATGAAATCCACACTCTAGTATTATGATATATTGCGCAATCGACAGGTCGGGCTGATTGCATGTAGGCCTACATACGTCTCAGTGTTATTGAAGACTCAAGGGGAACAAGGAGCTTACATCTAATACTAATTACATGTCACCTTTTTATGATCATAAACTTTCACTTAGGAACATTTACCATGAAAATCTGTTCTAAAATTCGACACACTGATTTACAAACATGAACTTATTTTACCTTTATTTACTATGAAATGTCAATTGATCATTATTTAGCACGCTATGAAATTTTCACGAATACGCTATGCCACCCATTACAATGAAATATCCACTGTTCTTTTTATTTTACTTGCTTTATTGTATGTACGGATCATAAACGTGAAAGTTGATGAAAAAAAACAGCTGATTTATATTATAACTTAAGTTGTAGAACAGCTGTTTTAGCACGTAGGTTGTATTATTTTATTATACATTATCAGGTTAAAATGCTACTAGGGCCTATTAAATATTTTGAATCCTTTATAACTACATTAATTTACATTCAATAAATCTTTATATAATTAATTCATTAATAATGGTAGTGAAAAATATATTTCAATTTTTGAAATGAAAACTTCCTTAAAAGCGTTTGGCACTTTTAAAGGACCTATTTCAATTACTTTTGTTAAATAAAATTATTTTACTTAAATTTTTCAACATCTAATACAAAATTTCCCCTATCTACATTTTTTTGTTATTAACTACATTAAATATATTCTATTAACCTCTATTAACTACTTTCTTCAAATAAAGTATTAACGTTGGCCTGTTTCATCAACTGTCAATTTTTTTCGGTTTGAACACATCAAAAATATTCACTTAAAAATACTAGGCATGAAATAATTCTATTTCGTAGAAATCTTATTCAAATTAAAGTAATCACATACTGTTTTTCCAAAAGGTGGAGCTGTTACACATAATAATTTTATAATGTAAACAATAATTATACTTTAAGATCATTTCGAAGCACAAGAAATATATCCATAATTATGAATTTAGTTTAAAATTTAAAGTAGATACTCTTTACAAGTTTTTAGTAATTATGAATATCTTGTATTTCTCATTTATTAATTATATAGAGCGTAAAACATACTGTAAGTAGGCTAATTAATTTTTATTAATGCTAAGATCTTTCTCAATTATTGTTAAATTATTTCAAATATACGTTCAAATCTGCAGTTCATAAAATACGCGGTCCCTCGCTGCTTATAGCTTATACCATAGTATAAATATACAAGATTTGTTTGTTTATACATTTAACTTTGAAGTTTTCTTTTCAGTAAAAACTAGAAAAAGACGTTTGATATTCTATTAACAAAAATCAGAAAATGGACAAATAAATAACATCTGAAGCAATTAGACTTCAAAGCGGTAGGAAAATTCTGCAATAAACAAATACCTTATTTATAACGAGTGCTTTTAGGATTTCATACTCCGTTCTCTAGGCTATTTTAAACAAACAACCTATCAATCTTTAGGTAAATGATCACGAAAATATATTTTATCAGTATTATTTAGGCATATATAAAATATCAGGTTGGTTAACCTAACATAAATACAAAATCAATTGTTGAAAATGTAATTTGAAAACATTTCAATAGTATAGTTGAAATGCAGTTGCGAAGCAGTCACGGATGTAACTAAAATCGGAAAGTTAAACCTGGCACTGGCAAACCTAGTTGATTCAGTTACAATTGTAAAGGAAACTGCAATTGATAATGCGTTGGACTGGGTTATGAAGGCCTAACCTCAATTTTTCTCAAGAATATTAATGTTCTTTTAATATTATTATTTCCTGTGTCGTAATATATCAAATCCTATTTAAAATATAATTACAACTGTTCTAATCTGAAACACACTAAACTAATCAAATATCTAGGTATTAATTTATCTACATTATGCCATAGCTAATCAACATTTTCTTTTCTTCAGGAAAACAACACATATATCTAAACAACAACTGACCAATATTGTAATTAATAAACTGTGTTGCAATAGAATAGTGTCGACAGTTTTAAATTATCGTTATTACAGGACAAAGCAAAAACGTGTATTTTCACACAATAATTCACTTTTTTGACTCCGTAAACTACAGTCAATACATCAGTGATATTGCAAGCAGTATTGATATACACAGCAAGTAACATTATAAACTTCTTTGTGGTTTTTAAGGCTAAAAGCCTTCTACACATGAGGTTATCATGAATAGGAATGCATGAGGTTTAAGGCGAATTGTAAACAGGCCTATGGCACAAACATATGAACAAGATATATAAGGAGAGTGTGAACTAATAGAAAGAACTGAATAAAAAAAGTATTCAATATTTACGTCTGCATCCTGGAAAAGAGTAAAAGATCTTCGTCCTTGTGAAAACTATCTTTAAAAAATAATAAAGAATAAAGGGGTGCTAACTAAAATAGTTATTTATGTAAAGTAACAAACTTGCTGGACATTTCTGAGAATTTACTGATCTTGTGTAGAATTATGGAAAGATAAATCTAGTATAGATTTTGTAAAAGCAAATGAGTACATAAACATCGCGATGAAGTTACTGGCGGGTAAATAAATGTTTTAATAAAATAAGAGGAGAGGGGAGTTGTTCAATCAAGACGTTTAAATAGATCGTTTGTGCTTAGCGTCAGTATCAGATTAGCCAGCGTGAGATGGAAGTGTGGAGTGATAAAGTAAGCAATGTTGGGTTTTGTGTCATGATTAAGCAGAGGTTGTTAACAAATGCGGTTTCCTTTTGTTTAGTACGTTACTCTCGTTCCCATACACGGACGTAACACTCCAAATAAGATTATCTTTAGTACATTCAAATGTAAAATCGTTTCGGAAAAAATTTCATAAGTCTGGAAAACTAATTTAGGTCTTAAAGTAGTAAGATTAAAATAAGTTTAAAAAAAAGATAGAACACACATTTCTTTAATTTATTCTCGACAGAACTTAACTTCAGCTTAAAATACATTTCGTGTAAATAAAAGTGCTTAAATTAAAGATAATTAAAGTGTGTTGCTAACAGGTAGGAAGTGTTGCTAAAAACGTGAGTTTAAAAAGAGTATAAATGAGTGTTTTTATTACAAGAAATTCTTGTTATTATGGGTATTTTAACGACCCATAAAAATTTTTAATTAAAAGGTTGTGAGCAAAATTTAAAAAACATGAAAATTTAATATTTTTGTTGTACATTCTTAGGTTTTTTTTTAAAACATACCTATTGATATTAGTTTGCAAATAAACACTACTTACTTATATTTTTCAGCAGACGCGTATCGCACTAGATTAGTGCATTGTTTAATTTTGTGAGTCACAGGCTGAGTCTTTTCCGTGACTCCCAGCATTGAACAATGCACTGATCTACTAGTAGTACGAAACGCGTCTGCTGTAAAATATCAGTAAATAGGTTTTTTTTTGTCAACTGATATCAGTAAATATATATAAACAACTATACAATCTAAAAGAAAGCATTGCTGATTCCATAAAACTACATGCAAAACCTATTTTTTAAGTTTATAATAATATATCTTTCATATACAATATCAAGAGCACAGTGGTACAATATATTACAATGAAATTAATGGAAACAACCCTAGTACCACAAAAACAACAAAAAAATTACAAATAATACAAGTTACATAACATTAAACTCTTATATACATTTCGATGACCATGTCACCATCATCATCTCAAACAAAGGGCACTCTAGTTTGTAACTTCTTGTTTGCTAATTTTTTAATTTTGTAATAAGACCCTCTGATAATGACGACATGGTAATCGAAATGTATATAAGAGTTTAATCTTAAGTAACTTGTATTATTTGTCGTTTTTTGTTATTTTTGTGGTACTAGGGTTGTTTCCAATATTTTGATTGTTATATATCCTTCAGGTAAATATAGATCTTCAATCACCCATCTCTGAAAAGAGGGTTGTTATTATTATTATTGTGGTAACTTATTGAATTTGTCCGTAAGGGTTTTTTCTGTTAAACCGTACGACCTACGCTATAAGTTCCATTTTAATAATTGTGTACCACGAACATAAAGGAAAAAAACACCAATATCAAAAATTCAAAGCTGACATGATTAAAAGATAAATTTGCAAAAGTAAAGTAAATATCGTTACACAATTGAAGTAATAAACAACTTCCTCTTCAGAGTTTTAAATATACAGTATCTTAGTTTGCAAAAAATAATAATTTGAACGAATAAAAAAAATAATTCAAGATATGTTGATATTTAGAGTTTTCATTCCTAATAGTGGGCGTTTATCTGCAAAAATAAACGACTAATAGATAAACATCTACTTAATGATGTATAATATATCAGTTTCTATTAAACAAATTACAAGATCGTATTACTCGTATAAAATGAAAGTGAGTTCCTATTATTAGCATGCATATGAACCTAAAGAGTAAGAAGCCTGTTTTACTAATGGAAGTAGCATTATTAGGTGTAATCTAGGTTAACATAAAGCTCCTAGGTGTCACGGGATTCATTAAAACATTAACAGTAATCCATTTTAGGAACGTTTACTGACGATTAATACACAAGTATTACATTCACAATTAAAATTTATTATTCCTTGTAAAGTGTAATATTTACACAGTTTGAAACGAACATTTTTAGTTATCCTGAAACGTCTTTTTTTCGCGTTAATTACATGATAGAAGTATAAACGCCTACATTGTAGAAGTGTATAACGAAAAATAAGATTAAATTAATGTTTTACGAAATTAAAAACTACTAAGAAATAACGGACTTTAATAGTTTTATTGAATGAAGAATATATTATTTTACTAATTGTTAAAAAGTAATAGTTCTAGTCGTTCGATAATAGATGTTAAAAAGTTCTAATTCTATATTAGTTGTTAAAAAGTTATAGTTCTAGTAGTTCTATACTAGTTGTTACAAGTTCTCGTTTTAGTAGTTCTATACTACTTTTTAAAAAGTTATAGTTCTAGTAGTTTTATAATAGTTGCTAAAACGTTCTAATTCTATACTAGTTGTTAAAAGTTGTAGTTTTAGTAGTTCTATACTAGTTGTTAAAAAGTTATAGTGAGCCGTTCTATAATAGTTGCTAAAAAGTTCTAATTCTATACTAGTTATAATTAAAGAATAAAAATATGGTACAACTCACAAATATACAATTTTTTTATTTCAAACGCTTTTTAACGACTAATTTGTCGGCATCCTCAGTGAAGATACACAAATGAAATTAACTAAAATATATATATATATATATATATATATATATATATATATATATATATATTTTAGTTAATTTCATTTGTGTATCTTCACTGAGGATGACGACAAATTAGTCGTTGAAACGCGTTTGAAATAAAAAAAATGTATATTTGTGAGTTGTACCATATTTTTATTCTTTAATTATAACTTTCACTCACAAGCCAACTCGAATATTATTTATATCTATACTAGTTGTTAAAAGTTTTAGTTCTAGTAGTTCTATACTAGTTGTTTATAAGTTTTTTTGAAACAACCTTTTTTGTCATTATATCTTTACATATTTAAATTTTGCAATGTTTCATATTTATAAATACAACATAATTCCAAGCTTCTACTAATCCACAATACAAAAAGTAACATAACCTATCCATCATAAAAACATTTGTGATATGAAGTCATTCTTTATCTAACAGATTAATCAAACACACAATATTTAAGAATAAGTAAAAAATTACATTACCAAAGGGGTTTAAACATAACCTCCAAACGAAGACGAAATTAGAATTGCCTCTAACATACTTTTGAAAATATTCCGTACAATTCGAACAACTCCCTTTAAAGAGTAGATCCCGCTATATTTTAAAAAGTAGTTTTGGAAACCTAAAACGTTCTTTAAAACATTTTAATCAAGTTATTTCAGAATGAAAACATTATTTATCCTGCAACAGTGCATCATATTGTACGAATCTGATTGCTTCAAACATTTTTATAAACATTGTTCTGTTGTATAAACATAATAAAAAAATAAAAAAAAAATGGGATAAGCCGTGTACAAAATGTCAGAAACAAATTTTTCTACAGAAACCCAATTGTTGGACTCATGACGTTATGAAGAGTTGTAAGTAAATATATAAAATAGATATTCCAGGAATGAATAATATGCCCTCGTGATTTGCGACGAAATTACTGCTTTGTTATATGCCTGTAGTAACCATATGTTTGTAGAAATGGTAAAAGGTTTGCTATTTAGACTTACATAAAATAAGCCAACTTCCGAAATACAAGATTTAGGTGGGATATGAGTGTGAAACCTAAAGGACGAGAAATTCTTAAGAAAAGAACATTTTTAAAATAGTTTAAGTTCATTCAATTAACAGTTAAGATTGTTATAATTTGAATTAAAATATGAAAAAAGGAAAATTAAGAAATATTAAATAAATTATAAATTTATTGTACTATTAAGTTTCTAAATTTATTAAAATTTAGGTTTGTTTATTTAAAAAAAGTTAATTAGCTAGAATAAAAATTTTGTACTAAATCTTTTTTTATTTAATAGTTTTATAAATTTTATTATTTTTTTTATATATGTTAAGAACCGGTTGTTTATTTATATTTCTTTTCGTTATTTTAAAGGTTTAATTTTTGATTATAGTGGCTCTTATACCACGATCATTGTGAATAATTTTGTTATTTGTGATATTTTCATGTCCAACGCTATATTAATATAATTTATTGTTGCAGAAACATGGCAAAAGGAGGGAACAGAAATCCCGCGAGGCCAAGGAAGAATTGCCGTACCTTATCAAACAATCTGACGAAATGGGTCGGTGAGTTTGAGATCTATAAATTAGTTTATGTTAAACAAAGTGTAAACTGAGATTGATCTCTGAGTTAGAGGGATTAAATAATAATAAAACTTTCACGCATCAAAATAACAAACGCATGTGTACAATTATGACTATTTTTCATTGGTGTGTGTGTGTATGTGTGTGTGTTGGACCTCTTTGAAAGTTTTATAATACACATTATCTGTATTATTAGGTGCTCTTTTGAAAAAATATTAAATTAGCAATCTTGGAGTTCACTACATTTTGATACTCTAATAATTAAAAATGTTGGCTTTTAAACATAACACTTGAGGAAAAAATGTTGATAAATATATATCGGCACATACCACTTAATTTTAACAAAAGGTACCTAAATCTTTTATATACAGAAATAATTTACGGAATTAATTAGACCTCAAATTAACATTTTTAAAGTATAAAAGTAGGACTTACATTTTGACGTACGAGAGAGGTCGTTTCCGTTCGAATTGAAAATAGGACCACGAGGCCCTTCGTGGGGTAGTGATTTCATATGCTATAATTTGGACTCTTCTTTCAGTGAGATCTCTAATTTCTTGCTTGGCGAGTAACAGTAAATCAAAGGAAAATATGTTCTTACTCATTTGATCTTATCAGGCAGGTTTGGTCCGGTTTATTTAAATAGGCTTTAATCCAACAATTCGTTTAACGTTTTCCGGTATTATATAACTAATACTGATTTTCATAGACATGTTTCAGAAAATCTTTTCTCAAAAGTCCTACAATGATTCATTTGTAGACTTGTGATCATTATGATTGGACGACCATTAATTTCGTTGTTAATACGAAAATTGTCAGTACCAGTTAACATTAATGAAATTATTAGTTAACCTCACACCTATTTCATAATCCATAAAACTTATTAGCAATTCTAAAACCTGAACACTAGTCCGTAAGAGCGAAAATATTATTACACAATAAACGTCCTCTTGAATAGTAAGGGACCTTTTTAGCGTCAACTAACCTCAAACTGAAAAGTAAATATAAACAGTGTAGTGTAAACTGCTTGTAAAACAATCAACAATGGAATCAGCTGATCGGAATAATAATCCACAGCTGCATGTATTTCAAGTTCCTAGTGTTTACTTTGGCGCAACCCGTAGTGTTGATAGAGAATTATTGACGGGTGTCAAAATTTAACAGAAACGATAGCTCTATGACATTTATTAACAAAAACAAATTCGTTATGCAATAATTACTTGCAGTAACAAAACATTTAATCTTTAAAATATTTATTTTAGTAAATGCATATTAAAGTCAGTTTTTTCTTTACTCATGTATCTGCAAACCTAATTTCGTTTAGGTTTTCACTAAAAACCTAACTGAACTTTACTTAATACTGTCCACTTATCTTAATATTTTCTATTAACTAAAAAGCCTACCTAAATTCTTATTTCTTGAACGAACTTTTTACCCTTTAGTGAACAGTTTTTTCTATGGCAACGTCCTACCGAATTTGTATTTTTTTGTTAGTTCTTGAATAATTTTAGAATTGTTCGTGGAAATATTTGTTACATTTTAAATTTTATTACAAATCGAAACACATAACTTTCCTCATAAAATTTGTTTCAAGTGCTTCCAGTTATTTTCTTTCACTTTGATTTCAGTAAGGATATTTTCTCTATTTTCGAATAAACTCAAAAAAAAACTTTTCAAGCTAAAATATTAAAATTAATTTTGAAGAATCAGCAACAATTTTTTGACATAATACATCAAATAATTTTTTAAAATATTGTTTTTTTAAAGGGCGATTTCAAAGGTGAGGTGGAATAGTAATTTCAAGATATGTGTTTTGAGGTTTGGTACACCATTACTTTTCACCCTACTTACACAATCACCTTTTTAAAAACAATATCTGTTTATTATTAGTATTCTCATGTAGCCTACAGCTTATAAATATGTGCCAGTACTGTAATGGTATGTTCAGAGCTAATATTGTCAATTATTTTTTTCCTTGGGACCAAAGGGATATTATTGTTGTGATTATTATTAATAAGATCATTAATATTTCACCTTATGTTCTATCCTCACATTTGCACCTTTATACATAAAAAGGTTGAACAGGCCTAGTGTATATTATAGTAATTATAGAAAATTTTCAAATTAAAACTGGAAATAGATTTAGAAGTTGGCAGAGAGGTATATTGCTGCAAATGTATTGGCACATGGTATGTCCTGTTATTTTCCAGTTCACATGGGATACAGATGGGAATACAGGTGTGATATGTATACAAAGAAGACAAACTATAGGCCTAGTTAAAATAACAAATACTAAAATGGCATGAAAACACAACTGTGTTATATATAATTGTTTTAGAAATAACAGACGTGAAAACAATGATAGACCTTTAGTCTTTTTTCAATTCCTTCTATTAGCTAACACTCTCCTTATACAAAAATTCAAGCATTAATCTTTTACAAATTTTCAAGTGTTAATAAAACATATTTATTCATTCAATCTCGTTCAAATATTTTTTTTAACTCTTGAATTTTGTAGTCCATTAAGTTCGGACAGTCGTAAACTAATGTTGAGGTGATTAATTTTTTTTTTTAACCTGTAGTGGATGAAAATTGATGTTAACACAGGTTTTTCAAATATTTATTGAATAATTAAATTATAAAAACTTGGGGGTTCTAGGCCAGATTCGAACTGAGTATCTTCATGTTCAAATTCTAGAGCTTTTAGCACTGAGCCAACTTTCCATAGCTAGAAATGTATTTCTCAAAGAATATGAATTTATCTTTTGCACTCATATGTGGTTGTCGTCAAAACATTTATTGTAAAATCTTAAATTGTTGCTTAAGCAAATGTAAATATTTAGAAACCTGCCTATAGTAGCACTTACTTATATTTGTTGAGGACAGCCATTTCAGGAGATGTGTCCCATTGTCAACTAAGTCCGTAACTCATGGCTACTATAGGCAAGTTTGTAAATATTTACAAGTGTTTTAGTGAAAACTAGTAGCTCACGTGAAGATGGAATCAACAAATATTAAATTGTTGCCATGGTTATCACACAATATCATAAATAGTGCTCAAGGTTTAAAGATGAATGAAAAGAATAAAATAAACAAAGTGGATTAACGATATCTAACCTTGCTTCACAAACGGACAATGCAAAAGGAAAGTGAAAAGAAACTCCAACACAATGCAATCAGCGAAAAAAAAGCGTTTGAATAGTAGCAAACAAAAATAATAGTTCAATACCATAGATAGAAGGGAAAATGGAAAATTGTAAGGAAATTCGCTTTCTATTTTGCCACTTAATATTGTTATTCTGATATATGTATATACATATTTATATAGGTTGTAATTATAAAATAAAAAGAAACTAAAACAAGATTTTTCTTTGTTGACTTAATTAGGAATTGCCTTTAAAAAAAGAATTTGTTACTTGTTTAATCTTTTGTGACAAAATATCTGTCTAATTTTCATTCTTACTGCATGGGAGATCCCAGATTACCCTCAATGACTAAAGTATTTATTTGTATTGGCTTCATTGACTAAAATGATTTTAAAAAATTAATGCTTTTAAAAGAATGGAAAAATATTATTTGCATTCCTCACAACAAAATTACCACAAACCCAAGGTTGTTAAAGGATTGATCACAGTATGTTCCTCTTAGCTTACAAGAATCTAATTCTGTTTAGTATTCTTTAATTTATTAGGTAGTTGTAGTTATAACCAGATGCTGCATTGTGTTACATCAAACAGCAGGAGAATCCATTAATATTAAGCAGTTACGTAGAGGCTACAATGTGGTTTTTCCTATAAATTCATGGCAGAACTTTAAAATGCAAGTCAATTTATTAAAAACTTGAGCGCATAAGCTTTTTTCTCAGGTTTTATAGTCAGTATGAATTATTACACTATCTTCCACATTTCAACAGTAAAATGGCAGTCCAATACCACATGGTATTAGCCAAATAAAAATAGTTGTTTGAAAATTGTAAGTAAAAGAGAGAATTAAATTAATCATAATTTACCTAACCAAAATAGAACCACAGAAATTAAAAATTTGTGTGTGCGTGTGTGTGTAGGTCTATGTATAAACTGTTAAATACATAACCATTAATTTAATTTCTTTCAAATATTTTTGAAAAACTTTACATTTTATGAAATACTAGTAAAAATTTTATAAAACATAAACCATATACTTTGTAATAAAAAAAAACAATGCAACACAGAATATGTTTATATTATACAATCTCAAATGCCGAAATATTTTATTAAAATTATAACAATGTTTCATTAAATATGGACATTAAGGCTTGTGATTTCAAGAATAAAAAATCTTTAGAAAACTCTTACCCAGGAAAATTTTCCAATTGATTTTTATCAAAGACTTATTACACATCTAGGCAACACGTAGATAGTAAGATGGAACATAAATATATACTTTAATTTATTAAATTAGAAGCTTAATAATCAATATTATTACGAAAACAATCATTATTAAAACTTTGTAATATCATAACTTACATGAACTTATAATTGACAATTTGTTAAAACTTACTGAAACAAAATGTTCTTGTCAATAACCATTATGACTCACCAACTATGATCATGTAGTTAGAAAAACCATTTTCTTATTGTTGAACTAATTAACAACTTGCTGAACCAATACTAAGTTAGATATATGTTTGCCAGACTGTTAATTGGTTAAATAATAATGTTAATGTTTCAACAACCAACATGAAAAATAAAACTCGCTAGTTTAATTCAGCAATACAGGCTTCAGCAATGAAATAGACAGACGCAAGGGCACGAAGACAATTATAAGTTTAAAATTGTTACTTAGTTTAATAATAACAATAAAGTTTTGCCAAGGAGAATTAAATCTACAAAACATTTTGTCTAGTAAGTAAGTTTTTTTAAAATTTATTTTACATACAAGTTCATGAAAGTCATAGTATTATGAAGTTCAAACTAAAACATTTGCCAGAAGAATTCTAAATATAGAACAATTGATGTAAGTTTCTGTAGTACAGTTATAATTTTAAAGTATTTACTTTGGGTTTTATACTGGTCAATCTAGTATAACATTTGAAAATCCGATCATGATATTTGTTATAGATATTTGGTTGCTTCAAGAAACCTTAGTGCTGGATCAGTTATTATGGATGAAGATGCTGTGGTTGTTGGTCCAATCCAAAATGCAGAACCTATGTGTCTAGGCTGCTACACATCCATAGATGACGTACTTAGTTGTACAAGGTATTCTAGTTTATGAATTTAAATATTTCGTAATATAACCTTCAATAATTATTTCAATCTTTAACACCAATATTATTATTACATTTAATTTATTTAAGTGAAATTTTAAAGTATAAATTTACTATAATACCCGTAATTAAAAATAAATAGCTATCTGGTATGACATGGAACCAAATATATAGTAGGAAATATTATAACAAGAAATAATTTATTTCTTATAAAATAGTTGTAATTTAGAAGTAGTTTTTGGTAAGTTTACTTCTTTAAATAATCCCCATTTCTCTAATAAAAATTTGTTGGTTGAATAATTCAACAAAACCTTTTTTCTATGAGTATTTTTTGCCTTTTCAAAAAAGAACTAGTACATATAACAAAATATTATAGACACAAGTGGAAGAAAGAATCTCATCTCAGGTTACAATAGAGAGCAGATATACTAGTATTTCAGGAAATTTACTTTGATCCTACAAATCAAATGTCTCTAAAATCTTGCACCAGGAAAGATTAATATCTATATACATTTTTCTCAACCTTAAATCTTTAAAAGAGAAATAACAAGTACAGAATATAGGATGAAAATAAACATCACAAAAGGCAAATTGATATCTGTAAGAAAAAATCAACAATCTATAAGACAGTTGCTACACTGAACAATCAAAGAGTCGAATATAAGAAATCATACACTAATTTAGGAACAGTAAACTTAAGATGAGCCCAAACAAAGACAATATGTTTGAGAAGAAAAAAAAGTAAGGGTAGGCTATATTCAGAAACTTGAAAATAATATTTACATAAGAAGTGTACGTTAACATAACCCTCCTCTCAAAATTGGACTTCTCAAGTGTTAAATGTTTTTAGTTCTGTTATATGGATTAACACGTTTGCTATGAAAGGCCTCTAGCGTGAAGTTCATAAGGTTTTAAAAAATTCATTTTGATAGTTTTGCTTTAGAATATGACAATAAAAATTAATTTTGAGCCTTGAAAATGGAAAAAATTCTAGGCTGCCATTTTGTCTCTGATCTGAGACGGGAACAATTTGCGAGCGTCCCATGATTATCAGTATTTTATTTTTCATGTTATACATGTAATTCACATTTGTAACTGTAATAAATAGTAATCATTGAAATAATAAATAAACATTATTTAATGAAATAAAATCTACAAATCAGCTTTTAAAATTTTTAATAAGAAGTATATGCAAATTTTTTTTCTCTAAAATGGCCTATGTTTTCAGTTTAGGCACTGTCAACTCTCTCCAGTTATTTATTCTTGACAATGGCGTAAGATTTGGTTTACCATACACAACCAATGCATAAATATTAGTAGCGTTCACAATATTCTCCAAAAATATGTCATCAGGAAGTAGTCTGAACGAGTCATATGGTCAATTTTTTCTTGGGAATGAAACGATAAAATTTATTTTTTTTTGTAAACAGAAAGTTGCAAAGGCCTAATGTACTAGGTGTTCATTGAGGATTATCTATTTCTTCTCCCAAATTGGAATCAAACAGTTTCTAGCGATCGTAATCAGCATCCTCTTCAGCTGGATCCAGATCACTGACATGATGGTCGCCGTCACTTGCCTAGACTCCGCATACTCCGAAGTCTAATTTGTAGGGTCCCTAGTACACTCTACTGTATCATTGGTATTAAATAGTCCTTATAAGTCTCAGGATACCTTCCATGTCAAGAACTATGTCAAACACAACCACGATCATACACTAAACTCTCACTAACACTACTGACACAAAAATGGCGGGTAATCTTAACCAAACTAAAACAAACATCTAAAATACGTCACATTGATGCTGTAACACTCAACTGAGTCTCTTGTACAACACTGTGGTAGATAACAACATATCCGAATAAAATGCTAACTGTCTTTGACCGGAGACGGTCGTATCCAACTGGCGATCAAACCGTCTCCGATCGGAGACAGCTGCAGCTAACGTGTTAAAAGAATGGACAATGATAAACAAATAAAGAACGTTGAAATGTGAGCCTATAGACATGAGTACCTTGTCCAACTGTCACCAATGAAGAAATATTGTGTTGGTTAAGTAAGGAGAGAGAATAGAGGTAAACTTGAGGAATAATGATGAAATGAAGAAAGGGAATAACTAGGCAATATTATAAGGCACAGAAAATATAGGATGCTTCAGCTGATAATTTTAGGAAACAATAGCAGGGCAACAACTATTTAAATCTTGTGCAAATAAAATCAAAGCTGTCTTGTTAAGAGAAACAATGTTCACATTAAGTCATGAGGACAAAAATAAATCCCCTAACTCTTTCAACATCCTTATCCCATTATCTCTAATTAAAGGTTAGCGCTAAATTCCTTGACAGAAAGTAGGCTTGCTACTCATCTGCTCATGTAAGGTGTGATTTTTTAAAAAGCTTAGAGTCTCTAATAATAATTCAAAAGAGCATGCTACGAATCCTACCATACAATGATAATTCATTTGCGATTTTGGTCCAAAATTTAGAAAAACCTTTATCTATACAAGAGAATACGCTTTTATCTGGATGCCAAGAGCTTTATAAAAAAATCCTAGTTATATCTAAAAAAAACACATACTCAAATTAAGCTACATATATAGTTTGTAGAAACTTTAAAATTTGTTACCTTTTTCAGAAATCATTGAAGGTGACTCATTATGCCAATTTTTATTATGTTATTTATAACATGTAGATACAATTATGATTTATTATGACTACAAGAGAGAATTTACATACAGTGAGTCTCGATAATTAGAGGTAGATGAGACCGAGACCCCCTTGGATTACTGAAAACTCGGATTACACGGAAGTTCCTGTGCATTAGAAAAAATAGAACTTTATATGAACATTACTTGGAAGACCGAATCATTTCCTTAGCATACTGTACTGATATAAACATATCTTGGAAACTCGGCTCATTTTCTTTGCATACTGTATGGCTATAAAAATTTCTTGAAAGCCTGACTCATCATTTTCTAGTAGATAAAATAGTTTCAAATAGAAATAGACTTGAATTATACGGAAGCTCAAAATATCGGGACTTGGATTTTTGAGATTCTACTGTATTAAAAAAAATAATGATAAAATTGTGCATAATGACTACATCAGAGATCTACACATTTGTTTATCAGAGACTATGAGTACAATATAGAAGATTAACTCCAGGAATACATAATTAACCATGCAAGCAAATTCCTTTCCATACAAAAAAGATTCCCCGGCCTTTAATCACACCTACAAATCAACAATTCGTTACAGTTTTTGTGCCTTTATAGCCTTAATACACAACCCAATTTATTATCATTAAGCCGGGTTAAATCTCTAAATACACAATTTCTTTTAGGACCACAACTTGAATAATAAGCATTTTTTAAACCTTTCTGCTATTGCAATACCGATTAAGTAATATTGCTAATAAAAAATAAATTGTTATATACAAGGTTATTTTTTTATCATAAAAAAAATCATCCACTGGATTTGCTCAATGCCAGGCTCAAAATGTGGCTTGTTTTTGGCCGTTTTGGTAACTGCAAATTTAAAAATAAGTTAATGACAAAAGTTTCAGCATTATCTTGAAATTCCTATTATTGAACCTGATAAGTGTTTCTTCTCTTTCCTCTTTTATTTCCTAACTTTTTCAAATCTTCAACATATAACTAATCATCAGGCCTCTACAATGCTATTTTAAATTCAAGCATTTTGTAATTGTCTACTGATAATTTCATTCTTTATAAATACAAAAGCTATATATGTTCAGTGTTATTTTAAATAAATCTAATTCAAATTTGTTGTAAAGTATATAGAATTTGCTTTGAATAATATCAACTTATAAAGATTACATTTGAGATAGAAAGTTTTTAATGTTGTTCCAAAAAGTGAAAGTAAAAGTTTTTTTTAATAAAAATGTTACTAAACTAAACTTTCTTGCAATATATCTGTCCTATAACCATACCATAACATTTTTATGCATTTGCTGTTCTTAATCCCAAGTTCAATGTTTATCAGATAAATAATTAAAAGAAATTGATATTGAGACATTTTTTTCTAATTAAGTTTAGTGGTTATACCATAACATTAGGGTGTTGCCCTAATTATCTAACATTTCTTTGACTAACTAAATTCTCTGTCTTTACCCAATGTTCCAGGTCTGTTGCAATCCTAAGGTAAAAAATGTATAAATTAAATTGCATATTAAGGAATGAAACTGCTAGAAGTTGGTTATCATCAGTGATAAGTGAGAAATACGGTAATTCTGCCTTAATTAACTGTAAGTGTCCCATAATCCACATTCTTATAACTACGGTATTGTAGCTTGCCAATTTTTTTAAGGATTCAGCTATTACAAATATTACTAATAAGTTTATAGAAATTATAATGTAAATAAAATTGTTACAACGTCAGAGCAAAATAAGTTAAATTAACGCCCCAATTGGTGCGGTTAGCAGTTTTTTTCAGCTTGTGTAACAGTACAATTTTTTACAGAGTGTCATCACAACTATAAGATGGCTTAATTAATTCAACTAAAAATTAAAAATACCTTAATTTTAATCAACTCAGAGATTAAAATTTTTTAAATTACGATGTATGTTTACTTGTTATTGAATTAGATATGATGATCAGTGCATGCACATGTTTTGATTTTGCAGATGTAAACAGTGCAAATGGCCTCTGTGCAGTTTACAATGTCCAGGATTAAACTCTCAATATGGCCACAGCAAAGCAGAATGCAAGTTATTATCTTCATCAGAACAGGACACATTTCAAGTTCCTATGCTAGACAGCATTTATAGCACTATTGTACCAATCCGATCATTGTTACTAAAAGAAAATGATCCAACAAAATGGGAAATATTATCCAAAATGGAGTCACACAATGACATCCGTAAGAACATTCCTCAAATTTGGGACACCAATCAGAAAACAGTTGTGGATCAAATACGCAAAGAATGGGGAATTACAGAGTTCTCTGAAGAAGAAATTCATACAGTTTGTGGAATATTAGAAGTAAGTCATTTATGATACAATTGAGAAATCATTCAGTACATATTTTTATTATGTTCATTTATCTCCTCAATGAATGCATAGAAATACCTTTGTCCCATGAAAATGCTTTTATTCAGAGAGAATATACCATTTCCCTGCAATGTTGTTCTAGCATCGTGAACTCTTATCACACTCATGCTATTCTCACCATTCACATTTTGGTTAATACAATTTCATCCCTTACAATGAAATCTTAATTTCCAAAACAAGATGGCCATCTAAATACTTATTAAACATAAATATATTCCAAGCAATTAAGTGAAGGAGAAAAGACTAAAGCAAAAATTATTTCACTGATTTGTAAGAAAAAACTATAAAAAAATTTTAGATTTCATGAAATAAACAGTCTTTTGTTTGGAGATTTATTTCTAAACTATTTGATAAATTGATGCTGGAATCAGGGACAAGTAAAATACAAGTCAATAATCTTTCTCGGTAGAAGACACTGATGAAGATCGGCACATAGCAATCAAAACCATTCTGTCTCAGTAAGTTTTAAAAAATTTACAAAATTTTAGTTCGGATAGTCATAAACTATTGTTTAAGTGATTAATAAATCTTTTTTTGTTTAATTACAATCAACACTAGTTCAGAAACTTTATAGCAAAACTAATTATTTAGGTATTTTTTTGCAACTTGGAATTTCTAACACAGATTTGTATAACATATATACATTGTGTAAAAACTGTATCAAAGTTGTAGAACTTTGATTAATATTTTTAGAAGGAAATAATATAATAAATCTCTATGATTAATAGTTTTTTTACTTCTGTTACCAAATTGTTGTTCGATGACAGAATGCCAAACACATTTTGCTTCATAATACTCACATTTTTCTTCATAAGAAATTTTGTTTAGTAGTTGCATTTTCAAATACTAAATTTTGCTAATGATTTCACATTTCTTAAATTTTGAGATCGTACAACTACACAAACAGTATAAATCTTATTTATTTGGTCTCATTGAGTGGTATCAGACTGAGTTACAAATAGGTTTTTATTTTTGTTGTATTTACATTTTTTATGACAATTTTTTGAGACAGTGAATCTTTATTGGAGTAGTTAGTAAAGATTGAAGACTTTATCTGTGTACATGAATCTGAACTGCTACATATACTTTAAATGTTTACTGTTCGTTCACTAGCTGTTTTTATAAATATACTAAGGTTATGTCAGGTTGCTATTTTTTTTTTTTTTTTTTTTTTTTTTTAATATAGTGCAGGGGAAATAAGGTCTGATAAGATCTATTGAAACGTATCCTGTTTAAATAAATAGTTGTACCTGACTTACAAATCAACCGAATTTATTTGAACAATAATCTCTGCGAGTATAAACATGAATAATGCTTGTTCATTAGGTTGTATTTATGCTTTCCTTTGAAATGAGAGCTGAAGGCACGGCACATAGATGCTTTTCTATCATATTCTACATATTGTACCATATTTAAATTTGCCCATTTGAAAAAGCAAATTTTATAATTAATGTTTTAGTATTTGATGATTCCATCTTCACGTGAGCTACTAGTTTTTACTAAACACTTGTAAATATTTACAAACTTGCCTATAGTAGCACTTACTTATATTTGTTGAGGACAGCCGCCATTTCAGGAGATGTATCCCATTGTCAACTCAGACCATAACTCGACTGATTAGGCAACACTATAGGCAAGTTTGTAAATATTCACAAGTGTTTAGTAATGTTTTAGATTCTATTACACAACATTGGCTATTCTAACCAAAGCTCTCTTTAGTATAACTTGCATGTAATTTTATAGTTTTGATTCCTTTGGATTTTTGTAAAAGATAAAGCCACCTCCTAATGTCTGGGGAAAAAATAACTGAATTATTTACGTACATTTTTTAAAATTATGTATTTAAAAACATTATTTGATCTGCTTTAATTAACTTATAAAAATATACTCCAACCATTTATAAAAAAAGACTAGAGTCAATTTTTAACCCATTGTGGTTTACAGACTAGGTCAGTTAGTAATGGCAATTTATTAGTAGCATGTATAAAGATTACCCCAGCTAGTCATGAATGTCGCCATTGTTTGATTTGTTTGCTTTAAGAGAGTTTTTTTCTGATGTTACACACAAGACCAAACTATATTTATTATCTCTCAAAACAAACAGCATAAATAAGAAAAGATATTTATGACCTATTATTGACCTTCTGTCATACTTCTAAACATAATAGAACACTTCAGCAGTTTTTGTCAACTGGAATGAGAAGCTCAGTATAGCTTTTAATTGGTGTTGATCAGTAGCTATAATTAGTATATTCATGTGTACATACAAAAAGAACAATAATAGTGGGAGCCTAAAATCTAAAGAAAATTACAAACTGTAAGTAAATTTAAATTATTTTTTACTAATTATGAATGCACATAATAATAAATAAAAAAATAATAAGCTAACTAAGGTACAAAATAAGGAATAAAAAAAAGTGCACCTGTATAAAAAATATAATATTTAGTTCTTTATAAGTGAGCAAAATAAAACTCAATTGACGCAAGGAATTAATTTGTACCCGCTAGTATCTGCAGCATGCATGTAATTAGATCAGTAATGGGTTAAGTAATATCAAACCATTTTCTTATCGACAAAAAAAGTTATAATAGTCAAGTTTTAATCTTGTGTTTTTGATTTATAAATTTTTTAAGATTAAAAAATATTAACTATTGAAATCACAAGTTGACTTCAGAATTAAGAGTTAAACTTAAGAATTAAACATACATTTTAGAATTTTAAAAATTATGTTTAAAGTTCTGAGTTTTTATTTATAATAAACTACACGGAATGAAGTTTGTCGAGGAATTGGTCTGCTGTAGCATTAAACTTGTGGGAACCAAACAGGGTAGTGTAGCAATGCAAGATATAAATGGCATCATAATGATGATATGGTGAATTAAAAGAGTATAAAATTACACACAATTAAAAAAAAGTGTTTACTTATATAATTCATTTTTTTAGTAAACATATTAAAATAATACAATGACATCGTAATCTGTTTTTGGTATATGTGGCTTTTAGCGACTTTTTATTTCAAGGTTTCTTTCTGTAACGACAAAGAAATACCTTGCAGCAAAGCTACTAGCTCTACCCAAACAGATTTCACTTGTGTTACTTGATTTCTATAAAATGTTTTCAAAAAGTAAATGTTATTTTTAAAATTTTCAATTATTTTTGTTTTTATTTAATTTACAGGTAAACTGTTTTGAAGTTGAACACAATAGAAGCACTCTAAGGGCATTGTTTCCTACTGCCTACTTAATATGTCACGACTGTACACCTAATACTACACATATTGATCTTGACTATCATATAACTGTAAGAAACTCCTTACCTCTTAATAATGGAGAAACTATTACGCTCAACTATGCGATTACATTGCAGGTTAGTAGCAAGCATGTGTTTTTAAATTTATTTTCAACAAAACAAAATAATGTGGAATCTTGAATGCTGAAACAATGTACAATTCATAGCTAATGTTTTGTTACTTTTTTATATATAAAAAAAATAATATTGCAATGTTTAAATACAATGTTTTTAATTTGTGTAAATTAAGTATCAAAATGCTTTAAAAGTAATATAAAAGGTAACCTTTTTAAAGGTGAAAAGAATAAGTATTATTTGTTTACCCTTACATAAGACATTTTCATGATATAACTGACATCACACACTTATGATTTTTGTGGATCAAATTTTTACTTATGAACTTTTTTATGTGATTCAATACACTTTTATTACTGTACATCAATTCATAAGTATATTCTATTATGAGTAAAAAATAAATAATTTCATAAGTAATTATTGGGTAACTGAGTGAAAACGTTTAACTTTCTTGCTGACAGAACTGTCTTGGAACACTTTAGCAAATCAATTAAAAGTTTTCACGCAGTTATGCAATTCAAGATGATTACAACAAACAACTTTATATACATAGATATCAGAAAATATTAAAAAATATCTTCCTTTTATTTGAAGAGTGTTTTATTTTTAACTTCTTTTCCATAAAAGACATTACCAATACCACAGTCATTACCATCTGGGGCAGATTGGTAATTACTCCAGGGAGCTTACATACCTGAAGACGTGATCCATAAATGTGATATATTTTATAGAAGTCACCAATAGTAAACATTAAAAAAATATAATAACTTCGACCAACAGTAGTTTAGTTTTTATTAAAAATAAATTAAACCTCTTAAATTACAAAAACTTTATTTATGTCCTAATGAGGCCATATTGGTAGGCTGATTAGAGAGAAGTGGACCTTGCTGCTACGCAATTGGTTGTAAAGTGTAAAAGGTTTAGCGTGGGTGTTAACGATGTATATATATTAAATGTAACAGACCAAATGTAGATAATCTTGTAGTAATTTCCTCTGAAGAGGATTGCTTTACAATCGAAATATACATCAGGACATTAATAAAAATGTTTTGTGTTTTAAGAGGTTTTATTTATTTGCAATAATAAAAACATAAACTTTCTATATCTATAATGTTTACTGTTACTTTGGTAATACGACATAAGTATTTCCTTATTATCCAGATAAGATCACTCTGTTATTACATCTTTGTCCATCTTCTGTCAAACTGATCAGGAACCTAATACCATATACCCACCTTGTATCTTCATATAATAAATAGCAATTAAAAAAGTTTATGTAATAAGAAATAATTATTTGAAATCAGTTAAATAGAAAGCAACTATTTAACTAATGCCATATGTCTAAGATTAAACATTAAAAAATGGAGTTAAACAAAAACATGTTGAACACTCACAAAAACTAGGACAAATATTGGGTGACCTTGATTGACCGAACTGAAAAAACCAGAAACTTCAAGCAAATTGCTAATGGGGGTGAAAAGGGAAAGAACTTGAAAATGTCTATATCCTACAGAAGGATGATGTCAAGAGTTGAAAGATACATTGACAAATTTTATGTATATGTACAATACAACCAAGAAATTAATGCTTAGTTATTACAGTGGAAACATCAACTCCAAGATCAAAACAAGACAAAGTGGAAGTAACATTTTTTTTATTATGTGGAGTTCTGCATCACAATTATATGCTAAAAGGTTAAACTCTTATGAAAGGTCAGCTATATCTGTGCAAGAGATCTGATATATCCAATTTATACATATATGGTTGTTGCTTTAAGTTATATTACATGTATGCCTGTTATAACTAATCTAAGATTCTTGGTCAATTAAATGATTCCACAAGTTTGTCAGACTTCCTGGAAGTTTCCCCCAAGCTATGAAATTGGTAAGTAGTAGAGGAAATGATAACAGTTGAAAGACAAACTAAATTATTTTACTACCTGGGAATTGTTTACATAAGTGTTTCTATCATGCAAAGAAGGACACACCATAGGATTCATTGCAAGGATGTGAAGTAGAGATGGTCGATCCAGTGACTTCAATGGATAGGTGATTTTAGTGACAGCACCAGGTTTGGATCAGTGACTTTAGTACCTTTCACAAGGTATTCTGAGACTGCTATTTATGTGCCAATAACAGGAAGGCATACCACACTGGTGAAGTGATTCCATGCCTTGCTTATTTCTTTTTTGGAAGCCTCATTTTATTTCAAAATAAACTTTTATGAAATTAAGAACAAACTACCGAGTGCGAAATGCATCTACTGTACACAGCACTGTCACTACCTTGAAACCTAATACAAATTGACCACCCACACATGACGTAAATGAGTAGAGCCAGTGACAGTGACAAATCAACCAATGACATTTGTGGTAAAATATCAGTAGCTATTCAGTAGCGATAGCGACAGTGACATTTTGCTTAATCCTAACAGACACAATCCGCCTCTCCCCTTCAGTCGATACTGCATGATATTCAGCGTCGTGAGTCAAACGGTGCGAGCAATGAGAGCAGAGCCAGTGACAGCGACAAATAAACTGATGACAGCAGTTTCATCCAGTGACTTTTGGGCAACTTTTTGTCCAATCAGAACAGAGGCAACCTCCGACCCATCCATTGTCTTTGGAAGTGGAATTTTCCGTATTTTGTCAAGGGGGAACACCAGTAACAAACGAATATCAATGACAAGTCACCGTGACAGTAAATATCGACCATCCCTAATGTGAAAGGTGTATTTCATTGGAGATATGGTTGTTATGCCATTATGTCAATTCCATTGTTTTGTAAACCGATTTATAAAGACTTTACATTATATTCAGAATCTTTTGACAAAAGCTTTTATGTTTAGATCAAACCATTTACATTCTTTTAAGCACATTAGACTATTTTACTATTGACAATTTTTTTAAACATATAAGCGTTTACTTATAAAAAAAATTAAAATATTAAATTTTTATATCATAAAGGCTACATTCTATAATAAACAACATTTTATATTTTAGGCTACAACAAAACGCCAAGAACATCTGAAAGAGTCAAAATTCTTTGACTGTGTATGCGCCCGTTGTAATGATCCTACAGAACTTGGTACATACATAAGTGCAATTAAATGTCAACAATGTAATGATGGATTACTACTACCTTCAGCACCCCTACAAATGGACACTACATGGCACTGTAACTCCACTCAATGTTTAGGGTATTCTCTTACTGCGAACAATGTTAGTTTGCTCATGAATAGGTAAGTTTATTCACTTTAGTTTCATGTTGAGGTCCTTCACTACATATACAATTTTCCTCTCCTGTGCCATATGATCCACTTACTTTAATATAATTTTCACGTAATATATCTTCTTTTGCCTCTAAAAATATCAACTGTAGACTGTTAAACAATGCCCTTGTTTCCTGTTCACTATCGATTCCAGTTGTTTTTTATCTCTATTTTCAACAGATTTTCATATCTTGTTTTATCTATCTTTTAACAGACTCCATTCTTTAACAAAATTTTATTAAACATTTTTTTTCAGTCAACAAAAATGTTCAAACCTATTTACACTCCTACAATTACTTTTTAAAAAAAGAGTTTGTGGAAAATGTGTCTTTATTAGGCTTCATTTTGTCAATTACTTCAATAATATTCACTTCTCAATAATTGACATACATTAAAAATTTAAAATATTTTACACATCCCTTATTTCGCTGTATTTTTCAAATAATCATATTCTTTGCCTTTTGTTTTAATTTTGATATTTTATTCTTCACAAATGTTATTTAGAACTTTGTCATGTAGTTATTGACACTAGTGATGTAGAGACCACAAGTATGCCTGTGTGGAAAAATCTTTAACACACTATTTTATATGGAGAAAATGTACAAACTAGATAATAAAGCTGCCTTTATTTTGTCAAAGATTCTTATTATGTTGAGCAATGTATATCATAATAAAAACATTATACTGCACTTAATTATGTATTATTTGTGTGTGTGTGTGTGTGTGTGTTAGAACATGTGTTATACTTAAAGATAAACAGACACTGTTAACATTTGTTTATAAAAACTTATTTTAAAAATACTTAACTAAGTGAATAGGTAATTGCTTACTTACTGATGCGTTTCAAACGCTTTACTGAAACGCGTAAGCAATTACATATTCACTTGGTTAAGTATTTTTAAAATTAGTTTAATCAGCGAATTTAAGATGATTACATCAAGCCACTTCAAATATAAAAATATATTGGTAATAATATTATCATTTTACTATAATACAAGTAAATTAGTAAAGTCAAATTCTTTTAAAATATGTGAATATTAAATAGTGGTAATGAATTTATGTTAGAGAAAACCCCACTTAAAAATGATATTGAGATTTTCAGAAAAATTCTTGGAAATATTTTTATTATTCCCAAACATTGTCTAGTGCAGTTGCTCTATTTCAGAAAAATTTTAATTTAAACTTTTATTTACAATAATGCAATATTTATTATTACACTTATTGAACTACATGGCAAAAATAGATATCAGAGAAGTGTGTGAACAAAATTCGATATGAAACAAATTTAGAACTTTCAAATGAACAAAATATATAGAAAAATAGTTATAAAAGATTTCTCAGTGCCTAATAATACTTATAATACAGTTGTAAATATCTACAAAATAAATGAAAAAAATATTTGCTTTGCAATTATAACATGAACAAATTATGTCTGTAAGTAAAAACAGCTATCTCCATGTACAAACTCAGAGTATAGTTGGCTTTGTAATGGAGCTCTGTTTCGGTCACTTTTGAAAACAATCAGGATTCAAAGCTTGATTGACTAAAGACACTTTGACTAAAGACTCAAGTCTTTAGACTATAAAGTCTCTAAACTTAAAGGGTTGTATCAGATCCCTAAGATTTATTCGACATATATTAAACATAATTCCACATATACAGTGAACAAAATTACAAAATTTAAAGTTCGGATAATCATAAATTATTGTTTAAGTGATTAATCCACGTATATGTAGAAAATGACTTTTACTTGTGAAGATTTTTACTATAGAGAAAATCAGATACCTCATATTTTCAAGGATTTCAACATCAATTGAGCTCAACAAATTGTCTGTGAAGACAGGGTTTCCCAGACTGTGGTTGATCATGAACATTGCCTCACATCTTTAAAGAACCTTAGTAATTTATGCAATTTATTGTATCACTTTTGCATTTGAGAAATACAATTTAAATATTTGGCAATATAATTTTTTCTATACATTGCTTGCTGCTAAAAATGTAATCAAATAGCGTTTTGCAGTTGGTCTTAACAAGGTACCAAAAACGTAAGGCTAAAGATTGTTTATTCAGCTAAAGATATACTTAAACAAATTGAAATCTACCCTTTAATGTAGGAAGCACACAATGTGCTTTTTACATGTATTATTTTTTAAAAGGTTTATAAAAGTATAAATCTACCCAAGACCCCTTGAGTTTTCTACACCCACATGAGCATCATGGAAAATATATATGAATTACTGTTTAAAACAAACTAACAAATTGACACAATCACAAAAACTTACCACCAAAACACGAAACGGTTTCAGTTTCCACATTAAAAACCTCCACATTCTTATAACTGTTAAATAATATATGATTCTTACCACAGTCATTGTATAATGAATCTAATATTATCTTTTTCTTTTCAAAGAATGAAAAAAGAAGTAGATTCTGCTGGAGATGATATAGAAGCACTTGAAGATTTTTTGGATAGGTATAAAAGCATATTACATCCAAATCATTATTTTATGTTGGGTGTGAAATATTCTCTAAGTCAGTTATATGGAAAGATGGAAGGTTATCTTATACACGAGCTTTCAGACATCCAACTGCAACGTAAAAAGCAAATTTGTGAGGAACTTTTGTCAGTATTTGACGTGATAGAACCAGGCTTATCCCGGATCAGAGGTAATATATTTAGTAATTTATTAGCTAGGAATGAATTAATATTATATGTATGCCATTTATAAAAGGTATTAGGGATTTGTAACAATCAAATTCATTACATTTAATAGGAATAATTAGAATTGTTTCAAAATGATTATTCAAAATTCAGAAAAACAAGTTCCAATTAATTAATAAAGAACAATATGAAGAGCACAATGGCAAAATTGCAATTAAAATTTTGCACAATAATACAAAATTTAATATATAAAGTTAGCAAGATTAGTCTTATGTACTTTTTAATGAATATATATAATATCATCATCAGATGGTCCTATTACAATAAAAATACAAACTATACCAATGGTTATCTTGACCATTAAGGCTATGGTGAGAATAGACTTAGCTATACTTATATAACGTTAAAACACAAACTATGCTTCATAAATATAACAAATGTTACTTAAAATCAATTATATAACCTATTACAACAAAGAATAAAAGGTGAGTTAGGGATGGGCTCATTTTTATTCTATTTAATTAAAATAATACCTTCATAGCTATTAAGGAATTGTTCAGAGTTAATCATTTTAACTAACTTAACTTTTAATTTGGTACAAGTGATTATTAAAGACATGTTCTGATACATATGATTTTTCAGGCTCATCATATTTAATATGAACAAGATAATCTTTAAATCTAGTTACAATTTGTTTTGTAACTGAAACTCCAATATAGCTTCAGTTTGTATAACTGGAGAATTTGGAAATACTTTTTCTTTGTGTTTTGTTTCGACATGTATGACGTGATGGCATAGTAGTGGCCAGAGATGGGGGGGGGGGAGGTGTCGAACCCTCCCAAGTGAGAGTGAGACAGAAGAGCGAGAAGAGCGGTGGCAAACAAAAGGACCAAAAATACTTCTGACCGTCTTGGTTGTAGCATCATAAATAATAATAATATTTTCATGATCTCAAATAGACATTTGATTTAATTGTTTAATTCATTCAAAGCAACTAATGCTTAAATAAAACAGTTGATAATTAATTATATTTCCTATTAGTCTACACCTTACATGTATTTTACATGCAAGTAAACTTAAACAAAATTTTACAAACGTGAGTGTGGGTGTTTAATATAAAGTGGGGAATAAATATGTCTGGGAAAATATGCAAAATAATACAGGAAAAGTTTTATATTTTCAAAAACAAAAATTTGCTTCTTTAGTAGCAAATTTAGTAATTTTACTAACATAGCTTCTTTAATATAAAAAGAAGGTTACATATTTTGTTAAAAGGCATTTCACTGTTGATTAATTTCAAACTATTTTTTCTAGGGGTAACAATGTACGAACTGCATGCACCTATCATGGTCTACCTAACTCGTCAATTTCAACTGCAAAATATCAGTAAAAAACAACTTAAATCAGAGTTAAAATTAGTGGTGAGATATCTAAAACAAGCAAGCCAAATCCTTAGTTTTGAGCCATTGACGAGTGCCGAAGGACAAATGGGTTCTGCAGCAAAGGAGGCTTTGATCCGATTAAAAGACTGGGAACAAATTATTGGAAAATTGTAATCTGAAATATATTTTATACTCGAAATCTTGCTCCTGTTCATGACAGTTTAATAGCACCAAACCTTCGGTTTCTCTTATCACTGAATAAATGTTACAGTATAAAATACTTATTACACTTCTGCTATTACTTGCGACCAGACGTTTTGTTAATTAAAGGTCGTTAACCAAATGTAAGTTAACAATTCAACAACCTCTAGTTAACAAAAAGTCTGGTCGCAAGTAATATCAAAAGTGTAAAAAGTATTTTATACTGTAACATTTATTTAGTGATAAGAGAAACCGAAGGTTTGGTGCTATTAAACTTTTGTCCATTATTAAAAACCTTTTACAATTTCAGTACATATAGATGATTTACTTACAGAGTTAAGACAAATAAAATGATTTTTAAAGTACTATTTTAAAAATCAAAAGCACTTTCAATCTTAAATTTTTATGAAACTTAGAAAACAACAATTTTTAAAAGTAAAAGAGATTTGAAAGCTCCATACTTTTATTTTTTATCAAAATGTTTTGGGAGAAGCAAAAAACATACTCTTTTAAAATAATTTCAAAATAATAACTGTATTTTTTTAAAGTTTAAAATATTTTTATTAAATTCCTCTTATTAAGTTCACCCTCCCCTGATATATATATATATATATATATATATATATATATATATATATATATATATATCTTATACAAATTTTCAATCGTTAATCAAATACGTTTTTATTCATCCAATGAAGTTCAAATAAATTTTTTTAACCTGTAGTAGATGACAATTAATGGTAATACGGTTTTAAAAATATATGTATTCAATAATTAAATTATAAAATTTCTGGGATCAAGCCGGATCCAAACTGAGAACCTTCATGTTAGAAGTCTAGCAGGCCTTGGCACTGCGCCAACTTTCCAATATCTAGAAATCTATTTCTAAAAGATGTATATGAATTGTTTTCCCTCATCTGGTTATCGTCGAAACCTCCATTGTACAACCTTATATTGTTGCCAAGGTTACCACACAATACCATAAACAGTGCTCTAGGGTAACTAAAATATAATTTGTCTTTGTTAACCTCAATAGGAATTTACTTAAAAAATGTTTTTTTTATATTACTTGTTTTTTGGTTATAAATAAAAAAAAGTTATGCAAGACATTATTGTGTATTTTTTACAATTGATCTTTTCAATATAATCTTACAAAAATTATTCTGATTTTACATTATAAAGTAAAAGTGAACCCACAAATATTTTCATTAAAGAAACTTACTTTTAGGCCTCCAAACCATTCTGTGCTCCCTTTTGAGACATAATTTTCAATTAGTTAAATGCGCTACAGTCCACACTCTGCTGTTAATATGCATCAAAAGATTGATATTCTTTAATCTCATAATTCATCTCATTTAAACTTATTACAATATATAATAAATCAATTCAGTATTTTTCAATAAAGTTCATTACAGTAAACTTTGTTTAAATTTATAATGCTCTTTACAAATAAACACTACAGTAACTATTTTTCATTATTTTGATGTTTCAAATAACAGTATTCAAGTACTGAAATGCTAAGCCCTTATATTGTACTGGTTTTTCATATAAGTGTTTCAGAGCATATTTTAAGGGCTTCTAACTGACACTATTTAACACGTTGAATGCGGAGAGCGTGTATGAATGCCCGAGCTCTACTGGCGCCTGTGATGGTTGGCGTTCATGTACGCTTACGGCCCCGGTCTCACTCTCAATTCATTGTTTCATTGTGAGGTTAGTTGATGCCAGAAAATGTTGACTCATTTGTCTGTTATTGTTCAAGTCTTTGAGAACATTTCAGTGAATTTTGTTTTTTTCCCACCATTGCTATTGGACAAGGGACTGTGTAATTGTATTAGTGTTACTTGAAGTGTATTACAGTAGTGTTTATTGGTTTTTTACAATTAATATGGATAACGAGGATGAATTATTGGAGAATGTCTACTGTAACAACATTTGTTTAAGTAGACATTCTCCATTAATTCATCTTCATTATCTATATACGATAACAGTCCCTAATTTGTCAGCAATGGTGGGATAAAAAAAGAAATGCATTGAAATGTTTAGAAAGACTGGCACAATAACCTACAAGGGACACAAAATTTTCTGTCAATGGCTAACCTCACAATGAACCAATGAATTGAGAAGGGGAGCGAGGCGTACATGAACGCACAGGCGCTAGTAGAATACGGCCGTTTATGCACACCCGCCGCACTCAACGTGTCAAGTCATTCACAACTGTTACAATTATTATCTGCTGAAATAAAAGAAGAAATATTAATTAAGTCATGAGTCATGATAAAACTGTCGAGTGTAATAGATCCACAATAAGAAACAGATTTGACATTTCTTATCAAGAAATTTTCAGGTTGTGATGTCGATGATTCACATGGACGTACATCAATGTATGAGCAAGGACAAATGTAAGTAAGTAACAATAATACATAAAGATGAAGGTTCGACCAAGAAAGTACAGGAAGAGAAAATAAGTGATGGTGAAGGAACGGTCGCCTTGGAAACTGCAATGCCCTATATTAAATAACAGACACATATGTGCATCTGCTAAGATGTTATGCAACATCTCAGCTCGAAAACTATCTGATAAGCAGACATAAAAAATAGTTTATACCTTTTTCCAAAAAATGTAGCTACTGTGATAAACAATGTATTCCAAAGCAACATTAATTTACGTAAGTTCTGTAATCAATAAAGTTCTATGAACGTATTTTGTGCATTCTCAATTACAATATTAAGGTTCATTAGAACTTCTGATTTTTCTAATGCACAGAAACATATTTCTGTGTAATCCGAGTTTTTGGTAATTTGAGGAGATCTCGGTCCCATCTTCCTCGAATTATCGAGACTCTATTGTATATCATGTGCACCAACAGATAAGCCTACTGACTGCAACTTTGCAACTTTGCAACTTTTTCCAACTAAACCATCACCAACTAGAGATATCCTCTAGTTTAATTTAATCTACATGTAAGAATACATTATATTAAAGTTACTAGGATAAGAAGTGACATGGATTTTTGTGAAGGAAAATAAAACCTCAATAAACTACATTAATCTTATGAATACATATCACTTTACTAAATAAATATAAATGTTTTTAATACATACCAATTTGTCTGATCGATAACAATACAAATATAATAAACATTAACAATTTTAAACTTACTGTACATAAGTTTCTTTTATTCAACAAGCCGAGAATTAACTAAAATAATATTTATGAAGAAGACAATTGAAAAATGTGTATAAAATTTTGTCAATAAAAAAATACTGAAAAAATATGAATAAAACAAGACATGCATGGTATGATAATGAATTTTGAAACTTATAAATGAAAAAAGCAGCACAAATAAATAAAACACTAATTCTATACCAATTAGCAAAAAACTTAATAGGTCCAGTTTTTTGTCATTTAAAACTATGATACAAGTTTTATTACATATAATCTATTGACATGATTGGTTGGCTTACATTTGTTAAAATTAAGGGTGAAAATGGTTTAAACCAGTTTACACTGAGCATTAATAATCAACAGAGTTTTAAAAAAAGACAAATTCTAAATAATAACTTTATAATAATCGATTCAATTGATACATTCCTTGTAGATAACTATTGTTCTAGTATCAATAACAACTATTTTAAAATAAAATTACTGTTAAATAAAACTTTATATTATTAGTACAAAATATATTAACGTATAAGTAAATATTGCATAACTGAGTGAATACATATGAACTTACTTGTTTATGTGTTTCAAAACATTTGTTTAATTGACAAAGCCGACCCGCTAGCAAATTTCATATTTAGTACAAAAATAAACATAATGCAAGAATTTTGATAGTCAGATCTGTTACCACATTGATTCTAATTAACAATGTGTAGTGATAATTTACAAAGGCTTAGTAAAGGTTTAAATTAATCACTGTGTAAAAGGCAAATACATCAGGAGGTAACAATAAGTGTGCTTCTCACATTAAAAATAGGCCTAAGCCTTTTAAGAATATTAGTTGTTTCCATCTTCAACTTGTTCTACTAGTTTACGCTTATACAGTTTAATATGTATAGTAATATGTAAACACTTGCCTCTACTCGTAGTACCACGTATTGTCAAAATGAGGACAGTTGATTCAGATGTGCCATATTATCAACTCAGACCATAACCTATCTCTGAATAATAGTCCAATCCCAGATTTACAAATGAAAAACATGAAATTAATGCTAACAACTGTTTTTATCTTCACTAGAGATTGTTTGGAATTTTATGTTAAAGCAATTTTCAATTGAAATTGTCTATAAGTCATAAAAAATCAATTAGGTTAAACTGGGACATAGTACATCTCTTTAATTGGTAATGACAATCTACACTACTTGAGTGTCCTCCACTACAGCAGTTCAAGCTGATTTATGGCTTCTTGTTGTTTGTTTTGTGAAGTTTTTATTCTCAGTAGTTAATATATTTATTATTACTTGTAAGAGTTTGGATCTGATTTTTTTTTACACACATCTTTATACATATAGCTCAGACTTATTTGGTATTTCAATTTCCCCCTCCAATTTTCAAATTCACTACCAATGTCATGCATTTTTATCCTTTGCTCTATTTGTTAACAGCTTTCATACTGTGAATACAGTAATATTAGGATAGGAAAATAACATTTTAATAAAATTATTAATAGGCTAATATTATTACCCCATTGTGAATTAAATTAATTGCATTCTAAGCAACACAGCAGATACAATTGTCGAGACAACTGGATTGTTTTGCACTAGTTTATTATTTTTCAATTGATTATTATTTGTAATCATTATAAGTAAAAACTATAATTATGAATCAAACTATGTAAGAAAAATAAAATGTAACTTACTCTTTGAAGCTTAGAGGTTTTGTAGGCTCCCCTTAATACTCAGACAACTAATTGTTAACTTTATATTTGCAAAAAATTATAATAACTTCAAAAAGTATTTACAGATATTTTTAAAGTAATTTAAAACGTAATTTTTGTGTGATAGTCAGTTTCTAGGACCCTGGATATTGTTCAAATCACTGTCTGCATTTTTAAAGTCACTATCATCACTAATTTTACTAGTAAACCTACACAGTATTCACTTCTACTATCTAACAGCATCCGCTCCAATTGACGATCTAAAGTTATCTATTGTGACACAAAAGTAAAAGGAAAATTAACGATAAAGCAGTAACAACTAGAATAAAATGCTGACTTAATTTGCCAGCTGATAAGTTGGTTATAAGAACCCATTATGGCAGCAATAGAAACACTACTTTATTTGTCCTGTCATTCTAAGAGTAAAGCGGGTTAAAGTATTATTGTTTTATATTTGGTTCCCCTAACTAATTTTTAAAAGTCTTATTACTATGAACAATTTTGTATACTTTATGGCCATTTTGTAAATTTGTATGAAATCAGTTTATAATGTACTTTTTATCAATGGATAAAGGGAGCGTTCAATGCAATAAAGGGGAGAAAGTTTAATTTGCTGCATAAATATATTTTAACAAAACATTTATTTCCAGTACTATTTATTTTCTAGTCATATAACTTGATTATTTACAACCAGGATTAAAGATTCTATATGAATCAAGTGCTATCAACATTTGATTGCCTTTTGTCAATGATTACAGATCATGAAGTTCTTATATAGTTTGAATATTGTTAAGAAATCATTTAATAAACTCAATTAGTAGAAAAAAGTATAATGATATTTCAAGGACTTCCATTTTCTCCTGTCTGTTTTTAGTTTATTGAATTTCCTAACTGGATCAAATTTACAACTAATTTTTGTCTGTCACTTTTTTACTTCTTTGCACAGGCATCCAGCTTCAAGAGTAGCCGATAGCCCGATGTCCACAGTATATTATCCTTGCCAGCCCCCAATACTTCTTGTTTATGAGAATGTCTTGTCATGTTGCCACTTTGGCTCTCAGGAAGTCCCTCATTGGTATGGGGTACGTGCAGTCAAACAAAATGTGCTTTACTCTTTCATCTTCACCCTTTTTCTGTCATTGGGAGCTTGTAAATTTTTATCACGAGTTTCATTCACTGTGCAATTTTGTTTTAGAAACACAAATACAGAATCAAGAACTACTGGATCTTCTCTAAGCCACTGACAGCTGCAGAATTGTTTCCTAAGTCTTCATTATAGACTAACTCATGGGTTCCCAAACTGGAGAATACGTCCCCTTTGGGGGGGGGGTGAAGCAAAGTCAGAAGGGGCGAGCAACAAGTTGGAAAATAATAAGATAACTCTCGTTTATTTAAAACTCAAGTACACAATTTATTAAAATTTAAAACTAAAACATAACCTCATATTCTTGTTTATATAGGTAATTCTATAAGACCATGGTGTTTAGAAAATTAAAATGCAATGTATGCATTCATAATAGAAGTATAAGTTTTCCTCAAATATATAGGCATGTCATTAATAAATGTCATAAATAGGCATGCCATTGAAAAAAATGCAAGTTCATCCATCTCACTAACAGATTTTCTCTTATCAGTTAAAATTTACCTTGCAAATTAAAACTTGAAATGTTACATCATGTTTCTTGTGAAAGTATGAATAAATAAATAAATAGTTTCAAATATATATATATAAAGTTTTTATTGTTAATTGTAAACAATTATTCCACCACCAAGTGCAATTATTTTACCTTATGTGATGAGGCACCTTTCGGTCACTTGACCATTGTCGAATCACTATATATATATATATATATATATATATATATTTGTTTCTTTTTCATAAGCCCACACCATTTATTTATAGTGTAAAGAGGAGGAGGTGTGGGAGGTTTTTATTAGAAGAGGAGGAGGTGTGGGTACAAAAAAGTTTTGGAACCCCTGGACTAACTGAATTCTTATAAGTTAAACAAACTAGTTACTGCCTATTGTCACAATAGAGTTATTACGAGTTGTTGGATGTTCAATTCATGAATCAAGTGTTATTTCAGCTTAAACATTTTCACCAAAACATAATAGAAATTTTATCTTTGGATGGCAAACTTTTTTTTTCAAAACTAAGAAAAAAATAGTTTAAAAATAGAGGTTAAGGAGTGTTAAGGTTTACTACTCAATAATGTAAATTATGTTGATTTTTGTAATCATCTTGAATTCGCTGATCAAATTATAATTAAAAGATACTTAACTAAGTGAATATGTAAGGGATTAGTTGCTGATGAGTTTTGAAACAATAGTTTTTTTACGAAGCAAAGCTTCTACACAAGGAGTAGAGGCTTAGCTTCGTAAAAGGAATGATTGTTTCAAAACACGTCAGCAAGAAAGCCTTTGCATATTCACTTAGCTAAGTATCTTTTAACTATAGGTAAATTATGTGTTGCAGATTCTAATATTAATGAAATTCTTTCACTCAAGTCAACATACAAGTCAGATCTCTGTGTAGAATATTGCACAAGTTCCTAATAGTTTCATTAATATAATTTGAAATATTTAATAGAATTGGTAAATATTCCTGATTGCATCACAAAAGCAATTAACTTTTAAAAAAAAATTTTGCCTTAAGTACTACATCGATTTTTTAAAACAAATGTTAGTTTGAAGTAAAGTCACTCAATTTTTAAATCATAACACTCTGATAACACAAAATAAAACAGAGTAATAGGTTTTACATTTTAATCCTACATTATTAATAATTATAACTCTTTTTAAAGGACTTAATTTATTTCTTAATTCTAACTTGCAATATACATAAGAAAGCACAGACTTTTAAAAATAAGTAACAATAAAAGTCAACGAGTGACTGAAGTCAATTACACACAAAGAGAACATTAATTTTTTTTTTTTGACAATTTTGCCGGTTTATAAGTTTATAAGTGTATAGTTATGAGTTTGACGGTTTAGTTATTTTTCTTTTAAAATAATAAATTGTTTATAAAACACAGTGAATGTGTGTACAATGCTTTTGGATACCATGATCAATCAACAAAAAATATATCTTGGAGTTATATCATCAGAAATAAATTTATTATTTTTAATAGCTTGATAACTACACATATATTTTACAAGTTGAAAAGGCAAATTAAAATATCCCCAAATTTTAAATATTAAAAACCTATGAAAAAATGTTAAGGGCATTTGCACTTGTCTTATAATAATTATCAACATAGGCAAATGATTATGTAAGGAAGGAGACAGTCTGACATCTGCTAGTTTCGCTCCAACAATATTTTATAAGAGGTATGACACAGCGGTATGTCAAGGGAGAAAACTTCCTTTTGTTAAAGAAGTCAAGTGGAAAAAAATAGATCAAACAAGTTTATTTTGATTTAACTTCAATGAAGAAAATCCAGCACCAAGAGAAATGGTAATTTTGGTTGTCACCATTACTACATCTTAGACATTGCCAATAAAATACTTTGTAAATTTCCTATCTATTAACAACTATTTGAACTGTGATACACTATTTGCAATCAGTGTTTCAGCTGTCTCTAACCTCCAATGGAATATCACGCAGTATACCTGATCACACGTAAGTTGGCCGGTTACCTCGAAGGCTGAGCATAGGCGGGGGAAGGGTAGATGAAGCAAAAGATCATTCCACAGACATAATATGAGGTATAGTATTTATATTACAATAACATAGATTTGACAAGGCTGAAAGTCCGCTATAAATATTAATTTATTTGATTTGTTATATTAACTAGATCAATTACATAAAGTTTTGAACAAATTGACTTAAATCAGTTTTCTAAATGACAGCAATGCCTGCAATTTCTTAGTAATGGCTTTTGATGCAAAACACACTACAAAAACCAATGTTTTTTATTTGGGCTGGTTTTTGTTTTCTATTGATCGATCGCGTGCCAGTACTACTACTACTCCTACTTAGCCCTACAGCCTGGGGTGGGCCTTGGCTTCCTTAACAATGTCCCGCCATGTACTTCTACCCTTAGCTTTCTGTTTCCATGCTGTAATGCCAAGTACTCTTAAATCTTCCTCAAGGTCCTGTAGCCATCGTTTTCTTGGTCGGCCAACTCTTCTTTTGCCAATCATAGTGCCATGTAAAAGTTTGTTTGGCATTCTCATGATGTAACCCAACCATTCTAGACGTTGAGTTTAAATAAAATGGACCACATTTGTATCTTTGTATAAGGAATACAACTTGACATTAGATCGAAGTTTCCACACATTTGTTTGTACATCATGGACCGGACCATAAATTTCTCTCAAAAGCTTACGCTCAAACAATGTCAACTGATTTTTCATCGCTGCGGTTAAAGTCCACGTCTCCGCTCCATACGTTAGGACTGGCCGAATTAAGGGTTTATAGAGTCGTACCTTAGTGGTTTGAGACAATAGCCTACTTTTAAAAAGCTTTATATTTGTGAAGTATGCTCTATTACCTGCGATTATTCTTTTTTGGACTTCATTTGTTGTTTTATTTTGATCATTCACCTTCCGAGCCCAAATATTTGAAACTTTTTACTTTTTCAAAGGAATATCCATCGATATCTATAGTCATACTGCTACGCCCTCTGCTTGTACTCATATATTTAGTTTTCCCCTCATTTACGCAGATACCTATCTTTTTGCTTTCATTATTGATTATATCAAAAGTTTCTTTGAGAAATGGAATATTCCTGGCAACCAAGCATATATCATCAGCATATACACATATTTGACTGCATGAATGCATGTATTTCCTGAAACATTAATCCTCCTCAAAACGCCATGTAGGGCCAGATTGAAGAGATCGAGTGCCAGTATACAGCTATAGGTGAATGATTAGGTTGCAAGTTGAATGGAAAAAAAATGAAGATACACTTTCGTCATTCTTCTGCTACAGAAAAAGTGGATGTTATATTTGATGCATACCAAATGTTCAAGTTAATTTAATATACTTTACACAACTGAGGAGTTATTCTTCATTAGGTAAAACCAATTAAGTGGAGTTTTATAGACTAGCTGCATATTCTTTGACAAAAAAAACTGAAATTGGGTAATAAGCTTACACATTCAGAAATAAATTTATATATCAGAAAATGAAAGTAAAATTGGAAGCCTGAACTTAAGGAAAGCCATTTGCTGTCCCAATCCACTTTTCTGAAATTACAAGTGATTCAATGTATTTATAGAGAGAAGGTACTTCTTTATTTTTCAAAAGAATTATTGACTTATTCGAAATCTTGAATTCTCAAACCACACGCTGCAACACAAGTTTAAAACAAACTTTCAATTAATTAAACTAGAACAAAATTAAGAGGTTTTTCATGGAGCTGGACCACTAAATAATATAATGATTTTGTAATGTTGTGAAACATTTTAAATCATTGTAATTTATAAATAAATAATAATTTTGTGTTGATACCTAAAATTCAAAATGGTTTACAAACTTATACTTTGTATATAGTGTTTAGAATTATTTACTCAAAATTTGTTGTTGTTTTCGTGTCCATGAAGTTCTAGATAACATCGAAACTCCGTACGATAGCGGCTGCCAGCTCTTTTGGCTAAAGAGAAAAGCTCTCAGTTGATCTTCAAGTGGGACCATTCCCAACTTCAAAATATGTGGCATGAGTGCTGGGCACTCGAAAATGTGTCTCGGCATTAGACTGACATCTGGACAGTTCCTGCAGGTAATGTATGTCCTGGTCTTGCCTGGGAGAATTTTCAATTCTCTAAAATGGTTTGTTCTTAGTCTGACAATGACCTATGTCAAATTTGTGGCGCAGTTGAAGTCGGTGATAAGAGTCCTCCTAAAGGTATGAAGTTAGAGTCTGTTTTGAGCCACTGCGTTCGCATCTCAAGTGTAATGATGTTACTTTGCAAAGGCTTCTTTGGCCAATGAGTCGGCACACTCATTACCTTAATTACTTATGTGTGCAGGGATCCATTGTAGATGACATGATTTCTCCTTATAGTGCAGACTCACAAGCAGTACATTTATCGCAGAGGTGATGTTTGTGTCTCCATTTGTTATTGTTTGAAAAGGCAAATTTAGGGTCAGAGAAAATTACTATCCCGTCTATTAGGCCTGAAACACAGGAGTCATTTAGACAGAGGGTGACAGCTTCCTTAATAGCTAAATGTTCGCTGGTGAAATTTGAGGCAATTAGGCCTGTATTCTTTTTATACTGGCGTTTACTACCATCAGGAAGAAGAAAGAGGATGCCTGCACCTCCCTTATTGAGGGTGGTAAGAGAGAAATAAAGTACCTCCTGAAAACTAACAGATAGAAGTTCAACCTCTTTGATGCTGTGGCAACTATCTTCCATGGATAGTGCAATATCGCAATTTGTTGAAACTGTTACAACAAAATTTCACACACTTTTTTATTTTGCCTTTATCAGTCCTAAAGCAAATAATTAGTCAAGACTTCAGCTACCTATTCTCTACAATAACGACTTCAGCTTAAACTTTAAATAATTTTTAAATATCAGTTTAATGTTTAATTTGTAAGTGAGTTAAATTTTAGAACAAACAAAAAACATGTCTCAACTAAAACTCTGCCACAAATGTGTTTCTTTAAATACTAATGATCCTAATTTAATAACAAAATTATCATACATTACTAATAAATTACATAAAATCTTTAAAAATTTTACAAATAAAACATTTTAAAATAGAAATTACAACAATTTTACAATTTACTATTATGGGACAGCAACCTACTACTTTTAATACAATAACTTGCCATGTAAAAGAAAATGGTGTTTAATTATACAATTGTGACAAAACTGTATACACAAGATTACAAAGTAATAGATCTTTTATCAAAGGATTATTTAATAAAACTTAAAAAAATATATTAATATCTGATTTAATAAGAAAATCACTGAATACTTACAGGTAAAAATGGTATGTTTTACTCCTTTTTCCTACCAAAGGAAATATGTTTGTATCATTCGTATTACAAAATTCACAATTAGAACAGGATAGTTTATAATGTCCTTGAAAAATATATAAGTACTGAACTCAGATTTCTGTGATTAGGAATGCTATTAAAAAAAGCTTTTTAATAATTTATAAACCCATTAATTTTCATCTTTAATAAAAATATTTGACAATGAAATATATAAACACCAAGTTACCTTACTGTAAATATACTCCAAGCTGTAAAGCTGATTGGATAAGAACTTTTAAACCAGGCATGAAACTAGAAATCTGAGAGAAATCAGGACCTGATACTAATTGTGTATGTAAATGAAGGGCTCCGGTGTAGTTTCCTTTTTGCACTGCCTGGACTAATTCGTGCAATGTTGCTAAAGTACCTGCTGACAGCTGAAAAAAGAAATACTTTATATACCTATGGTAACAAATACAGTCTTTTGATAATTCATCATATCAGAAAACAAAGCTCAGACAATACATTAAAAAAATTAAAGAAAAATCAATCTTGCAAACATGCTATAAATAACTATAGTTCATCATTCAAAATAACCTAACATTTGTTTTATAATATTACCATCTGACTACCATAGTCTTGAATTTATTTTTTCTTCTAACTTGATATTTTGTTGATTTAACTGATTTTTCAAAATTTTTAATAATCAATAAAATGTTGCAATGGTTAGTAAACCTAACAATTTGTTATTTTAATAGATTTTTAACCCTTTGGACGCCAGCCGCTCGGGCCGCAGCTACACTCCTGACCGCCAGCCGCTCTGTCAGCGGTACCAGCGAGAACCGCCAAGGCCTGTTTGAACGTTTTTGCACCGGTTTACATTTCGCTCTGTGCTTTCGTTAGTTTTTATGCAAATGTAATGATTTTTTTTTGTTTTATTGATAATTACATGGGCTATCAACATTTAAAATTAAAAAAGTGTTACTTGTACAACAACATTATTGATAAATCAATAATGCCTAACAGAAAAAAAAATTATACAAAAAATCTACTTTAGATAAATAATTAGGTACTAAAAAAATATTTTTATACATCGCAAAGGATTTTATTCAATTTAGTAACTAAATATCATACTGTGTGCAAATTTTCACAACTCTACTACAAAAAATAGTTTGTCAAAAACGCATTTGTTGATAAGAGAAGTACTTGATTTTTTTGGGATTTTTTCATTCGGCTGGCAACCAAAAGCAAATATGTTTTGCGAAAGTATTTTGTTTGTCCAACAGGAATTTTTTGCTTTAGGATAGGAGGTATTCCTTTTCTGTTCGTAACGTGCCTGTCAAATGAGTCATCTTCCAATATAAATCCTTGGCCAGTGGAAATGAGGTAAAAAAATTATCTACGAATACGTGAAATCCTTTATTCAAGTAGTTTTCCATGTCTAATAATTTCATAACGACAGTATACCCAAGTCCCTTGTTGACACTTCCATTATTTTTATCTGTATCTCTTTTGCCTTTGTAAAAAAAAGGACAAACAGTAATGAGAAAACAGTCATGAGTAACGACATCGCGCTATATGAGAGCATGTGACTTATCAGCTCTGCCCCCGATGACGACAAAAACAAATAGCTGAGCCAAGGTCACTGGTACTACCATTGTGAAAATTATTTTCCTGTAGTGTTAGTGACTTCAACGAAAGTCCAAAACAATAGAAACAAACTTTAAAAGTGTCTAAATACATCTTAAAAATAATGTTTTCCTGGCGGTCCGATTGATCGGACCTTGGCGGTTTTCGCCTACACATCGTTGGTCCGATACATCGGACCGTGGCGTCCAAAGGGTTAAATGCAGGTGAAATATACAAAGTTAACCAACTGCTTACTATTGATGAAATTATCTTCTCTCTAAAAAATGTGTTCAACAGGAATACAGATGTTGGTTTTTGTCATCGATTTTCGTTGTTGCTACAAGGAACACGCCGTTTTGTTTGTTGAATTTTTAGCCTGCTTGACACTTGTAATTGTGTTATCATTTCCATGCTTCAGATAAGCAAGTGTAACACTTTTCTCGTGTCTAAGCAATTGTTTTGTTTTAGGGGAACACAATTTAATTGTCGTGATAACTTGAAGCTACAAATTAACTTGTGCCGTTAGATCACTCAAATCATGAATGGATTTACCACAATGGGTTTACCCAACCTAACTACATCTGAATTTATATCTTTAAACTTGAAAGGTTGATGACAATTAAGTTTTTTGGTATAAATAGGTTTTAACACTTTAGCTGCCACGTAGGGCCAAGGCCGGACGGCCCAGTAGGCTGAACTGAATACCGTCGGGCCACTAGGCCCGACTTGTTGTCTAATAACGTTTTATGTTTATTCATACTACTCAACCGGTGTTGCTACTTTTGGAAAAATGAATGCATAGTATTAAACAAGCTTCACCCTACTTAGATATAATTACAGTGGTTATTATTTGATAAATAAATGTTGACAGTATTATAAAGATGACGTTGCTTTAGGAGCTTTTCGTCGGGATTTATGGCCCAACACATATTTCTTAGTAATTTTAGTGTAGTTGAGTTGATTATGCCAATCAAACAAATTAGTTCATTGAAAGAAATTTATCTTTTCATACTTTAACAATAAAATAAATAATTTTTAATGACTTATTATAATTGATATTCACTATGGTTTTCAAAATTTCACAAAAGCTAAAAAATAAGTCAGAAATATTGACTAAATATTTAGTTGTATAATAACTCTTACCAAAAGGGTCATGGTTGAGTTAAGTACAAACATTGGTACACATAGATAAACTCATCCTTACTAGGAAGTAAATTATAAAGTAAACTCCTTAAAAAGTAAATGACTAAGTTTCAAAATTTTTGCTTGTTATGAATCTTGTGTATTATATATCAGACCTGAAGCATTACTTATCAGATAGAGAACATGTTTACACTTGCCTTCTATATACAAAATATTTACAAACTCACAAATCAATCACATGTGACACGTTTTCATCTCTTTGTGACAATCGCCAAAACACTTTACTCACCAGTCATCTTATCATGTGAGTAAATGGAACATGAAAATGTGGTTTTGTTGTTTACTGTTTACACACAAAGAAAATATTAAGAGAGTGTTGCAGGGATAAGAAAATATAAATACCTTAAAAACAATGTCAGGCCATTAGCCCACCATGTCTTTATATATATTATGATAGGAAATATGATAAGAAATGTAGTTTCATACTTAGATATGATAGGGGGACAAAAAATAAGTACAAAAATAGGCTTCAAATATTTTGGCAATTCTCTGGGAAAACACAGATATTGTGGTCGCAGCTAAAGTGTTAAATTAATTTGAAATAAAAGTTTTTGAATCAAAAGGGTATTATTATGCTTTTTTATTATGGCTTAACACTTGGTTCGAATATATAAGGTCAATGTCTTTAACCAGAAATGGTCTTTGCCTAATGTTTTCATTGTGTAACTAATTGTAGAGTTATGGATTCACTAGCAACATGCAAGAATGCCGTCAAAGAGCTATTTTTTGTTATGTGATTTATGACCAGTCAAGAGTTTCATAAAGTATTGAAATGACGTCGATTTATAACAAGTATTGGGAACAAATATATTGTCATCTTTGACATTTTCCGTGTCATAAAAATTGATAAATATCCCTTAGGAAGCATAGACGTCTAGTAACTTTTTGTAATGTTAAAGTGAAAAAAATTCTGTCAATTTTGTTTTTAATATTTTATGTCGTTATTCAAGTAAAGTTATGGATTTTATTTAAAGGTGGCACAGGAAAAAAGAAGCTGAAGACTATTTAAGACTACTGACTTTTCAAGAGAACACTCTCATATTGATCACCACACTTAACCACATAGTTATCAATTTGATAATTTAAGTCTGCCAACTTTCGTTACAGAATTTTAAATATTATTTTCGAATATCTGTAGATCGAATAATTACAAAGTAATAAATGCGAAAACATAACCTATATTACAAAACATAAACAAATAGAAAAAGTAAATATTTTATTGTTTGAATAATAGTATACTAAAGGTAGATAGTTTAGTGGCTGTAATGATTGCAAAGAAAAATATATATACTCATAACATAAAAGTTTGCATTTCTGAAAAACTTTATTCATTATTATTTGTTCTAAAAATTCAACAATGTTCATGGTATTAAAATAACATTGCTTAATTTGTGAGTTTTTATTTAACATTCCCGCAAAGCCAAGTTAAAAGTAAATGTTTTCTATATTAATGAATAATTATCAGTTTTATTTATAGTGAGTGTGTGGGTGTGTCTGTGTATGTGGCAATTTTGAACAGATTATTACCATGATTAAATTTCTTTTCTACAGATGAGAATTCAGTTTTATATAATTACATTTTTATTTCATGCCTAAGAAAACCTAAACTACTTTAAACCAGATTTACTGACAAGGAGCAGTAAGGTTTTAATTTACTCAAAACATTATTGTTGTGTGGCAACAATTCTTACAAACTGTCTTCACTGTATGAAAGGGGAGATCAAACTGAACAAAAGGTTTATCTAGAAATGTATACAATACCAGAAATATTTTTGTCTTTTTTAAGAATTCAGCAGGAATGTGTTAATTATTTTACACCAAATGTGTAGTTAGTTAAGCTCGATTGTTAGTAGACTATGGTAGAGAGTTTTGAGCGAAAAGAGGAAAATGCATTTTGTTAATGCTTCATCAAAAAGCTATTGTGAAAAAAAGTTCTTTGACATTTATCACATAGATATATAAATGTATCAGAAGTGAGTGATAGGCGGGTTTGTAAATACAGTTTGTATATAGAATTAAACATACTCTATCTCTGGTACAAGAATATTTTTAGTGTAGACATTTTATTGCTACTTCACATATTGTAGTAATCCCTAGATTCCAATAAGTGATACATGAGCTACTACCCCCAGATGCCAATGGCTCGGACCCAACACAACATTTATGATGTCATGAATGCCACCCATTGTGGATAGAAACTATCTTTATTCTTTATTATTTTGATTATCTATGATATTAAAAATACAATTTACAAATACTCGATTATAATTTAGAAACTGGGAGAAGAATGCTTTTATCTATGTTACACACACACACACATACACAGGATTCTTTAAGATATGTATTTTTATTTATAACATTTCTTTGGTTAATGTTGTTTAATTTGTTTTTCTAAAGTAAGCAATAGGCATACTATATTACAGTACTGTATTTCTTTGTATAATTAAATTTCACTATTTTTCTCAGTAAAATGTTTATACATAAGAAACTTTTAATTCAGAATTTTCATAATTCAGACAAGAGTTAAGCCCCAATTAGTGACTATATAACTAGTTTTACTATACTGACTTAAACTGAGTAATAAAAATTAGATACCTTGCCGCCTCTTAGGCAATCGTACAAGACCTCCAGCTTTCGAGCTACATCATCAAGTTTTTTACGTAGTTGCTGTAAGAGTAAATTAGTAATTAGAACTGCATACAGAAAATTGTTAAAAATTTCAATCTTACAATGGCGAATAAAAAAAATTTAGCTCTTTTTAAAACCTGGTGCATTTTTTACATGCGAGAGATGTAGTTAGAGGTACTTGGAAACCATATTACTTATGGTAAGCCATACACTACCAATTCTCTAGCTTGAATCCAATCTGAGGGTATGAGGTATCATTGTATAAAGAAGGTGCACAGTTATAATTATTTTTTAATGATTGAAGAAACAGTTGGAGAAAAATACTCAATACTTATAGGCAAGTATCCCAAAATAGAAAACAAAAAAGTAAAAACTCTGTTTTCATTTGGAAAGGTTATAAATAGTATTTCTCATAACAAAGGATTTTGTAGATTGATTTCATACTGATTGGGTATTATACTTCCTACAGAGCATACTTCTACCAACTTTTGCACCAAGAATTTATATACCATAAGAAGAAAAAATATTTTAAAACTGTACCCTGTATTACAAAAGTGTATGGTTGCAAATAGCTCTTAATTTTAACAAACACTATGGATCTTTTCTGGCACATCCCAAAACATCTTCTCTAAAGTGAAAACATATATTAGCTTACAATTATCATTTGTTTGGAACACTAAAAGGCAGATTTTTCAAGAAAAATGTTCTTTGTCAATAAGGATTTGAAACATTAATATTCAATACTCTAGTCACAACCACCTTCACTTTAAGATCTGCTGTTAAAAGTTAGGGAATTTTATGCTGCCTTCATGTTTTTTGCCTGAAGAATTTGAAGAACTTTATATAACTCAAAATGGAAGAATTTTCTGTTGATACATTTTTAATAGATTTTGTGTATAAATAGACAATCAAACCATGTTTGCTTTTAAATTGTTGGAAACGTTTTGTCTCAGTTCAAGTGTATACAAAGCAATATTGCTTCTTAAGCTACAAAGAAATGACGGTTACTTTCCGAATTGCTCTTATAGATCGGTAACCAAGCAACGAGCAGTAATGATCTATACAGGTTTTCAATCTGGACATATTCAAGAGTAATAAGAAATTGATAAAACTATAACGTTAACAAAATAGAAACATAGTAATAAAACGAACACAATAGGAATTACTAATTGAAACCAAGGTTTTAGGAAGCTTTACTTCAGCTCACCAATGCAGTGGTTGTTGATGCAGTTTCCTTTGCAGATATTGGTGATGAGTAGGAAATATAATAAAAAACAGTCTGCCTCAATACATTTTGAAAAAATTACTTTGAATTTTAAGTTTGAGCATGTCATTGAATACAAATTTTTATTTTGAATATTTGCAGAACATTGAAAAAAGTATTTAAAAACAGAATAAATGAGAATAATTTAAACGTTAGTATAAACTGAATACAATATATTATTATAAATATTGTTTTTATGCGTGATTTCTAATGTTAAAAATTGTTTTTGTTAATGCAACATTAAAAGAAAACTCTAAAAATTAAAATTTTTTTATTGTAAAATAAATGTTTTGTAGTATATTAAACTGTACATACAGGGTTGTTTGCTGCACATGTGCATCTGTTGCGTAGCTCTTCAAACACAGTCTGCAGATACATATGTTCTTCAGGCAATGGAGGTTTAGGTTGAGGTGGCTCAGCCACCTTTGCTACAGGGACAGGAGGCACTTGAGAATGTACTGTATTTGTAAAGTTTCCATAACCAGCGTAAGGGTCTCCAATATTCATTTGATTCTAAAATAAAAAAGGACAATTTTAATAAGATCGAAGGCGCTCTAAATGAAAAAAAAAACATTGAATCGTAGAGTATTATATATTTTATGAATTAGCTTTATAGAAAATTATTATACTGTCACTGACATTTAAATAAAGAACTGAATTTCAGTTTGTGAAACTGTATAACTACCAAAATATAGGATAAACTTAAAAGTACAAAATGTGCGTATATAATTACTGTAGGCTATACATTAAGTTAAAAATTATAGCAACTTCGCTGGTGTCAGACATTTGTTATCCTATTTGTTGCAAACAAAAAAATTAATTGAACCCTTAAAAATTTTTTTTTTAATAATTAATAATTACTCTCAAGAACCACCACTAAATTTACAACAAACTGTCAAGTTCTTGGATAAAGGATCCTGTTGGTGCACTGATTTATGACGAACTAAATATTTCTAGAAGGCTAAATCAATCATAAATGTTTACTTATTCTTCCAACTTTTTAAAAACGCTTATAAAAATATATTTGATTACCAAGACAAAATCCCATAAATGGTAAGAGGTTTTCTCCAGAAAACGTTGATATTAAGACAGTTCCAATTATCGAGGGTTTAGTTATTGGTCGAAGTGAACCAATAACTACTAATGTTGACGGTTTTACTATACAATTTAATTAAATTATCGGCACACAAATCGTACAGTGTCTATACTATATTTAATTTTAAAATTATTCCTTATTTTAGAATTCACTCAGAACTTATTGTTACTAAAAACATATTTATCAAAATTCTAATTTAAACTATTATTTGTTTTTACAAATTAGTAGCTACTTATATTATTTTTACTTTATCAGGCAACTAACCTGATCTATGAATAAGGAAATTTAATTATGTTATATTTACCCTTTGCAGATCAAATTAGTAAAAACAAATTAAAAGTCACTTACGGTTTGAAGTTTGCTTTAGATTCTAGGCTCCCACTATTATTGTTCATTTTGTATGTACACAAGAATACACTAATTATAAAAACACAAGAAACATCAGCTACTGATCAATACGGAGTAAAATCTATACTGAGCTTCTCACTTCAGTTGATATAAAAATTGCTGAAGCATTCTATTATGTTTAGATGTCTAACAGAAGGTCAATGGGCAATAAATAGCTCTCTTTATTTATCCTGTATGTTTCAAGAGTCGACAAATATCTCATAGAAAGTACGGACATCTAATCTTGAGCCCGACATCAGAAAATAAACTCTCTTGAATCAAGGAAATCAATCTAACAATGATGTCATTGATGACTAGCTACGCTAGTGTTCCAACTACTAATAAATTCTCATGTCTACCTGACCCAGCTTTAAATCTCAATGGGTTAACAAACGTAAGCATTAAAATATATAAAGCCTAAGTTATTTATTGAATATACATAAATAGCTACCTAAAATTTTTTTATAAGAGTCAACAGTAAACAACATATCCAAGTATATATTTTGTTTTTCAGCACATTTTTCTTAAAGAACTCATATCCTTCCTTTTTATAATAGAATCAATTATAATAAAAGAACAGAAACAGAAGGTAAAACAACATAAGATTTGTTGAATAGTTGTTTTTAACAAAAGTATCCAGTTTTTTATTATTAAAATAAATTTTATCGTTTAGTAACAGAATGATGTAGTAGAGGCTTCGCTTCATAAAAGGAACGATTGTTTCGAAACGTGTCAACAAGTAAGCCCATATATATTCACATAGTTAAGTATTATTTAATTTTAGAATGATGTCTTTTAGTTTTTGCAACATTTTATACACTGCACAACCCAAACAATTGTGTATATAGATGAAATTTTATAAGCTGGCACCTGGGGGCTGAGGGCTTTGGTTAGAGGACGAGGGGAAGTTGATGGTGTTTGCAGGTCACTTAAAAAACAATGACCCTTAGACTTCCGCTGACTCAGAGTCAAATTATTATTTTGTTACTTATTAATACTTTTTAATATATAGTAAAAGTAACAACAAATGTAAATAGGGCATTCACGGAAGCATGCTAATAGGAATTTCTAAGGGTTGGATCGGGTATAGCCGCAATGAGGAATGACAATAGAGCCTGATGTTTTCTGGATGCCTAATACACAATATCTAGATAAGAGTCAAGTGCCAATTTATAAAGTTTGACCTGTACAATAAAACAAATAGTTGCTATAGGATGTGAAATTAAGCCTTTTATCTTTAAAGGAAACTAGCATAACATATAACAAAGGAAGAACAGGGGTAATGATTTTACCTTTGGTAGAACTTAGTACTATAGAGGATAGGCAGTGCACCAACGTATACATCACATATCTTCCTAATCACATATTATGCTAACATAATCTGTTACCTTTCTCATCACATATTTTTCTTTTACACAACTGAGTATTGAGTTACGAAGAAATACAATACTTGGCAGTGCAATTAATTAGAATTTGATTTTTAAAAGGTTTTATTGTAATATCAAGCCATGTACAGAAAAACAATTCAACACTATGACTACCATTTGTGATAATATTTTACTTTGTATTTATTGTGATACATAATACTATTTAATGGTGTTTATATAAAATATGCTGAAAGAAATGTGTTCAGAATGAAAATGTCAAAAATAAATAAAGGTGGATAAGTTTAAATAAAAATAAGATGTAAAAGTTTTTTTTAACTACTTCACAGTCCATACTCACAATAGTGAGATTATAGTATACAAACAGATTTTCCATCAATGTTAAATACATACGGACAATAAACCTTATATGATTCTAATGATAAAAATATACAATAAGTATATAATCAATCACAAATACTAAGTTAAAATAGAGTTTACGAAGCAACAAAATTTTAATCCAATTTTTTTTTAATGTGTTAAGCAATTGAAAAACTTACGGGAGGATTATATTGTTGCTGTAAATCTTGTTCAGGGAACTGACTTCCACTTCCAAGCAAAGGATGTGTGATTGGTTCTGGAGGTAAAACCACTTCCTTTGACTAAAACAAAACATATGAACAATATCAGTAAATAGAAAATAAATACAGCCATCTCCCTATATTGGGACTAAAGCCAATCCAGCAGATATAGGATCAAAGCTCTGCAGGGTTTCAAAAGTACAGGAATACTGGGAGATTAAACCTAGAAGTAATATGAGTAGCAAAAGAAGACTTATTTATGTATCCCTTTATAAATAGTCATGATTAACTTGTCGCTGCATTGTTTGATATTCATTAAATTTATATTACTATAATTTACACAAACTAACTACTCGGTTAACATAAACAAATTCTCTGCATCTGGATATGTAATGCAATCCATAGTCCATTTATTACACATTGGTTACAAATAAAAACACACTTACTTGCAGTGCTGCCATTGTTTTTGTGTAGGTTATATATCGTTGGGATACTAACCTGAAAAGGGTGACCATTGTCGATCTAATATTTAACAAGGGTATTGATGATGTTATAAAAAAATATTCGTTTTAGTTTAGATGATGAAAGCGATTTATTTGAAGGCAACTGGTTATGTTATCTTACAACAATGTATTAATCACAACTGGTTGTCATACAGAATATCACAAGCAATAAGTGGCATACAGGCTACTAACCATTAGATATAGATAAATAAAACCGGTTGGAAACAAAAAAGATTCTGAAAGTAACTCTGGCTAAGAAAATAGCCTGCAACTGACTTATAACTTTTTTTATTTTATATTTTATTCTATACATGATTAAGAGTTTTTTATGTATATATACATTTTACACTTTTCAAAATTTTTGTTTTTCAATAAAAATTTATTTTTATTAATATATTTTCTCTTGCAAATTGTAGAAAGGCCGACTGCCGAAGTGGGGAATCAGTTTCTGAAAATAGATGGATTCCCAGAAGCGCTGGAGTAGTTAAGTGCCGGATTATAGAAGGCCTACTATAGTTTCTACTGTGGTAAATAGAAACTATTGTAAGTAATAGAAATTTTAAATTTATTACACCTTATTGTTATTTATAAGAATAGTTATAAACACAATTCAGTAAAAAAGCATTAAATTATTCTTCACTACCTACATTCTATGCCATTTCAATCAGCAGGATCTTGCAAATATTGTTTTTTTTTTAAATATTAATAAAAGCAATGACCAAAAATCTTTAAAACCACTCAGATTTTTATGTTTAATATTATTTAATTAACCGCTTAATGATATTTTAACTTAATATTAACTTTAACTCAATGATATTTTTTGTAACTCCATTTTTGCAATATTGCATTAGATTTTAATTTTGACTGCCACATGCCAGAAATTTTTACACACACATACCACACTATATATATCAAACACAAGTTACCAGGTCTTGAACTGTGATGTTAAAAAATTCAGAAAGATAATTTTGCTTCTTGTTTTCAAACAGTTATTTGAACTGACTTATTATGTCTAGGATCCTTTTTGACATATTTTAAACAAGCAAAACTAACTAATGAAACACTCAGAAAGGGGAGGTACCTGAGAGAGAAGAGCATCCCAAGAGCGGGTGCCAGCATGCACTGCAGACATTACTGGAGGCTGACAAAGATAAAACAAAGATACAACAAGAAAATTTATTTTATAGTTTATCTGACCCAACTTTTTAATTCAAAATAACTGGAGTCGCATGTATTTTTTTCAATAAATCAATTACAACTTAAAGAACAGGCAAATAGAATTGCAATGTTTCTGTTTGTTTTATCTGTTTTGTTATGAAACAAAAATGTCAATGTAAATATAAGTAAAGAAATTATACGTGACTTTCTGATAGAATTTGTTTGATATATTAAGAAACAAAATTTTGTTTTTACTAAATGAAATAATAAACTCTATTTCTTTCTAGAAGTAAAATTCTATGGCATTTAGATAAATAATCAAGAGGACAACAAATAAATCCCAAAGGATTACAAAATTATCATCTTCAGAGGAAGATGATCAAGGTCATCAAAGTATACATAGAGTGTAATTAGTTATTTTTTAAAATTATAATCCCAGCCTTGTGGTTTTAGATCTTATGGTTAATTGTATTTGTTTTAAGAGGAAAATATCAAAAATGGAGACAAGCTTAGAGTAGTTCCTTTAAAAGCATTATTACTTCAATATTTATATCTGAAAATAAATTTACAATCCATAGTACAAATTGAAAAAAATACTGTTCTATACATAATATTAACTTAAATAATTTTTAAATGTTAAGATTAAGGACACTCTATTTACAACATTTATTTTAAATAACAATGGATTTCATATTATAACTGAATTAACAGGCCAACGCTACAAAATTTGTTTGACTAAAATTCAAGTTTTTTTTCATAGAAGTACAACAAACGCAAGTCAGTAATTATAGCTTAATAATTTGAAATTGCTTTAGAAATTCTATATTTAGTAAATAATATAAAACACTAAATTATGTGGGTTATCTCAAAATTAAGTTACACTACCTATTTCCTCAATAAAATTTTTTTTATTTAAACATATATTTTGAAAAGTACATCCAAAAACCTACATAATCACCTTTTTAAATACATTTTTGGTACCGTGGTAAACGATTTTTCAATCCAGCATCATACCAATCTGCTGCCATACCGATTAGCAATCTTTCAAAATTTGCTTCAAATCACTCTTGTTTGCCAAACGTTTCATTCTAAGATGTTGCTTCAGCTGTGGAAAAAAGTAGAACTCACATAGTGCAAGGAGAGTATCCTATAGAAACACCTGAAGCAGATCTTGAATCTGACGAGCAGCATCAGGGCAAGGGTTGTCGTTGAACAAAAAAAAACTGTTTTTGTCAGAAGGATATGCACAGCTCATTTCAATATTAAATGACACTTGAGAAAGGATTTTATTAAGCGTTAAGCACCGATCAATGTCAATGGCCCGCCAGACATCTTCGACAACAGTCGGAGCATACGAAGTGGACGGGACTTTGTTGTTCATCGTATAATGTTGTTCTCCTTTCAATGAATGACTGGAACTAACAAGAAACCATTGGTCTTGATATACTGTCGTCACCATAAACACTACACATCTTGCAATGAATTTCAACCACAATTAAATTTTTTGCTGTTGAAAAACGAATAGCATCCAGTACTTTGCATTAGAACAAATATGAACTTCGCATAAACGGCAGCAGCAGTAACAATTATAAACTCCATACTGCCTGGAGCCTGACTGCCTGCTGATGGACACATACGTGCTGTCACTACATCTAGACTCAAATTCTCCACAACTCCCAGACGTGCCTCGTCTACTACAAGGATTTGAAAAAATAGTGTAACTTACTAATGAGATATCCCTAGTAATAATTATATTAACAATTTACGTCTAAAATGAATTAATTCTCTGAAAAATGGTCTACTCAATTGAAAATATAAATGGTTAAACTTTTTTAAATAGCTAAAAACTTGCTTGCATATAATTGTACTTGGATTAAAATTTGTGCTAATCATGTGTTAATAATGGTTCTTTTACATAGGGTAGTTTATTCTTAAAAATAGGTGTAATTTAAGTAAACACTTTTCATGTTTTTAATCAACTAAAATAAGCATTTAAAACTATAGACATTGCACAACCAAATACTCAACTGCTAAATATACATCCGTCCAGAAGCAAGCAGTAAAATTTTTGGGAATTTATACATGTTCATAACTTTAGTAATTATTGTGCAACCAAAATAAATTATTAAAATAATGGGAATAAAACGAGTTTTGTAGAATATACAAAATTTTATTAAGGTTGTGATTGGGACAATTTGATTAATTTTTTTTTTTGTATAAAAAAACTAAAATTACCTTCATCCCAATCACAGTCTGAAACGAATCCAATAAACATTCACAAAGTATTATTTGCACAATAAAATACAGAAAATCACTTTGGAAAATCCCAGTACCACTAAGGAAATTACAATAAACTGTAAAAGAAGTTAGTAAAGTAGACTTATGTTTGTATAAAGGTTCAAAATATTACAGGTAAACAAGAACCTAACACAACAAAGTGGACAATGAATCAATAGTGTATAAAACTGACAGCTATATTACAATTCTGTTTAATTTTTTTTACAAACAAAATTTAAACAAAAATTATGACAGTTTATGTCTAACATGTTATTTCCCCTCTCTTTCTAAATGTTACCAGCCAAGAAAAAGTTAAGGCTACTTTCACTCATCATACAAGTCCATGAAAAAATAACCTACTCACTTGACTGTTATCATAATAAGCAAGCTGTGAAAAGAAATCATAATTAGAAGAACATATTATTCATGAGCATTATAAGCTCAGATTGTCATATGATTTTATATTACTAGTACTCCCATTTTTTACTACAATCACAAATTTTTAAATTTTTGGAGCATAACATCTTTAAAACTCATATTTTAGTTATTTTTATAAATACAGAGTTTTGTACATCATAACTTTTGTCTTACATTTTTTATTTGAATAATGTTATATGATTTATAAAAAAACTGTATTAGAATTGAAGAAACAAACTACATTAAGAGAAGAGAGATATTTATTTCCTGTTAAGAGGAGGATGGTACTCCTAAGAGGGTTTTAATAAGTTATTTAAACTGTTTTAATTATAACTAAAATAATGAGGAAAATTAGTAATGGTTTCACAACTGAAAGTTGGCTCTCGTGTAATAAATTCTCCTTAAGGTGATTGGGTGATTCTCCTTAACATGACTGATTAATAGTAGGTTTTTTCTTTCTGAAGATCAATATTTATTCTCATCTCATAATTATGACAAAAAAAGCTGAATCATATGAAACCTTCACATATTAGTAAAACAGTTGAAAAACTGAACTTCTTACAAGCAGATTACGAATGAAGCTACATTCAACTTGAAAAATCATTAACATTGTAAAATCATACGGATATTTAAAAAAAAATTAATCATCATGAGCATACTGTAAAACAAAAGTTTTGTAAAGTCAATACCTATTTAGGTCAACATACAAAAATTTCATTTTAGTAACTTTTTATGGTATTTACGTATTATTCAGATGCCACTATTATAGAGGGATTTTTCTTACTGAGCTCCAAAAATGACAACATAAAACATGTCCTAAGACCACATGCATAACAATTTTTTATTTTTTTTACAAGAAAGGATATTTTTTATCAAATTAAAGTTGGGTAAAAATTCAGTGCAGTGTAGTAAGTAACAAGAGCTAGATCTGTGTATCAATGGTGTGTCGTATAACGTATACATATATTTAAATATACCTATAAAGTCTCCAGTTAAGATAGATTTGGTTGTAATTTTATACAGCATTACCTATTTAGACGTCTACTTCGGCGGAGTACTACTTTTTGCCAGATGATGTAATGTGATCTCTATTCTAGCCTTACATGTGTATATTTCTTTTGTTAAATATATATAATTACAACAAAATCAAGCTCAACTGGATACTTTATAGGTATATTTCAGTATAGGTTTATAAAATTAATCTTCTGTGGCAATACCAAAATTAATAATTATCAATTTAGCTTCAGGACGTGTTTTTTATTCATTTTACACGCAATGCATTGGGGGTGGGAAATGTGAATTTCTACCACATTTAAATAACATATGTACAAGAGTGGCCTCTGCATAATACGTAAGTACCTTTTTTATTAAATTATTACAATTACTATAAATAAAGTAACATAACTTATGCATTAAAACAGCTGTTCTATTACATAACTTATAACATAAAATCAGTTGTACTGTGAAACCATGTTATCACTATTTTAAGCCAAATGGGAGAAAATAGCTATATTGCATACCTTGCCCCTTTTGTGGAAAGTTTTCATGCCATATAAAACTAAAATTAACTTATAAACTAAATATAATAAATGAATTATATTTGACAATGGTCAAGTGACAAAAGGTGCCTCATCACACAAGGTAAAATTATTGCACTTGGTGGTGGACAAAATTATTTACAAGTAATAATAATATCTTCATAAAATCAGTGCAACGGAAAAATAATGGACAACGTGAAATATATATATATATATATATATATATATATATATATATATATATATATTGTAACATTTATAGAATGGGCTATATAATATTATTTAAGAATTGGAAAATAGATGAGAAATAACTCACTCAAAATTTAGGAAGAAATTCATTAAGATATTGGTTAGGTTAAATGAAAACTAAATTTAGGTAAAAGCATAGAATTGTAAACAAGGTTTTTGAACTGGAAATGTATTAGGAAATTTGTTATATCAAATAACCTAACACATAAATTAAAATAAGATAATCTAATAATAGTTATGTGTAAACAAATTTGTAAACTGTAGTAACATAGGGCCTAAGTAATTACTTGAAGGAGAAAGTGAACACGTTTGTAAACAAAAGAAAATTGAAAGGTTATGTTTATGAAAGACCAAGCAAAACACACACAATTCAGAACTATTTCAAAAGTAAAACACAAAGACACTTCACACACTAATAATATTAATAAAATAAACACTGGAAGGTTTGTTGAGGATAGGAAATTAAAACAGTAAGTTTCAACCAGGTTTAACCAAGTTAAAACGCCATTCAAAACAAACTTGTTGGTATGTCAGCTGTAACACAGATATGAAAGCAAAAAGTAGGTCAGTGTGACAATCGATTCTAGTGAAGAAAAAGAAAACAAACTAGATTACAGGCAACATGTGTTTTTTTGGAGAAGAAGGCGGCCATATTTTTTTCGTTAACGGTGCTAAAAGTAAAAAGGACGCGTAAGTAGAGCTTTTCTAGCGTGGGTGACGCTCTAATAGCAGACCTTGCTGTGCAGTCAAAATTCTATTTATTTGGAAAGAGTTCGTCTAAATTATACCGTTTTGTTAAGAAGATTGGCCAACTTAAATTAAGGAGAAGTGAATCACAAAATGTAATACTGTGTTAATATCAAGTGAAGTAAATAAAACGAATTTAAGTGTGTGAAATGTTTAATTGGAGAGAACGGGAATTTACGTAATCGACCAGCAAAATTTTGATATTTATTAAGTTGAGTAATAGCGCTATAAAATAACTTTAGTGGACTTTTAAGATAATAGAGAAGTTTAATTTTATACATTAGAATATCTTGTAGTTAATTAATAGTAAGTAATAAGAAATAATCCAGTTCAAATCGTTTAGTTTTTTTTTATATTCAAAATTTAAGTTTTTCCATCAGGAAAATATTTATTAAAACTATGTTCTAAATTTAATATTGTGTTTTTCAAAATTTATTTAATTAACAAAGAGTTAATATAGCCCATGCTATAACCCCGAGATATCAAGAGATCTTAAACTAGCCAAGGGTATTAAAATTGTGTAACTCTAAAATTAAAAGAAAAAAGAGTTAGTATATTTTGTTAAAAATTGTTAAGTTGTAAAATTTTGTTTTGTGTGTATTGTTTAATGTCGAGATGAAATGATAATAAATGTTAATGAATTGTTCTTGAGTAGTTTTTTGGTTATTAAATAGAAATAATATATCTTCATTTAAATTAAATAATTTAATAATATAAACCCCGTTGTATTGCTTCTTTAAAAATTATGTTATAATTGGCGCAACAACGTGGGAGCTCGATAAAATTTATTTAGAGAGATTTTGAAACAAAATTAATTTAGAACTTTTTATATGAAAAACATTTGAACTGGAAATAGATTTAGAAAAAATTTTGTAAAATTAAGCACTGAGTTGAATAGAATCAAGGCTAGGTTTATAGTATATATAAAAATTATTTATGTTTGTATAATAAGTTACTTACAAAAAAAAAAAAAAAAGAAGAAAATATTATAGGCGAGCTGGTAGTTGTAGGGGACTAGGAAAAAGGGACAATTTTGGAAATGAAAGAAATAAAAATGGAAGGCACAGATATGCCAATAGGAAACATTGAGGTAGAAGAAGCTAGGGGACTACCACCTATGCAAACCCAACAAAAAAAACGGGGAAATAATGAGAATGAAGATTTGAGGGAAATGATGAGATCTCTCATGGAAATGAGTCTAAAAGGGAGAGAGGAAATGAAGGAGGATATGAGAGAATTAAAAAAGGAATTAAAAGAGAATATAAACGAAATAAACAAAAAATTAGAGGAAAATAGAGACGAAATAAGAGAGATGAAGGAGGATCTAAAAGTAATAAAAGATGAAATACGGGAGGAAAATAGGAAAATGATAGAGGATATGAGGCGACAATTGAGGACAGAGAATAATGCTGTAGTAGAGGATGAGAGAAGAGACTTAGAGGAGAAAGATGGAGAATTAGAGGAGATTAAGGAAAATTTTGAGAAAACAAATGAAATAATAGCTGATGAGATAGAAATTAATAAAAAAGAGATAGAGAAAGTCGAATATATAACAAAGAAAAACACAGAAGTGTTAGGAGAGTTAAAATTAAGAAATGAAGTAGGAAAGATGGAGGTACTGCCAATAAAAAATATAACAATTCAAACCGCAACTAAAAGGAAGACTGAACAGATTAATAAAATGAAAATGGTAATAGGAGAAAGAGGAGGAGTTAAATATCCGTCTCAATGCATAGTGGTACAAAGCTTGTTGAGAGAAATGATCATAGGTACGGATATGTTAATGGATGTGGAGGCACAACTCAAGTTTGGAAAATGGGAAATGGAATTTAAATATGAGAGAAACACAGAAAATAGAACTTATGAAACAGATGAAAGATACAATGGAGATGTAAACGGTGTTAAGGCAAGGACAGGCGTGGGGACAAGAAAAGAGCAGCTTGCCCACAGTCAATCGGAATACTAAGACAATGAGAAACCCAGGAATAGAAATTAAATAGAGGAAACAAGTTTACAGGCATTAATAGACACAGGCAGTAATATGACAGGTATCAAGGAGAACTGGAAAAGAAAAATAATAATAAAATAGGAAGGGAGATATTAAATATAGGTAAAGGAAGCAATATGAATAAACTCTAGGTGATTATGTGTATAAGAAAACGTTAGCAGGAGATAAGTTTTAAGGGATGGTAACTATATCTATGATAATTTATTAGAAACTTCGTCGAATAATGAATAAAGATAAATATAAATCTGTTGAATCAGTGATTCGACAATGGTCAAAGACCGAAAGGTACCTCATCACTCAAGGTAAATTTATTGCACTTAATGGTGGAAAAATTACTCAAAATTGGTAATTTATTAGCTTCATAAAGTCAGTGCAACGGAAAAAATGGATAATATTAAATATCAGAAATATAAATCTATGTTAATAAATATTGAAGCATCGTTGTAATAAATAAAATATGGTAATTGTGTATTTAAACTTCGTCGTATTGTAAGGGAGAATCTGCGTTGATAAATAATGGAACTTCGTCGTATATATTATATATTATAAAAGAAATATTAATCTATGATAATAAATATTAAAGCATCGTTGTAATAAAAATATGGTAATTGTGTATTTAAACTTCGTCGTATTGTAAGGGAGAATCTGCGTTGATAAATAAGTATTAAAACAAAATTTATATTCGTTGATATAGGGACAGTGTAATCGAAGGAGCTATAGATATGATCAAATAGAGGATATGAGATTGCGACCTTTAAAAATATTAGATGTAAACTTCATACAAAATAAACTGAGATGATATAAGAAAATAATTGAACTGGATGTGAGATTGGAAGGGAAGATAAAATACTAACTTAGAACTGAGAGTTAGACGAAGCTAAAAGCAAAATAAATATGAGATAAATAATAAACAAGGAATAAACAGAAATAAGGGAAAGAGAAATGTTATAACCAATTTGACCAAATCTAGACATACTATGACTCGGATAGGCTGGGATTTAAAGACACGGTATCAGAGAATATATGTTAAATAAATATTGAATCAGACTTATGATTGGAAGGGTTCCAATTGTAATAAATGTAAAAAATAATAATAATTATGGAAGGAATTGTAAATACCAGAACATGATTTATTGTTAGAATTGTTAAGGAATTGTCGATTGAATGTTAGTTATAAGTATATTGTGTTGTTAGAAGATATGTTAAGTAATATGTAGCTTGAAGTGTTCAGCTCAGTATTTGATTGTTAAAGAATTAAGATAAAATTGTGTCGTAGGAATTAAGTATAAATGGACAATTTAAAGTATAAATGTTAATTTAAATTTAATTTAAAAAAAAAAAAATATGTATATTTAATCAAGCTTGTAAAATGTAAAGAATGTGTAATGTAGAGATTAGTAATATTTTTTTTTATTTAAATTAAATTAGGGGACATTGTAACATTTATAGAATGGGCTATATAATATTATTTAAGAATTGGAAAATAGATGAGAAATAACTCACTCAAAATTTAGGAAGAAATTCATTAAGATATTGGTTAGGTTAAATGAAAACTAAATTTAGGTAAAAGCATAGAATTGTAAACAAGGTTTTTGAACTGGAAATGTATTAGGAAATTTGTTATATCAAATAACCTAACACATAAATTAAAATAAGATAATCTAATAATAGTTATGTGTAAACAAATTTGTAAACTGTAGTAACATAGGGCCTAAGTAATTACTTGAAGGAGAAAGTGAACACGTTTGTAAACAAAAGAAAATTGAAAGGTTATGTTTATGAAAGACCAAGCAAAACACACACAATTCAGAACTATTTCAAAAGTAAAACACAAAGACACTTCACACACTAATAATATTAATAAAATAAACACTGGAAGGTTTGTTGAGGATAGGAAATTAAAACAGTAAGTTTCAACCAGGTTTAACCAAGTTAAAACGCCATTCAAAACAAACTTGTTGGTATGTCAGCTGTAACACAGATATGAAAGCAAGAAAGTAGGTCAGTGTGACAATCGATTCTAGTGAAGAAAAAGAAAACAAACTAGATTACAGGCAACATGTGTTTTTTTGGAGAAGAAGGCGGCCATATTTTTTTCGTTAACGGTGCTAAAAGTAAAAAGGACGCGTAAGTAGAGCTTTTCTAGCGTGGGTGACGCTCTAATAGCAGACCTTGCTGTGCAGTCAAAATTCTATTTATTTGGAAAGAGTTCGTCTAAATTATACCGTTTTGTTAAGAAGATTGGCCAACTTAAATTAAGGAGAAGTGAATCACAAAATGTAATACTGTGTTAATATCAAGTGAAGTAAATAAAACGAATTTAAGTGTGTGAAATGTCTAATTGGAGAGAACGGGAATTTACGTAAGCGACCAGCAAAATTTTGATATTTATTAAGTTGAGTAATAGCGCTATAAAATAACTTTAGTGGACTTTTAAGATAATAGAGAAGTTTAATTTTATACATTAGAATATCTTGTAGTTAATTAATAGTAAGTAATAAGAAATAATCCAGTTCAAATCGTTTAGTTTTTTTTTATATTCAAAATTTAAGTTTTTCCATCAGGAAAATATTTATTAAAACTATGTTCTAAATTTAATATTGTGTTTTTCAAAATTTATTTAATTAACAAAGAGTTAATATAGCCCATGCTATAACCCCGAGATATCAAGAGATCTTAAACTAGCCAAGGGTATTAAAATTGTGTAACTCTAAAATTAAAAGAAAAAAGAGTTAGTATATTTTGTTAAAAATTGTTAAGTTGTAAAATTTTGTTTTGTGTGTATTGTTTAATGTCGAGATGAAATGATAATAAATGTTAATGAATTGTTCTTGAGTAGTTTTTTGGTTATTAAATAGAAATAATATATCTTCATTTAAATTAAATAATTTAATAATATAAACCCCGTTGTATTGCTTCTTTAAAAATTGTTATAATATATATATATATATATATATATATATATATATATATATATATATATATATATATATATATATATATATATATATTGTAACATTTATAAAATGGGCTATATAATATTATTTAAGAATTGGAAAATAGATGAGAAATAACTCACTCAAAATTTAGAAAGAAATTCATTAAGATATTGGTTAGGTTAAATGAAAACTAAATTTAGGTAAAAGCATAGAATTGTAAACAAGGTTTTTGAACTGGAAATGTATTAGGAAATTTGTTATATCAAATAACCTAACACATAAATTAAAACAAGATAATCTAATAATAGTTATGTGTAAACAAATTTGTAAACTGTAGTAACATAGGCCCTAAGTAATTACTTGAAGGAGAAAGTGAACACGTTTGTAAACAAAAAAAAAATTGAAAGGTTATGTTTATGAAAGTCCAAGCAAAACACACACAATTCGGAACTATTTCAAAAGTAAAACACAAAGACACTTCACACACTAATAATAGTAATTAAATAAACACTGGAAACTTTATTAAGGATCGGAAAATTGAAACAGTAAGTTTCAACCAAAGTTTAACCAAATTAAAATGCCATTGAAAACAAGCTCGTTCTTGTTGGTATAATCAGCTGTAAAACAGATGTGAAAGTAAAGAAATAGGTCAAGTGGGCAGTAGACTCTAGTGAGATGAAATTGAACAAAGTTACAGGCAACAGGTGTTTTTTTAGAAGGAGAAGCCGCCATATTTTTTTTTAACAATTCTAAAAGTAAAACGAAGCGTTAGTTTAGTCAGAGATAGCGTGGGGACGCGACAAGATGGATCTGCCAGGACCAGTCAAAATTCTATTTATTAGGAACTTCGTCAAAATTATACAGATTTGTTAAGAAGATTGGCCAAACTAAATTAAGGAGAAGTGAATTTCAGAATAAAATACAGTGGTAATATAATGTGAAGTAAATAAAACGAATTTAAGTGTGTAAAATGACAAATTAAAGAGAAACGGAATTCTATGTGTGAGCAAACAGCCATTTGCCGTTATTTGATGAGATAAGTATCTAGCGCTATAAAAAATAAACTTTAATGGACATTTAAGATAATAAGGAAGTTTAAAATTGTACATTAGAATATCTTGTAGTTAATTAATAGTAAGTAATAAGAAATAATCCAGTTCAAATAGTTTAGCCTTTTTTCATATTCAAAATTTAAGTTTTTCCATCAGGAAAATATTTATTAAAACTAATTTCAAAATTTAATATTGTTTTTCAAAATTTATTTAATTAACAAAAGAGTTAATATAGCCCATGCTATAAACCCCGAGATATCAAGAGATCTTAGAAAAAGCCAAGGGTATTAAAATTGTGTAACTATAAAATCAAAAGAAATAAGAGTTAGTATATTTTGTTAAAACTTGTTAAGTTATAAATTATTGTTCTGTGTATTGTTTTAAATGTTGAAATAAGAAATGTTATAATAAAGAATTATGAATTGTTCCTGAGTAGTTTTTTGATTATTAAATAGAAATAATATATCTTCATTTAATAGAATAAAACACCGTTGCGTTTTTTTAATAAATATTTTACATTCGGCACGAAAGAAAATGTTATAATATATATATATATTATATATCGCAGTATGTATTCTTGTGTATTAATAAAGTCAAAATACAAATACAAGAATTATAATTGAATTTACAATTCAATTATAATTCTTGTATTTGTATTTTGACTTAGTTCTTTATATATATATTGTAACATTTTGAAAATAGCAAATAAGAAATTGGCTAGATTAAAAATTGAAACTAATTTTAGGTAAAAGCCTAGAAAAGGTTGGAAAATGTAAACAAGGTATTTGAACTGTAAAATCCATTAGGAAATTTGTTATATCAAATAACCTAACAAATAAGATTAAAACAAGATAATCTAATAATAATAATTATATGTAAACAAAATTGTAAACTTAAGTAACATAGGGCATAAATAATTGCTGGAGAGATGGAAGGTAAAAATGCGATTGTAAACATTGTGGTTAGAGGTTATGTTCTATAAATCCAGTCAAAACACACATTTCGGAATTATTATAAAAGTAAAACGTAAAGACACTGCACACACAAAAATAATAGTAATTATATAAACACTGGAAGGTTTGTTAAGGATCGGAAAGTTGAAACAGTATGTGAACCAAATTAAAATGGGTGAAAACAATTTTGTTAGCGCATTAACAGCTGTAAACCCAAAGAAAGTAGGTCAGTTACAGTCGACTCTAGTGGGAAGAAATGGAACTTCGTTACATGAAAGCCAAGGTTTATGTATAATTAATATGAATTGGAAAAGGAATAGCCGCCATATTTTAAACATTTTTAAAAGAAAGGACGTGTTAGTTTTAGTTATAGCGTGGGTTGCCGAAAGAAGCAGACCTTTCTTAGATGTCAAAATTCCATTTGAAGAATTTCGTCAAAATTATACAGATTTGTGAAGAAAATTGGCCAAATTAAAACAAGGATAAGTGAATTTAAAGCTATAATACAGTGTTAATATAATTTGAAGTAACTAAAAAGAATTTAAGTGTGTTAAATATAAAATTTAAAGAGAACTGAATCCTACGTGGGAACAAACAGCCGATCTCCGAGAATTTATAAGTTAAGTAAATAGCGCTATACAAATAAACTTTAGTGGACTTTTAAGATTATAAGGAAGTTTAAAATTGTACATTATTAGAATATCTTGTAATTAATTAATAGTTAGTAATAAGAAACATAATCCAGTTCAAATAGTTTAGGGACCTTTTTGCTTATTCCAAATTTAAGTTTAAGTTTAATTTAAGTTTTTCATCAGGAAGCTATTTATTAAAACTATTTTCTAAATTTAATCTTGTTTATCAAAATGTATGTAATTTAACCAAAGAGTTAAAAGATATAGCCCATGCATATAAACCCCGAGATATTAAGAGAACTTAGAAATTAGCCTAGGGTATAAAACCTTGTAACTAAAAATCAAAGGAATTGAGTTTAGCATATTGTGTTAAAACTTGTTAAGTTTTATTTTTTTTTTGTTCTGTTTATTGTTTAAATGTTGAAATAAAATTGTTATAATAAAGAATTTAAATTATTAATGAGTTATATGTTTTGTGTTACAAAAAAAAATTATGTTATAAAAAAAGAAAATATTACATTTGGCACACCAACGTGGGGTACGATTATTAGAAAAATAATAAGAAGAAAAAGGCACTCTGAAGAATAGAAATAATTTAAAATTTGTACTAATATTGTTTACCTTTCAGGACTTTACAATCATAAGTTGACAATTTTAATTAATTTCAAAATTTAAATATAAAAGGGGATTTTGAAGTTTTAACTAATAAAATATAATGGAATCTGAAACCGGTGAGTACAATTTGCAGGGAGAAAAAGCTAAAAAAACAGAAAAAGGGGAACAATTAGAATAGAGTAGGCGGAAAAGGGAAATAGAAATGGAAGGCACAGATATGCCAATAGGAAACATTGAGGTAGAAGAAGCTAGGGGACTACCACCTATGCAAACCCAACAAAAAAACGGGGAAATAATGAGAATGAAGATTTAAGGGAGATGATGAGAACTCTCATGGAAATGAGTGTAAAAGGGAGAGAGGATCTAGATAGAAAATTAGATATAAATAATGAAAAAATAAATAGACAATTAGATAAGATAGACGAAATAAAAGAGGGGATAAATGGAATGAGTGAGGATATGAGAGAAATAAAAAAAGAATTAAATGAGAATATAAACGAAGTAAAAGGAGAGATAAAGGAGGAAATAAGGGATTTAAACAAAAAATTAGAGGAAAATAGAGACGAAATGAGAGAGATGAAGAAGTATCTAAAAGTAATAAAAGATGAAATAAGGGAGGAAAATAGGAAAATGATAGAGGATATGAGGCGACAGTTGAGGACAGAGAATAATACTGTAATAGAGGATGTGAGAAGAGACTTAGAGGAGAAAGATAGAGAATTAGAGGAGAAGATTAAGACAAATTTTGAGGAAACAAAAGAAATAATAGCTGATGTGATAGAAATTAATAAAAAAGAGGTAGAGAAAGTAGAAAATATAACAAAGAAAAACACAGAAGAATTAGGAGAGTTGAAATTGAAGGTGAAGGGGGAAAGAGAGATAACAGATGAGCGTTTTAGGAAAGTCGAAGATGTAAGGGAGAAAATATTAGGAGAGCAGGGAAGGTTAAGAAATAAAATAGGAAAATTAGAAATACTGCCAATAAAAAATTTAACAATTCACACTGCAACTAATAAGAAGACTAAAAAGATGAATAAAATGATAATGGTAATAGGAGAAATAGGAGAAGTTAATTATCCGTTTTATTGCTTAGTGGTACCAGGCTTATTGAGAAAATTAATCATAGGTACGGATATGTTAATGGATGTGGAGGAACAACTCGATTTTGGAAAATGGGAGATGGAATTTAAATATGAGAATAACAGAGAAAATAGAAACTATGAAGCAGATGAGAGATACAATGGAGATGTAAACAGTGTTGAGGCAAGGACAGGCGTGGGGACAAGAAAAGAACATGGTGCCCACAGTCAGAAGGAAAACTAAGAAAATAAGAAACCCAGGAATAGAAATTAAATAAAGGAAACAAGTACAGGCAATAATAGACACAGGCAGTAATGTGACATGTATCCAGGAGAACTGGATATTGGAAAATAAAAATAAAATAGGAAGGGAGATATTAAATATAGGTAAAGGAAGCAATATGAATAAACTCTAGGTGACTATGTGTATAAGAAAATGTTAGCAGGAGATAAGTTTTAAGGGATGGTAACTATATCTACGATAATTTATTAGTAACTTCGTCGATTATTGAGAATAATGAATAAAGATAAATATGAATCTATGATAATAAATATTGAAGCATCGTTGTAATAAATAAAATATGGTAATTATGTATATTGAAACTTCGTCGTATTGTAAGGGAGAATCTGCGTTGATAAATAATGGAACTTCGTCGTATTGTAAGGGAGAATCTGCGTTGATAAGTAATGGAACTTCGTCGTATATATTATATATTATAAAAGAAATATGAATCTATGATAAATAAGTATTAAAACAAAATTTATATTCGTTGATATAGGGATAGTGTAATCGAAGGAGCTATAGATATGATCAAATAGAGGATATAAGATTGCAACCTTTAAAAATATTAGATGTTAAACTTCATACAAAATAAACTGAAATGATATAAGAAAATAATTGAACTGGATGTGAGATTGGAAGGGGAAATAAAATAATAACTTAGAACTGGGAGTTAGATGGAGCTAAAAGCAAAATATGAGATATGAGAGAAATAATAAACAAGGAATAAACAGAAATAAGGGAAAGAGAAATGTTATAACCAATTGGACCAAAAGGAAATATAGAACATACCAAAACTTTAAGAAAGAAAAATCAGAAAAAAGACCTAACCTATAAGCAAGTCTAGACATACTATGACTCGGATAGGCTGGGATTTAAAGACACGGTATTAGAGAATATATGTTAAATAAATATTGAAGCAGGCTTATGATTGGAAGGATTCCAGTATAATAAATGTAAAAAAAAAACAATTATAGAAGTAATTGTAAATACCAGAACATGATTTATTGTTACTATATGTTAGAATTGTTAAAGAATTGTTGATTGAATGTTAGTTATAAGTATATTGTATTGTTAGAAGATAAGTTAAGTAATATGTAATTGAAGAGCAGCAAACAAACAAAATTATTAAGAGGTGATTTCCAAAATGTGGAAATTGAGAATAAAAAAAAGGAATTTTAAATCAAAAAATTTTTTTTATCTAAATTTGGGGACTATGTAACATTTTGAAAATAGCAAATAAGAAATTGGCTAGATTAAAAATTGAAACTAATTTTAGGTAAAAGCCTAGAAAAGGTTGGAAAATGTAAACAAGGTATTTGAACTGTAAAATCCATTAGGAAATTTGTTATATCAAATAACCTAACAAATAACATTAAAACAAGATAATCTAATAATAATAATTATATGTAAACAAAATTGTAAACTTAAGTAACATAGGGCATAAATAATTGCTGGAGAGATGGAAGGTAAAAACGCGATTGTAAACAATGTGGTTAGAGGTTATGTTCTATAAATCCAGTGAAAACACACATTTCGGAATTATTACAAAAGTAAAACGTAAAGACACTGCACACACAAAAATAATAGTAATTAAATAAACACTGGAAGGTTTGTTAAGGATCGGAAAGTTGAAACAGTATGTGAACCAAATTAAAACGGGTGAAAACAATTTTGTTAGCGCATTAACAGCTGTAAACCCAAAGAAAGTAGGTCAGTTACAGTCGACTCTAGTGGGAAGAAATGGAACTTCGTTATATGAAAGCCAAGGTTTATGTATAATTAATATGAATTGGAAAAGGAATAGCCGCCATATTTTAAACATTTTTAAAAGAAAGGACTCGTTAGTTTTAGTTATAGCGTGGGTTGCCGAAAGAAGCAGACCTTTCTTAGAAGTCAAAATTCCATTTGAAGAATTTCGTCAAAATTATAGAGATTTGTGAAGAAAATTGGCCAAATTAAAACAAGGATAAGTGAATTTAAAGCTATAATACAGTGTTAATATAATTTGAAGTAACTAAAAAGAATTTAAGTGTGTTAAATATAAAATTTAAAGAGAACTGAATCCTACGTGGGAACAAACAGCCGATCTCCAAAAATTTATAAGTTAAGTAAATAGCGCTATACAAATAAACTTTAGTGGACTTTTAAGATTATAAGGAAGTTTAAAATTGTACATTATTAGAATATCTTGTAATTAATTAATAGTTAGTAATAAGAAACATAATCCAGTTCAAATAGTTTAGGGACCTTATTGCTTATTCCAAATTTAAGTTTTTCATCAGGAAGCTATTTATTAAAACTATTTTCTAAATTTAATCTTGTTTATCAAAATTTATTTAATTTAACCAAAGAGTTAAAAGATATAGCCCATGCATATAAACCCCGAGATATTAAGAGATCTTAGAAATTAGCCTAGGGTATAAAACCTTGTAACTAAAAATCAAAGAAATTGAGTTTAGCATATTGTGTTAAAACTTGTTAAGTTTTATTTTTTTTGTTCTGTTTATTGTTTCAATGTTGAAATAAAATTGTTATAATAAAGAATTTAAATTATTAATGAGTTATATGTTTTGTGTTACAAAAAAAATTTATGTTATAAAAAAAGAAAATATTACAATATATATTCTTGATATTTTACGTTATCCATGTTTTTCTGTTGCACTGACTTTATGAAGTTAATATATTACTATCGTAAGTAATTTTATCCATCATTAAGTGCAATATTTTACCTTGTGTAATGAGGTACCTTTTTTTCTAGAAAAAAGTCATGACAATGGTCAAGTGACCGAAAGGCGCCTCATCACACAAGGTAAAATCATTGCACTTAATGGTGGATAAAATTACTTACAATAGTAATATATTAACTTCATATATATATTGATATTTTGCGTTGTCCATTATTTTTCCGTTGCACTGACTTTATGAAGTTGATAAATTACTATTGTAAATACTTTTATCCACCACTAAGTGCAATAATTTTACCTTGTTGTGATGAGGCACCTTTCGGTCACTTGACCTTTATCGAATAACTCGAGTGATTCAACAATGGTCAAGTGACCGAAAGGTGCCTCATCACAACAAGGTAAAATTATTGCACTTAGTGGTGGATAAAAGTATTTACAATAGTAATTTATCAACTTCATATATATATATATATATATTCTTGATATTTAACATTATCCATTGTTTTTCCGTTGCACTGACTATATAAAAACATCATACACACAGATCAAGAGAAAGTGCGTGTAACGTCTACAAATACCAATATCACGGACCGAACATCTACAACAGAAAAATATCAGTGATTCGACAATGGTCAAGTGACCGAAAGGTGCCTCATCACTCAAGGTAAAAGCACTTAATGGTGGATAAAATTACTTACAATAGTAATATATTAACTTCATATATATATATATATATATATAGAGAGAGAGAGAGAGAGAGAGTGTGTGTGAACTAAACATAAAATTGAGAATTTGGAAACAATGCTAGTAATTATCTAGAATGTGATTATGAACTGACTATTGTACAATCCTTAATAAAAAGAGGTTTTGTTGGTATTAAAAAGGGTTTTACAAAGAACAACCGTTTTATCTTACAAACTATGCTACATTAATATTTATTTACCTGACTCCTTGTTGTTCTAGATAGTAATGGAGGATCGTTCCATCCTGGTGCAGATGGAGTCTGAGGAGTAAACACCTGAGGTTTGCCATCTATTGATAACATAACAGTATCTCTTAATAACAATTAATACCATTTGGAAGTATAATATATATATATATATATATATATATATATATATATATATATGTATATAGTTTTTTTGGACTAGGAGACTGACAGACTTACCTTGGTAAGAGTCCACTCTGTAGTCTTGAAATAGAAACACATGAAAGCACTTAAACAATGATATATTTCAACCACACAGTGGTCTTTGTCAATCGAAGAGACAACACAAAAAGAAATATGAGAGAATGAAATAAAATAATTCATGCAGAAATATATCATTGTTCAAGTGCTTTTATGTGTTTCTATTTCAAGACTACAGAGTGGACTCTTACCAAGGTAAGTCTGTCAGTCTCCTAGTCCAAAAAATCTAAATAATCTTTACCGACCAAAACTAACCTATAAATATATATATATATATATATATATATATATATATATATATATATATATATATATATATATATATATTGTAATAATTGGTAATTTCCCTTTTATAAGTCTTAATAAAAATTTATAAGTTAAAAGAAATAACGATTCAATGCTGCTTTTGTTACAAAAATTTTAATATCTTAATATGACATTCCTTATTTTCTTTTATAAAGTCACTTACTAATTACAAAGTCTTATTTCATCCACAAAGAATTACAAAAATTAAGCTTTATTAGCCTAAGTCTAAATTTGGTTTATGGCAGCAAGAAGTTTAGTTATAAATTTTAATATTAAGTGAATTTGATTTAATTACTTTAATTTGAGCTTGAGCTCTCCTTATCTCTGGTTAATAGGTGGGTTTTCTAAATTTTGAATAATAAAATTTGAGTTGGCACTTTCAAAAAAAATATCTAAGTTACAATTCTTACAAGCTAAAATTTTTTTTTTACAAGTTATTTGGTTTCTAATTAAATAATTTCCTGAATAATGTCTTCTTAATCGATCAGTTCAATGATTTGGCTTAATGTTATTCTGTAATTATGATTTGAATACGATACTGCACTTTCCGCACCAGTTAAAAAAATAAAATTTCTACAGCCAATTCTGAACACGTCTGCCTCGTTCAAATGTTCTGTCCCAACTAACTGACGCTCCCTTTTTTAGCAATAAAATGGCCAAGTCGTCAATTTCCGCTATTTTCTCGTTTATTCCTTGTAACAGCTTTACGGATGTCATGTTCACCGCCTCTGATACACTTCTTCTTCTTAACAACTGCACTTAAATTTCTTTGCAAAACAATTGCATTTAAATCTTATTTCCCAAACTGTTTTAGATTATATCTCCACGAGAAATATTTAAAACGAATATCTTTTGCCGGTCAATGCGCACGCAACCCCACAAATTTGTTCTCCATCTTGTTTACTTCAGCACATTTCACTAGCTTGCCGTTTGAAAGTTTTAAGTGTATTTATATCGTTCTATTGTTCTATTCAAATTGTTATCTATCAATTACTTCTAATACATTTTCTTATAAATAGTGATTTGTGTGTTTTTTTTTCTTTTTATATAAAATCTTGTGATTAGATCTAAAATGTGGCCATGTGCATTTTCTACACAAGTGAAATTAGGTTATGTTTACATTTCGTTACTGGTATATTTTAGTAATTTTTTTACATACTGTATTTTATTTATATATATTTATCTTATTTTGTAAGTGCCTTTTATATATATACTACTTCAAAATGTTACAATATATATATATATGAAGTTAATATATTACTATTGTAAGTAATTTTATCCACCATTAAGTGCAATAATTTTACCTTGAGTGATGAGACACCTTTCGGTCAATTGACCTTTGTCGAATCACTCTAGAGTGACTTACTCTAGATAGACCGAAAGGTGCCTCATCACTCAAGGTAAAATTATTGCACTTAATGGTGGATAAAATTACTTACAATAGTAATATATTAACTTCATAAAGTCAGTGCAACGGAAAAACAATGGATAACGTTAAATATATATATATACACACATATTTTAGGAATTTTTTTAAAAAATTTCATCATTAATAATTTTCATTTTGTATTAACTGTTAATTCCACTCTTATAAAAAATTAATATAACCTTTTATCAAGTAAAAATGTTTTAATTAAAAATTGTGTATTATAAACAAATAGATATAAAAAAGGAAAAGTAAACATTAAAATAAATCAATATTTTTATTTTCTCCTGTGAATATACGAGGTGTGACAATTAAGTAGTAAGACTGATTTTATAGCTGCGCTTGTGATAAACATGCGACCTCGAAATTTCTTTCTTATTTCCCAGCATCCTACCCCTCTCCATTGATATGTTTCCCATCGCTCTAGTTTGTTTAGTTTTCCTGCTGTGTCATGTTTAAAATACGTGTGTTAGTGGGACGCTTGTCAAAAAAATGGAGAAGCCAAATCTAGAGCAACGCGTTGCTATAAACTTTTGTGCCAGATTGGACGAAACAGCTTAGGAAACGTACGCTAAAATCGTAAAAGTGCATGGTGATAGTGCTCTCAGTCATACCCAGGTGTTTTGTTGGTGTAAAAAATTTAAGGAGGGGAATGAAAGCATGGAAGGCGAGGCACGGAACATGAGACCAGTCGAAGTGCAAACTAACGCGAATACGCAGGAAGTGTGCGCCATAATCCATGAAGATCTGTGTTTAACATTTCAAAAGTTGGCTTCGGAACTGGGTATGAACCGTGAAATAATCAGATAAATTTTAAGTGTTGATTTTGGGACGAAAAAGTTGTGTGCAAAAATGGTTCCAAAAAACCTTTCTGAGGAGCAAAAGCAGCATCGAATGAATGTAGCAGAAGACTGTTTGGAGCGAGTGAAAAACGATTTGACGCTGCGTGATCGAGTTATTACAGGCTGGTTTTTCCAATAAGGCCTGGAAACTAAACGCCAAAGCTCACAATGGTTGTCTCCGCATGCCCCCGCCTGAAAAAAGCTTGCATGAACAAGTCAAAGGTGAAAGTGATGATCATTACCTTTTTTTATAGTTGTGGAATCGCCGATAAAGAATTTGTTCCACCTGGATAAACCGTAAATTAAGTCTACTATCGCCAAGTACTCGAAAGATTGCAAAAACGAGTGAGCAGGGTGCACCCATCACAAACAAATGGATTCTTAATCACGACAACATGCTGTGCCACACCACCCTCAGCGTGTCGCATTATTTGCCCTCTAAAGGGATTGCCGTGTTGCAACAGCCGCCTTATTTGCCCGATATGTCACCCTGTGACTTTTTTTTGTTTCCATGAGAAAAATCAGTGGTCAAAGGAACCCATTTCGAGTCGATTGAGGACATTCAAGTGGCTGTGACGAGGGTACTTGCGGACATCCCAGTTGAAGCGTTCCAAAAATGTTACAAAGCGTGGAAAACACGCTGGAATAGTATAGCTACCCAAGGGGACTACTTTGAAGGGGATAGCAAAGTTTTAGAATAATTGTTAAATATACGGTTTTTATGGAATCTGTCTCATTACTCAACTGTCACACCTCGTAGTTGACACTAGATTAACACAAAGAAATGCATATGGGCAACAGATATACAGGTTATTAAACACTGACAAAATACAGCTTATAGCAGTATTAAAAATCGAATACAGTAGAACGTCGATAATTCAGAAGTCAAAAATCCGGATTTGTATCTAAGTATTACTGCACACCGATTGTGTTTCCGGATTTTAATCCGTTCAAACATTTAGCTTTTTAAAATTAATATTCCCTGTTTTGTTCTTGTAGCAAAAATAAAACATCATACCATCTGCCCTAGCTCTATGTTCCTTATCGTCAAACGGACGCTGGCGAAAAGGAGTGTAGCGAGGAGACGGGGAGTGGCTGCGGTACTGTACGTGGCAACATATCCCGTCCCGCCACACGCCAGTCGCTTCAGTCCACTGTCCCTGAGCGGTACTATCGTGTGTGCGTTAGTTGACAGTTACGTCAGGTTTTAGGTTAGTTAGTGTAGTTAGGTTTATTTACGTTGTAGTTTTCGAGTGTTCTGTTTGTGATATATACAGGATACATTCTTTAATTTACTGTTTTACATCAGTGATGGGAAAAAACAAACAACTACTGCAGTTCAAAAACCTATTACAACATTTTTTTAAAAGCTCAAATATTGTTTGATGTTTTTACTGTACACATGTTGCTACTAACAAATTACAATACAGTGTTTGAACATAAAAGATAGTTTTGATTAATTTCACCTCTAAACCCTTTACTGTATAAGAGAAAATATAAAATTTTAAAATGTTTGTGTACTTTAATAGTGTATACTGGCCTTTTTGAAGGTAATTTCGATAATCAGGATAATTTGATAATCCGGATGGGGTCCGGTCCCAATTAATCCGGATTATTGACGTTCTACTGTAATATTAAAACTGTAAATATTTTAAAAGTTATTTAGATGAATATTTTGTATGTTCTATTAAACTTAACCAAGCCAGCTATTAACATTGAAGATGTTAATTTTCAATTTTTATATTATATCACAACATTAATTTTTATTACATTACCTGAATAAGGCGATGGTTGGTTAACTATGGGAGGTGCAGCTGTTGGAGGATTAAATATTTGCTGTGAACCAAACAACTGTGTTGGCACTGGAGTGTATGGCTGTGCTGGTTGTGCACTGTAAGACTGAGAGAAGTTACTAAATGAATTATTGTGTCCTACTGCTGGATTGAATGGAGCTACCCTGTTATAAGAAGGTCCTCCTCCTACAGAAGGATCTAATACGTATTTTGAACGGCCTGGAAAATAGAGTTTATCTAATAATAAAGTAAATTTATAAGCAATCATACATTTATTAAAATTCTTTAATTTCATTATTTCTTCTAGGAAAACAAAACATGAAAACACATTAACTCCATACGAACATTTATAGAGTAGAATTGGTAAAAGGTTATTTCAATTTAGAGTATAATAAATTTAATTTAAATAGTTTGGTTAATAATTTTTTTTTTTTGTAATCACATTAGATGAAACTTGGCAATGAGTGTGGAAAGATAACATTAAGAAAGATTTTGTCAAAATAGAATTTATTTACTTCAACTAGATTAAGTTTGCATGGAGCAGACATAAACTAAGAAAATACAGGGATGATCAAAAAAATATGGTGAATGAATTTTTATAGTGGCAACTGCTGACGCTAGATCCATATGATGTAATTTGCCTAGTAGCTTGATCTATTGTGACAGGCAGGAACAAGTTTCAACACACTGAAGCTTGTCAGTCTATTGCCAGAGCCACAAGAGTGAGGTTGTGTTTATCATGTCTGTCACGCATCATGGATTTTGAACAACGCATTAACATTAAGTTTTGTTTTAAGTTGCAAAATAATGCCAAAGAAGCTCATGAAATGTTAAAATCTTTGTATGGTGATAGTGTGGTAACTCTGAAGACTGTATACAAGTGGTATGGCCGATTTAAAAGCAGAAATGAGTTGGTTGAAGGCGAGCAGCGTTCAGGACATCCATTAACCTCAAAAACAGACGACAATGTGCAAAAAGTAGAAACAATTGTTAGTTCAAATAGGCGAATGACTATTCAAGAGCTATCGGAAGATCTTAAAATCTTGTACCATTCCATTTTAAACATTTTAACTGATAATTTGCAAATAAGATGAGTGAGTACAAAATTTCTTCTTAGATTTTTAAGTGATGAACAGAAGAGAAATCGTGCATCAGTCTGCACAGAGTTGAAGGATAATCTTCAAACAGACCCAAACTTCAAACCCAAAATTGTAACTGGAAATGAAAGTTGGGTCTATGGATATGACCCTAGGACCAAAATACAGAGTTCCCAATAAAAAAACCAATGCATCTCCTCACCCTAAAAAATCACATCAGTCAAAATCGAACATCAAGGTCATTCTCATTATTTTTTTCGATAGTGAGGGAGTAGTGAATAACTGTGAACTCTAAATTTTATATGGGCGTACTGTAATGTTTGCGAAACAACATATGAAGAAAGAGACCAGAAAAATGAGCTAATGACTTTATTCTTTATCACGACAGTGTGCCATGTTACACCTCATTTCTCATTCGCGAGTTTTTGACCGAAAAAAGTATTCCTGTCTGTCCACATCCACCATACTCACTCGATTTGGCACCATACAACTTCTGGCTCTTCCCAAAAATTAAAACTGCGCTTAAAGGAAAACGCTTTTACACCATTCCTGACATTGGGAGGGCCACGACTGAGCAGATAAACGCTCTTCCGGAAGAAGCCATCCAGAAATGTTTCCTGTCATAGATTCAACGTTGGGATAAGTGCATTGCCAGCCAAGGACAGTACTTTGAAGGAGATTAAATCGAATTCGATGTATTAATTTTTAAAACAAAATTATTCACCGTATTTTCTAATCAGAGAGGTAACTACAATTTTAGCACTTCATTCATCCATAAAAATATTATCAAAGTTTGAAATAAGATGAGTGAGATGATATAGAGTGTTTCGCTACATCGAAAATTTTGCTAACCATGTTAATTTATGTAGCAGACTGCACGACAATTCTGTCAGAATGTATCGACCCCACCATTGTCTTCATCTGCAAATGAATAGCAGCATTAGCAGAAATTCTTTTACCAGCAAGTATTAAAGTGATAAGTTTTGTGACCATCACAAAATATTGTGTGTTTATCGTTTAACCCTATAAGTGGCAAGTCTGCCACAGTGGAGTAGCAAGAGGTTTTTCATTCCTTGCAGAGCTATTATAATTTTTTTTTTTAAATATAAACATAGACCTAACCCTAAAATGTCTTATATCAATATTTTCAGAACAAAATGGACTATATTATAAAATATATGAGCAATTACTTGCCAATATTTTCCACTTTTTTATGATGGAAATGAATAAACTTTTTTTACAAAAACACTTTATCCGTTGTGCACAATAAGTTTACTTAATTAACTTACCTTCAAATCATTATATATAAAATGTACTGTATTCATCAAACAACCAACAACTATATACTTGCAGTTATTATTGGGAATTATGTAAAAAAATGTATGTATACTTCATTTTTAAAAAATTTTAGTGAATGTATCACAAAAAACACAATCATTTGTTTTCATTAAAAATGTTTATTTGCAATAAACATTAGACATTTTCTGTTACAATAAATAGTTTATTTGTACCATTATTTACTTGTAATTTTTTTTTAATTGTATCAATTTTTAATAAATTTTATCTTAAATCAAAAAAACCCTTTTGGTTTGAAATAATTTTTGTTATAAGTTATTATTAATATTACTACTAATATTATTATTATCTAAAATGAAACTGAAATTGACTAATTATCAAACGAAGTATTCATTCGAAAATAAGAAAAGAATTTTTCATAGTCATTTCTCAGAAAGTACATAAGGTATGAAACACATCTTCAGATAACCTCACACAGTTCATAGGATAAATACCAAATTTCCTTTCTCTTTTTCTATTAAGATCTGACTACAGGGCCAATTAAGAAATTGCCACTTGTAGAAGGAATCTTTTATGATAATCGTTGAATATTCTGCCCTATTCTGACACGCAGCGATGTTTTCTACTAAAGGAGTTATCCTGCTACAATGTGTGTATTCATAACCAGGAAAAAACAAACCATTGATGTTTCCTTGAGATGTGACGAAAGGTAAGCGAGGCTCTGCAGAAATTGCATCATGTATCCTATGACATCATTTTACATCCTTACCAAAGAACAAGACCCATAACTTAATTATATAGTCAGGTCGGTGTGTAGGCTAAAATAGTAACTGAAAAATGATACCTCTTAAACGAGGCATATACTGAAACTAAGTACTGTTTCATTCTACTGCTGCCGTAGCGCTGCAATCGGTGTCCCGCGCATGTGCACTAGTCGTCCTTGTTCACTGGTTATCGAGTCACGCCATTTTAGTTGTTGTACGTTGTGTTTTCAGTTTTCTCTGAACGTTTAAAATGTTTAAGACAATAAGTGTTCCCGTTGATTGTGAGATTCGTTCTGTAATAAGATTTTTGAACGCAAGGAATGTGAAACCGGATGAAATTTATTATGAAATCTTATTTCACCTGTCACAATTTTGTTTAAAAAATCCTCACCATCATCATTGTACCGTGTAAGAAAAATCAAAGCACTTCCGAGTCTCTTGGTTTTGTGCACATCATTCAGCATTTTTGGAACCCATCGGGAACACAGCTTGCGATAACCTAAGCGGCCCGTAACAATTTCGTACAAAACAGTACATGAAATTTGTTGGCATTCGTAAGATAGTGTTGTCATAGTGAAACGTCTGTTCTCTCGGATATTTTCGTCAACTGCCCTTACCAGATCATCGGTGACGAGAGACGGTCGACCGCTCCGATTCCCGTCTTGCACATTAGTTCGACCGCTATTGAACATTCTAACCCATTTTCTCACAATTCCTTCACTCATCACGTGTTCCCCGTAAACATCTCGAAGTTCACGATAAATTTCAGCCGGTTTCACATTCCTTGCGTTCAAAAATCTTATTACAGAACGATTCTCACAATCGGCGGGAACACTTATTGTCTTAAACATTTTAAACGTTCAGAGAAAACTGAAAACACAAGGTACAACAACTAAAATGGCGTGAGTCGATAGCCAGTGAACAAAGACAACTAGTGCACCTGTGCGGAACACCGATTGCAGCGCTACGGCGGCAGTAGAATGAAACGGTACTTAGTTTCAGTATACGCCTTGTACATCTCATTTTAAATAGAATCTTCACCATTGTTGAACAGAAATCCATGGTAACTGGCCACAGTGTTTTACTGTGAGATTGAGCGCCATAAGAAATCTACAATCCTTCTCAATGGATAGGGGTAATTGCAGCTGCTAAAAAAATCTTCTGTTTATGGAACGTCTACTCAAGATTTAAAGACTTTAGCATCATTGAAAACTCACTGAGGGTAGGTACTTTTCAAATCACTCATTTCAGCTGGTGTAAAATAACACATGACCTTCATTAGAAGCCAGACTATTCCAAAATATCCTTCATCCATGGATTACTCACTACATTGCGAATAAAGCACCATGCATAGGGCCCTTTTCTACTCAAAACTATAGGTTTATACAATATTACTTATAATAAATTAAACCCTTTCCGTACAATTTTTTTTGTACAAGAAAACATTTTTTGTTTTTACCTGATTTGAATTGTGTGATTTAGATGTTGGGTCATAATATAGATTGCAGGTTAGTTTCTAAGTTATATTTTTCAAGATATCTCTAAATTATTTTCGAAAGTATCGTTTTACATTATTTTTCCCCTTTGCTTAACTATCACCCCTAGGTGGCACAGCATGCCATGTTCTAAATTCATTGAAAATAAATTAACAAAAAAAAAAATAATATATTATAATTTTCTTTAGTGCCAAAAGCGACAGTTATAAAAACATCAACAAATAGCATACTGTATGTGTGATAATAATAAGAAAATTTGTTTTTTGTTGGTGAAACAAAAACTACTGACCATTACTGAACGTAATAGAAAGACATTTTTTTTCTGGAAGGTAAGTGAATACTAACAAATTTCTTAGTGAAACTACGTGTATTAAAGTGTAGATGTAAATTCATTTTCATCGCATGTTCATATACACAGTACCAGGCTGAATTTAATGTTCTACACACAACATTTAATGTTAACATACAAGCATTAGTAGTTTTAGCCATGCCAGATCTGGACAAACATAATAGAAATAATGTATTTTAAAAATTAAGTGCTATTAAAATAGATGAGGACACAATAAATGTGTTGAGTTCAAGAGCATTCTTGAGAATTTGGACTAATTGCAGAGCAATAGTGTGTTATAGTAGTGTGAAGTGTGTTATAGTAGTGTTTAATGTTTTTTGTACAATGAACATCGATAACGAGTATGAATTATTAGAGAACGTGTACTGTAGCAATATTTGTCCAAGTAGACATTCTCTAACAATTCATATTCAATATCTATATTCATTGTACAAAAACTAATAAACAGTACTGTAACACACTTCAAGTAACACTAATATGATAACACAGTCCCTAATCTGACAGCAATGTTGGAACAAAAAAAGAAATGCACCAAAATGTTTGCACAATAACCGACAAGCGACACAAAATTTTTCTTAAATGGTTAACCTCATACTCAACCAAGAAATTGAGAGATTGAAGCGTACATGAACGCCTAACGCCACGGGCGATAATAGAGCATGGGTGTTCATGTATGCCCGCCGTACTCAACGTTATAAGTATAGTCAGACTGCATACAAAATAATATATAAATGAAACCTAAAGACTTCTGCAAAATATGTAACCTAATAAACAAATGGTATCTATAATCAGAGCTTTTTTTTCTGAATTCATTTTAGGGGGCTAATATTCTAAAGTTAAATAATATACCTGGTCCTGGGCTTGGGCTGCTTCTATGTAAAGATGTTGGTGCTACTGCATTTACAGGTGGAGGTTTAGGTATGTTTTGTACACCAGAGTTAAACTGCACTGGAGGTTGCATCGGCTGAGTTTGTGGAGTAAACATTTTAGTTGAGGGAGGTGGAGTGAATGCTGGCACTGGTGGTTTATTAAACGTCTGCGTGTTTGTATGAGAACTGAATGCTTGACTTGAAGGAGGTGGAGGGAATGGTTGGGTTTGTTGTGGCAGAGGTTTGACAGCTGATAAAGGAGGTTGTGTTATCCCATGACCAGGCACTTGGGTCAAGGTTGGAACTGGAGGTTGTGACATTCCATAGCCAGATGCTTGAGTCAAGGTTGGAATTGGAGCTTGTGTTAAACCATAACCAGTCACTTGTGGCAGACTTGGAGGTTGTGTCATACTGTAACCGGGCACCTGAGGGATGGGTGTAGCTTTAGGCTGGGTTGTTCCATAACCAGGCAATGGTGGTTTAGTAAAACTAGACCCATATGTTCCTTGACCAGCAGTGTTCTGAAACAATTAATTAACTCCTATCATATCTTCATACTAAATTCACTCTTTTCTTCTAAGTTAAAGATCTACATACAAAATGTTTCCTTTAATTATTTAAAATTGGATGAATAAACATTAATATAATAATACACATAATAATATAACATTAATAATAATAATAATAATAATCAATTATGGAAGTAATTTTATAATGAAATTTCGGTCTATTATATGATTCCCAATTTTTATTAGTAATCTCAAGATAAAAGATTACTATTAAATGTTACTAAAAAGTGATAAAAATACTCTCATTCGTCTTACTTTTTTTACTTTAAATTGTGTAGAGTTCCAATCCTGTGAAAGAATGAATAGTATTTGAGTTCGCTATTGAAAAAGAGATCATGTAAAAATGCATGTACATATTTTACCCCCAGGTACAGAGATGTCTAAATACATAATTTACAAAACAAACACCACTGTCCAGTTATAAACCATCAGTAAAAAGAAATTCATTAGTGTAGTTGGTTCTACACATTTATAAAATCCTTTTGTGAAATATAATGCCACGAGTATCGAGTTAATACCTAAAGGAAGGACAAAAACTGAAATTTTATAATCCACAATGGAAGATAACACATGGACAGATGTAATTCAAAGTTTTTGAAAATGAGCAATGTTCATATACCAAATAAAGCAGTTATAATGACCTTGAAGGCAATTTTATCAAATTACTTTGTTTGCATGGTTTTTATTTACAAGGTAAGTGATATTTGAAGTACTTTATGTTTCTACAATAATAAGAGGTATCCAATCTCAGAAAACAAGATTTTAAAGAACTAATAAGTCTAGGAGCAGAATGATTTACTGCAGGGGTCTCTAACCTACGGCTGGCGGGCCACATCCGGCCTGTGAACAGATTTTTTCCGGCCCGCTGAAAGCTAGCATACTGAAAAAAAATATTTGGTAATATATTTCTTTTTAAGCATTTTTACCATTAAATATGAGTACAGTACTCGTCTCTCACTTGTCCCTTCTTTTCTCTAGAAGTAGAAAGCAAACTAGCTGTAAACTAGTAAAAAACTAAGCAAGAAAATCTCTAAAATCACCACTGAGCTCTTGATTAGAAAAAAATGTCGTGGGTGTATAGCGAGGGGGGGGGGCTAGACTTTCTGTGAAATATTGCCTTTTCTCCAAAAGTTTTCGATGTGGCCCTTGAGTAAAAAACGTTGGAGACCCCTGATTTACTAAATAGAGTGTTTTTAAAGAAGTAGTTCTTTTACAGAGATTCAAAAACCAATTGTAATTCATTAGTGTTTGAACAAGGGTATGATAAAAATGAAGCATTCAAAGCCTATCTACTTTCCCTCCAATCAGTATTCCCACAGGGCGCCTTAATATTTTTTTTACATCAAATATTTATTATTAATATTTTATTACATCCAATATTTTTATTACATCAAATCCTCAAATCTACGAATAAAGAATCCAAGACCTTTATCAAATTAAAAACCTAAAAATCTAACATCCATGTTTATAAGCTGTATCTCATCAAGATAAGACACTGGCTCCTGATACAAGCTATGAACATTAAATACAAAATATGTCTTTGAAGCTGGAAACATGAAAACTTTAATCTTGGACCACCCCTGTTCCTTGTGAATTACTAATTAAAGAATCTGAAAACACTGTACTGGAAATTACACATTACAACTTTGTATACTGACTAATCAAAATAATTTATCAACTGATGAATGTTCCTGCCTAAAACCACTATTTGTTGGTTTAGAACCCTTGTGATGGAGATTAGTCAGTATCTAATAGGATTGAATTTGCCTTTGCTTTGTTAGAAAAGAGGAATCACTGTGACTCCAACCAAGCATAGAAAAAAAAATACTTTTTGAACAACTGTATATTCAGAGAATGAATAGTCCTTCCTGACGAAAAGGGATGTTTACAGAGTATACAGTTTTGTGAGGGCCTGGAACTGAATTCCTGGTTGATAAGATTCAAACATATACTATCAAAAAGGCGCCTTTAAAGGAAAACTGCCAGATGGACTGACAGTGAACTAAGCTGCCTTTAACTTGGTTTCAAAGTAACACAGAAAGGATGGTCCTCAACAGGCTACTGGTAGCAATCAATCACCTAAAGTGCCTTGATGATGGACATGCCGGATTTCGCAAGCACAGAAACACTATGTGCAATGTGGTAGATTTAACCCAACATATCAAAGACGTATTCTACAGGAAAATGTCCACAGTTGCAGTACTAGTGGACCTAAAAGTAGCCTATGACACTGTGTGACGAGGGATGCTGCTGCACAAGATGAGTTCTTCCACTGGATCAAGTCATTCCTGGGTGAACGGCACCAAAGGGTAAAGTTTAATAATTATTGCTCCAGTTTCGATTGCAAAGGCTAGGCCTGCCACTAGGAGCCATAATCAGCTGCCAATTATTCAATTTAGTGATCAATGACATTCTAAATATCAGAGCGACACCAGGGGCGGAAGTGCTACTATACTCGGACGACCTGATCACATGGGCTTCAAGTAGCAGCATAAAAGCTCTTGAATATATTTTAAACCAGGTCCTAAAAAACCTTAGAACATGGAGTAACACAAATGGCTTAACAATAAACATAGCGAAGACGGTATACCAGGTTCTTAGCCTATCAACAAGGCCAACTGACATCAAGCTCAAATATAAGGGAGTAGGCATAGAGAAGCAGGATATATCTAGATATACAAAATACCTAGGTGTATCTACCGATAAGAAATTGTCATGGAAAGCACATATTGACAGCTCTGCCGAGGCAGTTACCAAGAGTTGCCGCCTGCTTAATTGTCTGACAGCTACCACCTGGGGAGCTACGCAGGATGTCCTAACAACCATATATAAGTCATACATAAGGCCCATCCTTGAGTATGGTAGTGAAGCCACCATAACAGTCAGCGCTTGTACCTGCGCTAAGCTAGACATTGCCCAAAACATTGCGCTAAGGGTAATCACAGGAGCTCCGAAATCGACACTAATCATAGATTATAATAAAACTATTGGAAAGAACCCCAATACCACAAAAATAATAAAAAATAACAAATAAAACAAGTTACTTAAGATTAAACCCTTATGTACATTTCAATGACCATGTCATCATCATCAGAGGGTCTTGTTACAAAATACAATCTAGCACACAAGAAGTTACAACCTAGAATGATACCAATTGTTCTCCGCGGTCGCTATATATAGGCGTGAGGTAAGCTCCGCCCCCCTCTCTGCCCTCGACCAACAAATAACGATCGGCCATCAGGAACCAAATAGGTTAAGTCAAAAAGTACATTATAATAATACATATGTAATAAAAACTACAGCAATAACAATAAATAAAACTAAAAGTAATTAAATTAATACATCGTATTTGAAGAAAGCTATTTAAGTAAAGTATATAATGGTGAGTTAGGAATAGGTCCTTTATCTGCATTCATTAATTTACAATTTGATTTGACTATAAAAACACTTTTATAACTATTAACTAACTTTTTTGAGTTTATACATTTAGCTAAAATAACATTTTTATCTAAATCATGCTAATTACTAAGGACATGTTCTGCTACACTTGATTTTTCAGGTCTATCATATTTAATATGGGCAAGATGTTCTTTATATCTAGTTACAATTTTTCTTTTTGTTTGACCCATATACATCTCGTTACAAGTACTACAAATTATCTTATAAATACCTGATTTTTCCAACATTGGAATTTTATCTTTCGGGTTACATAATAAATGCTTGAGTTTATTTTGAGTTTTATAGGCTATCTTAACATTTACCTTTTTAAAAATAGAGTCTAACCCTTTTGTTAAAATATTATCGAAAGGTAAACTAATAAAACTACATTTTTTAACTTCTTTTTGAAGAGTGGTAGTTGTGTTCAAAACATATTTTAATCTTTGTTTTCTAACAATATTATCTATAATTTTGGCATAAAAATCGTTATATCTAGCCACTCCTTTGATATAATTAATTTCCTTATAAAATCGTCTAGGACTAAGAGGTACATTGATAGCTCTGTTAACCAAACTGTTAAATGCTGCTATTTTATGTGTATAACAATGGTTGGAACTATTTAAAATATATCTGTATTGTTAGTAGGATTCCTGTAAATATGAAATTCAATTTTTTCATGATTTTTAATACACAGAATATCTAAAAATGGTAAACTATTATTAGTTTCTAATTCATAAGTAAACTTAATGGAACTATGTATGCTATTAAGTTGGTTTACAAAAACATCAACATTACATTTACTGCTATCAAAGATCGCAAAAACATCGTCAACATATCTTAACCAAATCCTAGGAAAATAAGTCTGCTCGTAAAAAGCTCAGCAATGAAAGGAGACAAGCTGTTACCTATAGCAGTTCCATCACATTGTTTATAAAATTCATTATTAAATTTAAAGAAATTTTGGTGCATACATATTTCAGTTAATTTGACATATTCGTTTATTTTAATAGGTTCGATGTTGTTTTCTTTTAAAAAATCTTCAACAAACAATATAGTTTCTTTAACAGGAATGCTAGGAAACAACGAACTTACATCAAAAGATACCATAATATCAGTACTACTAAGTTTTATAATCTTAACTTTGTTAACAAATTCTATGTTGTTTTTAATAGGAAACATACCACGTTTTTCTTTTAAAGAAGTAAATTTATAGGCTAACCATTTTGATAAAAGGTAGGTTGGGGAATCAATCCCAGAAACTATAGGTCTCATTACTTTCCCTTCCTTGTGGATTTTTGGAAGGCAATATAACCTAGGTATAACAGGATTAGAAATTTGAAATTTATAAATATCTTTCTTAGGAATGACTATATCTGTGAATGAGTACATTCGTTCATTTTGCAGTGCATAAAATTGCACTTCGAAGTTTCGCTGGAATCTCATCTAGCATTGAGGAGGTGAACCCAACTACAGTTGAAGTGCGAACAGTTAAATTGCACTTCAACTGTTGTTGGGTTCGAATGCTAGATGAGATTCTAGCAAAATATCAGAACTGCGATTTTATGCACTGCAAAATGAACGGATATACTCCGGATAATAACTATTCACCATATGTATCTATGAGTACAAACTTTTACAACCCTATTTTCATCTTTTAATAGATCATATTTCTGTTATTTCTCAATAATAATAACTGCAAAATTCACAATATTTTTAAACTACTAACCTGATAGTAGTTTGCTTGTTGCCTTGTTGGTTGCGAAAGTACTTTATGTCCTACAGCAACATAGAGTCTTTCTCTCAGCTGTGCAATATCCTCCTGTAAAAAAAATCAATAGTAAATAGGCAATAGGACATAAAAGCCTGTAACAATAGCTTCGTTATAGAGCCTAAAGTAATTTTAAGGTTATATTTTATTTAAAAAAATTCCAATACATTTAATTTTCTGAAAACAAGTTTTCAACACAAGCACAAACTAACTACAGCTCATTCTTAAGCAGGCTATAAATTTTATTAACCTATGTTGAATTATTTTTTATAATTGTCTAAACTTTGCCTAAAGTCCTGGTTCCAAAAATATTTTAAAACTAGGATTGCTAAAACTTTTAAACATTGCTTAGCTCATAATACTTTCATTACTAATCAATTTACAAATAATACCTAAGACTATCAGTCACACAGCAGCACCTTTTTTTACATCACAGATGTTACAATTTTTAGTTAATATGAGAAAAGATTTTTTAATTTTTAAATGGACTTAGGAGTGAGTTCACAAGTTAAGTGGAAAGGAAATCACTGATTAACTGGCTCATGCATCATCATCACATTGTTGAAGTCAGGAGGCTGGAGACTGATTTAACATAATTTTAAATTAATAATATTTTAAATAACAACCGACTGAACATTTACTTTATAGAAAATATGAAAGGAGCACTCGTTATCTGCCAACCAAAAAAGTGACAAGTTGCAAAGAATATGACTGTAATTAATTATACCATAAACTTTGGAACCTTTAAAATACCTAGTCATTATTATGTACACTTTGAAAATAACTGTGTTAACAACCAATAAATAATGTTATCACTAATTTTTAAATATTAGATAAGTAAAAATGGGAAATAATGGTCATCTTTTCTCTGGCTAACTTTTACCACTTACTTAAACAACCAGTTAATGTCAAAATGAATAAAACATGGAAAGTAAAAGGGAACAATAATTATACACAGGTTTTATTAATATATAAGCTCAACATAACAAGAAATAGTCAAGTACAGTAATACCCAATACTTACACAATAGGTGGGACCGAACGATAGCCATTTAAGTCGAATTCTCATAAGTCCGGGTATAATTTTACATACAATCAGATAGGAATCATATTTAATTTGGAACAAAGACAAGATAAACTAATGATATAGGAGAAAAATATGTATGTATTAAATTCTTAAATAAATAATACAACAAAAAATTATATATACATACATATGGCAAAGAAGTATGTAAAAAAAATTATCTTGACATAGAAGGCTTCATAAAATCTAGTAAATTCGTTTGAAGAATTGAAGATGTTTTCTACTCATGCAGAATTTCCTCATAACTTGCTAATTTTTTTGTTTTGAGGCAGAAATACGCTCATCGTTGGAGTCTATGATTTCCAAAACTTGCTCAATTAAACTAAGGCCTTTTGTCAAGTTTCTAACTGTCATTTCATTCTACTTCAACCGGGTCTAAAGAATGTGCGTTTTTAAGGTCTTGCTCTTGCTCACTCATTACATACTTGCATACACCTATGAGGTGTATTGTTAATTAATAGGAATTACTTTTAAAGGAATTTGTTTAGACCGACAATAACGTTCGACTTAAGTTATGAAATGATGACCAAACCATTTCTACAAAAAAAGCTGTCACCCAAGCCTTCCGATTTGACTTCCAAATCACGGGCAAGCTAGCTTTAGAAATATTTTTTAATGCCCTTGGATTTTCTGAACGATAAACTATGAGAGATTGCAACTTACTGTGATCAGCTGTATTTGCGCCAAATATCACTGTCAATCGGTCTTTGGTGGCCTTAAAATCTGAAACAATTTTCTTTTCATGAGCTACAAAAGTTCTCATAAGCATTTTCTTCCAGAACAGGCCAGTTTCTGCGAATCTCAGACAGTATGATTTAAAACTGCGTAACTTAAGAATCGCGTAAGACTAGGTAGCATAAGTCAAGGTATTACTGTACAAAAAAAAACTAAAAAATTTGGGCAAAAAACAATTATAAAATGGATTTTGTCTTTATTAATAGACTTTAGGCTTCAAGAGATCGGGCAAGTGCAGTAGGTTAACTGACAGCAGATTGTCTCACTAGCAGTACATTCAACACGCTTCTTCTATTGATCAATTTAGTAGTAAACACATAACTTTTCTAACTAAATAAATAAAAGATAAATAAATAATAACTACATGTACTTCTGAAGATAATTACCATGTAATCGAAATATACATAAAGTAATTGTAGTAAAATAAAAAAAATTTATATCGTGATTAGTGGGTTTTATTTATTTAGTAGATAAATTAGTCCACAGTGCTCAAAAAATTTATTAACTCATAACTTGTTAAAGAATATAAAATTTATAATTAGTTAAACACACAAATACTTTATTTTGACTTATTATAAAACCACCTACTTGTTGCCAAATTGAAATTTCCTCAAGAACTAGATAATTCGTAATAAGCATAATGAGTAAAATAAGAATAATTACCTGTCAAAGTAGAGCAAGTATGTGGAGTCTTAAAATGACCAGAACATAGCAATGTGTTCATCACAGATAATTTAAACAGCTGATTTCCAGCAAGTAAATATACATTCAAATTGAAGTTCAAAGTTGATTATTACTAACAATAATAAATGTACTTGATACCTGTTGCGAGTCTCCCAGGTAATGAAGTGCAGTCGTGAGATCACCTTGGGCGGCAAGCAACTGAGCATAACGAGTCAGAAGATGCCCTGTTTCTTCTTCTTCCCCCACGCTTCCTCCTTGAGCTACCAAAACCAATTCCACCAGCTCCTGTGTAAGTATATTTTTATTACAAATCTTCTTTAGTATTCATTTTACATTCCACAGATAAATAGTCTATTCTTTAGATTTAAAACAAAGTAACCATATAGTGAAACTAACTAAATGAAAATACTTTAATTACATATACTTGTAAGCCATAACATACTCTATGTAATTACATATACTTGTAAGCCATAACATACTCTATGTAATTACATATACTTGTAAGCCATAACATACTCTATGTAATTACACATACTTGTAAGCCATAACATACTCTATGCAATTACATATACTTGTAAGCCATAACATACTCTATTTAATTACATATACTTGTAAGCCATAACATACTCTATGTAATTACATATATACTTGTAAGCCATAACATACTCTATTTAATTACATATACTTGTAAGCCATAACATACGTACTCTATGTAATTAAAAACCATAGAGTGGTGACATAAACGGTAAAAAGATACAAATAGAGAACTGAAACATTTTATTTCTACAATGTTTATATGTAAACATTGACTAAAGTTTAAATAGTGTTATATTACTAATTAACTTATGAAAATATTGAAGATAGCTTGTTATCAATGTAAATAATAATAATATTTAGATGAACTGAGGAAGAAACATTCAAAATAGTTTATTAAGCTAATATCTACTTTCAAATAGTGTAAATTTCTTTATCAGTGAAATACGTTTCAGATTTTTAAAATGTTCTACGTACATGTAAAAATAATTCATGAGGTGGCAAGGTATTTCTTTACCTACTGCAAAATAATTTTAAACTACTTTCCCTCCAATGTTTTTTATCAAGGAAAAAGTATACTTTAGACTGATTATTTTCCAAAGAGCATAATTTGGGTTTCAACTTATAGGTGAGTTTCTTACTGGATAGTATATTAGGATTTCTCCTTCGTACCTATTGCTAAGTAGCTACACAAACACACATATATACACAAGCACATTGTTCTCATTTTAAAACAAATAATTGAATGTAAATGTGAGTTTTTATTAAATTTTACTCTTAATTACTAGTTGCAAGTCATTGACAAAATTTGTCACGCACTGTGATTACAATACCTTCTTCTGTCAAGGAGTTTTTCTTATTAAATTTGGTAAGTTCTACTATGATCCTTGGTAGAAAAACCTCAAATATTAATAATAACCAACATTTGGGAGATGCTTATAAACAAAAAAATTGATTCTAATAACTTCTTCAAAAATCTAGAAATATCCAGAGGGTCAATGTAAAAATCCAGGACTAACTTCTTTGACAATAGTTTATTTATTATACCATTAAATGCATTATTTTTAATCACAAATATTTAAAACAACAGTTTTAATTTCAGATTTAATAGCTATATCATGATCTAAATTTTTATAATAACGTTTTATATAAATTACTCTTTTGTACATTTAAGTTTGCTGATCAATTACAGCCCACAACTACAGCTTGATAAGTTTAATGTTTGAACTCTATTATTTATTTACAGTTCAATTATCTTGAACCAAATAAAAGATTATGTTCTAAAAAAAAATTTTTTTTTTAAGTAACAAGCAAAACATACCTGTAGCATGTCAGTAGAATTCTCGGTTTCAGCCTTCCGCCTTTGAACTACTTTACCTATCTTCCCAGCAGCCACGTAACAAATTTCTGCATTTTTTTTATCTTCATTTGTTTCGCCCTCACTCTCTAATCTTTGTCCCAGATTTTCTGTAAACAAACAAAAGATTTAATCTAACGCTGATGAATTTTTTTTAAATGGTGATTATTTTAATTTTTAAAATATTGACGGCTATACTGCCTAAGGGATATTTATCACTTCTCACAACTTACAGCTTAAATAAAAAAAGACAATCATAACCCATACATAATTTGACCTTTTGTCATACATTCCAAACATAAGAACCTTTCATGAGTTTTTATGTCAACTGTAGTTGTTCACTTAGATAATTTTTACTCAGTGTTGTTCAGGAGCTTGTTTATGTTGTATTACTGTGAGAAAATGGAGAATCTTAGGACATCCGAGATGGACCTTTTACTGCAATAAAGTTAAAGTGACTGAAGTGTCATTGTAAAGTTGCAATACAGGTATAAAAAGAATGCTTCAAATTTTATCACAGTCAAATCAAATTTTTAATTAAAAAATTTGTATACATAATGAAATACTTTTTAACATTAGAGAATTTGTTTGCACATTTGAAGCAAAAAATGTTAGATAGAGCCTATAATCTAATGCAAATTTCAAATGATAAATAACATATTATTGTTTTTACTAATAATAAAAAAACTAAATAAAACTCATAGTAATGAATAAAAAAATTGCACCTGGAAAAATTATGAGATATTAGTTCTTTGTGTAAGGGAGAATATTTTTGTGACAAATTATAACTCAAATGACTTGACAATTTAAATCATACACACTGAGTGCTGTAACGGTGAACATCTAATTAAAACCTTAATAGATTAAATCTCAAGGAGGAATCAAATTATAGATGTAGATAGGTTATGGAATAAGCCAACTCACTTGTACAGAGGAGCAGGAACATAGTACTATGTAATTAAGTACAAACAGCTAATTTACTTAGTCTTTCTTTTATTAATGTCACTATAAAAAACATATTTTTGCCCCAGTTTTTGGTCTTTTATATTTAAATTTATTGGTTTACTTGAAATATTGGAGGGCGTAACAAGTTAGAACATTTTTTCTTTCCTAATACATATTGCTTTATAATATATTATTTTTTCAGATGAATTATTAGTTTTAATTACATTAGGCTTTTTTTTGTTGATTCCTCATAGTGACTCTAAGAGGATTATTTTAGTTCAAGCATTCCAATTTGTTGAACTCGTGATCTCTATTGATGAGTGTTAAGATTTTTGCAGCTTAACAAGTAATTTCAATCCATCATTGTACATATTAGCAATATAATGGCAACCCTTTGTTCTTCTAGCAACATATTTTAAAGATCTCTGAGCCATACAACCTGAATGGAATTAATGGCTTGATATTTGAGAATAGTATCTGCAACTGACTTGTTACGCTGAACATTCTGCTTTTCCTTATACTGACTATGCTGTTTCAGATCGAACTAACAACAGTTGTTTGGTAAGAAATATGTTTTCGTTTCCACAAGGATCAAAGTCATAGAAATTTTTCAGGACTAACAGTTAACACATTGACTGCCAACCAGTTTTCCGATAATATTCAAACACAATTATTTTTTTGTATTTTTTGTTTAAATAAAGACAATACATAATAATAATATGTTTTCTAGTGTGTTTATTCATTTAAGCTAGTTTGTTTTATAATGCCCGAATAATTGCCTGGATAAGTATTTAATCTGGCAATATGCAATTTAATGATAGGATGATGGTTGCTAACTTACCACAGAGAACAGAAATCTCATCATCTTTTGCATATGTAAGAATTATAGCGAGAGCTTCACTCCAACTACTGAGATCACATCCAGTGATGACATCGTCCCATTCTTCTGTAACAACGCCTTTTATCACATGTGATAAGGACCCTTTACTTTGCTAGAAAATAAAATTTATAAACATTATCTAATAATTATATAATAATATATATATATAATAATAGTTTTTGTATGTTAGGTAGACACAACTTATGTCATGGCTAAAAGATTAAAAAAGAGGTTTAATACATTGACTCCCAACCAGTTTTCTGATAACTTTCAAACAGATTTTTTTATTGTACTTTTGTTTAAATAATGACAAAACACATCAATATTTTGTCTTCTAGTGTGTTTATTCATTTAAACTAGTTCATTTCTTAATGTCGTCGGACAAAGGTAACCATCATGGCGCAAAGTAAATATTTATACTAAGAGGTGCCACATCGGTCACGTTGTTGGGCTTACTACGCATTCCCCATTGAAGGCCGATTTTTCAAATGAATTTAAAATTTTAACATTTTCATTGAATTTTTTCAATATAAATATATACTATAACGTATATTTTCACAATATTATAGATATTTTTAAACAATAAATATTCCTACTAGATTTTTCTCATGTATTTTATAAATGCACAATTTCAATTTTCTGCATAACTGTTTATTTTGTTTGAAAGTACTTTTCTTGAATAATTAGAATGTAAATATAATCTAAACCTTATTCTTACATTTATGTCTGTATTGTTTCAATAAAAGTATGTTTTAAATTGAGCTGTTTTTACGAATTTTATATGATCTTATAAATTGGAGATAGACATTTTACATTAAAGTTTTTAGTTTCTAATTTTCGAATCGTTCAGCTTTTTAGGTGAATTTGTTTTTAGAATCAAATAAAAAAGTAACACTATTCCAAAGCATAATGTAGTTCTACAAAGAAGTGTAAATAAAAACTATTTCTTTCTAATATTTTCTTGTTTTCTGAACTTCTAGTTTCCCAATAGTTATAGTATTATAAAGAAAAAAAAAAAAAAAAAAAAAAATTTCTGAATAACAAGTTGCAGGAACACACAAAGAGCCGTGTCTGACACCTCATATGGTTAAATAAATCGTGAATGTGCCCAACAGGCTTGTGTGATGATCTAAAGTTAGGTCTACATTGTCAGTCACGGGTGACTGCAGCGACCTTATGGAACAAGTTGGTCACGGGCGATTATTTATAGGAATAAAAAGTAATGGTTTGTGAAAACAGCTAAAATTCTCAACTTTTTTTAAAGTTACTTATGACAAGTACAGCAGTTATGGATAGTGCTCCACAAGTTGCCTTACAAGCAAGAGATTTTCCTTTATGTCAAAATCACTTATCTTGTCCTATTTTTACAAATCCTTGTGTGCCAGATGTACAATATTTTATGCCCACACTATTGTTAATTCTGTTGGAAAAATAAACAAAAAAATATTGTATGTGTTTCTTTTATACATATTGTTGTTGTTGAAAAAAAACAGTATTTATTTATTCAATTCTGATGAATCTTTTCAATTTGTTGTTTTTTTTTAAATTGTTTATATAAAAATCAGAACTGAATGTTGAACAAATAAGAATTTGGATCAACAACTTCATGTTAGTGGTGGAATTGAAAAATCAAAATCTTTCTAATTTTATTGTACTTTTTGAAGAATAGATTTCACTTGAATAGATTTTGATTTATTATAGATACCTGGAAATATTTTTTCTGTGTTTTGACTAGAAGCTGAGGTCCAGCTGAAGCGGCTAATATAATAGCATCAGCCATTCGATTCTCTTGTAAGCACAAATTTACAGCCAATTCGATATTTCCACATAGAAGTGCTTTACTAATGATTCCATCAGCATCTACAAGACAAAAGTATCACAGCCATTGTAATATTATTTTAAAAAATAAAACAATTTAAAAACTTGTTTATATACATAATGCTAGAAACTTGAACCCAAAACTATGTTAAGTAAATGATACACTATAAAGACTATTTGATAGCATTTCCCTTTAGTATTTATTTGAAGGAGACAAAATATAAACTTTGAATCTAAAAAACATGCATCAAATATTTTGATTACTGCAATTTTAAAATGTTTTAACCCAATGGCAAAGCTAAAACTAAGAGTTTCTGCCCTTTTAAAATTGGTTGAATGTTTTTATTTTAAAATTATTTGATAAAATTCACCAAAATTGGTTTATCAAAATTTATACTGAAGCCTAGGAGTAAATTTAAGACTTTAAATTCTTGAAGTGAAATTGTTAAGTGTTTTAATCATGCTTTGTCTAGATATAAAAAAAAAAAACTGTTAATGTTTGAGAGAAATATATACACGTGTAAATTAGAAAATATAAAAATAAGTTAGTTATAATGTACTAAGTAGGTGATTTTATTTCTAATTTAAAAAAGGTACTAATTATATTTCATTAATTGGTGAGCAATGTAAATAAAAACTAAAGTTAATATTACATGTTAGTATTTTTAATTTAAGCTTACAGTAGAGTTATATACTGAGTTGCCAATGGGACACATCCCCCAAAGCTGTCCTCATTTATACAAAGTGCAACTAAAAGCAAGTGCAAATAAATAATGTACGTATACTTATTAATTTTAAAATGTGAACAAATTAAAGTAAATAGAATCCATTATAACCAAAATTATTTGAATAGCAACCAAAACTTAGGCCAGGAAAACTTAGTGGGGTTGTATTTTGGCCTATACACCAAACTCTGTGTGTATAGTAGTGTGTTAGTCTTTGTTTGTGCTGACATTGTATGGTTGCAAATAGCAACTGTGCATAAATCCATTGTTTTCAGTGTTTTATTACCAATAATACCAAAACCTAAAAATAACAGTGATGCCATTAAAAAAACACATAAACTTGACAGTAAAAGCTTGCATAGAAAAATTTCAAATGAAAATGGTAGAAAATCCAAACTGAAGAAACTACAGTTTACATATGGTTTAGAAATGCGAACAACCAAAGAAAACAAATTAGTGGCTCTTTGATCAAAGCATTCTTGAATGAGAAAATAGGGGGGACTGCTGATTTTAAAGCAACTACTAGCTTTAAATCTGGGCACAGAATTAGGGAATTAAACATCTCAGATTAAAAAAATGTCAGTTAATACTGAAGCAGCTGAACGCTTGGAAGAATTATTGAAAGAATTATCGATGCGTTGGGCTATAACAAAACTGGTTTGTATTGGGGAAAATGTTAACAAATGCTTAACGTTTAGGGATAAAATGTGAGCAGATGGTTTTAAGGCAAGAAAGCCACTAATCAATGTTACAGTATAAGGAAATGTCGCCAGTACTTTTACACAGGCTACAGTATGGAGAAACGAACAGGCTTCCTATGCTAATCATAGGAAAATCTAAAACCTCAAGTTACAAGTACAATTTTCACAACTGCTGATCATCTATTAGAAGTTCATCAATGAATACAACCACTTTTACAGAATGCTTTGTTGCGTCAAAAGACTTTACAGCTGGGAGCTCTGGAAATTTGTTGTTAATCGTCCATTGAACATTTTGTTTGAAAGACAGAGAACTGTAAGTTTAAAGATGTTTTGAGTTTCCCAGCATTACATCTGTCCTTCAACCGATGAAACATGAAATTGTATTACTGAAATTCACTGTTCTTATATATGTTCTGATCAGATATGAAAAAAACAATTCTGCAAGTATATTCAGATATTAATTTGATTAACTCTGTGTATATGGCAGGAGAAGCTTAGGCTGTGTATGTGGCAGCAGAAGCTTAGGCTGTGTATATGACAGGAAAAGCCTAGGCTGTTATATGGCAGGAGAAGCTTAGGCTGTGTATGTAGCAGCAGAAGCCTAGGCTGTTATATGGCAGGATAAGTTTAGGCTGTGTATATAGCAGCAGAAGCTTAGGCTGTTATATGGCAGGAGAAGCTTAGGTTGTGTATATGTCAGAAGCTTAGGCTGTGTATATGGCACCAGAAGCTTAGGTTGTGTATACGGTAGGAGAAGCTTAGGCTGAATATATGTCATCAGAAGCTTAGGCTTGAGTATAAGGCAGCAGAAGCTTAGGTTGTGTATATGGCAGGAAAAGCTTAAGGTGTGTATATAACAGCGGAAGCTTATGCTAGGCATATGGCAGCAGAAGCTTAGGCTGTGAATACGGCAGGAGAAGCTTAAGATGTATATATAGCAGGAGAAGCTTAGGCTGAGTATATGTCATCAGAAGCTTAGGTTGTGTATACGGCAGGAGAAGCTTAGGCTGTGAATACGGCAGGAGAAGCTTAAGATGTATATATAGCAGGAGAAGCTTAGGCTGAGTATATGTCATCAGAAGCTTAGGTTGTGTATACGGCAGGAGAAGCTTATGATATATATATATAGCAGGAGAAGCTTAGGCTGAGTATATGTCATCAGAAGCTTAGGTTGTGTATACCGCAGGAGAAGCTTAGGCTGAGTATATGTCATCAGAAGCTTAGGCTGAGTATATGTCATCAGAAGCTTAGGCTGTGAATACGGCAGGAGAAGCTTAAGATGTATATATAGCAGGAGAAGCTTAGGCTGAGTATATGTCATCAGAAGCTTAGGCTGTGAATACGGCAGGAGAAGCTTAAGATGTATATATAGCCGGAGAAGCTTAGGCTGAGTATATGTCATCAGAAGCTTAGGTTGTGTATACGGCAGGAGAAGCTTAAGATGTATATATAGCAGGAGAAGCTTAGGCTGAGTATATGTCATCAGAAGCTTAGGCTGAGTATATGTCATCAGAAGCTTAGGCTGTTAATACGGCAGGAGAAGCTTAAGATGTATATATAGCAGGAGAAGCTTAGGCTGTGTATATGGCAGCAGAAGCTTAGGTTGTGTATACGGCAGGAGAAGCTTAAGATGTATATATAGCAGGAGAAGCTTAGGCTGAGTATATGTCATCAGAAGCTTAGGCTGAGTATATGTCATCAGAAGCTTAGGCTTGAGTATAAGGCAGCAGAAGCTTAGGTTGTATATATGGCAGGAAAAGCTTAAGGTGTGTATATAGCAGCAGAATCTTATGCTAGGCATATGGCAGCAGAAGCTTAGGCTGTGAATACGGCAGGAGAAGCTTAAGATATATATATAGCAGAGAAGCTTAGGCTGAGTATATGTCATCAGAAGCTTGGGTTGTGTATACGGCAGGAGAAGCTTAAGATGTATATATAGCAGGAGAAGCTTAGGCTGAGTATATGTCATCAGAAGCTTAGGCTGAGTATATGTCATCAGAAGCTTAGGCTGTGAATACGGCAGGAGAAGCTTAAGATGTATATATAGCAGGAGAAGCTTAGGCTGAGTATATGTCATCAGAAGCTTAGGCTGAGTATATGTTATCAGAAGCTTAGGCTGTGAATGTGGCAGGAGAAGCTTAATATGTATATATAGCAGGAGAAGCTTAGGCTGAGTATATGTCATCAGACGCTTAGGCTGAGTATATGTCATCAGAAGCTTAGGCTGTGAATACGGCAGGAGAAGTTTAAGATGTATATATAGCAGGAGAAGCTTAGGCTGAGTATATGTCATCAGAAGCTTAGGCTGAGTATATGTCATCAGAAGCTTAGGCTTGAGTATATGGTAGCAGAAGCTTAGGTTGTGTATATGGCAGGAAAAGCTTAAGGTGTGTATATAGCAGCAGAAGCTTAGGTTGTGTATACAGCAGGAGAAACTTAAGGTGTGTATATGGCAGCAGAAGCTTAGGCTTGAGTATATGGCAGCAGAAGCTTAGGTTGTGTATACAGCAGGAGAAACTTAAGGTGTGTATATGGCAGCAGAAGCTTAGGCTTGAGTATATGGCAGCAGAAGCTTAGGTTGTGTATATGGCAGGAAAAACTTAAGGTGTGTATATAGCAGCAGAAGCTTAGGTTGTGTATACAGCAGGAGAAACTTAAGGTGTGTATATGGCAGCAGAAGCTTAGGCTGAGTATATGGCAGCAGAAGCTCAGGCTATGTATATGGCAGGAGAAGCTTATGGTGTAAATGGCAGCCAAAGCTTAGGTTACTATCAAGGACAATACACTGGTAAAAGCTTGGTATACAATTCTTCTATCAGATGAGTTTATCACTGCAGCTAATGATCTACCCATCAAAAATGTTAAATCAGAATTGATTTGGCTGAGTAAAAAATCTTTAAGATTGTAGTAAGTATCCAATATTCAATACTGACTCAAATCTGATATCCATGACCTTGACTACCAAAATCTGATGGATGATATACAACTCTTCTAATAAAGGCTTTTACTTCTGTTCAAAGTAATTTGGTTTAGTAGCAGTTTTAAATATTTTGGCAACAAAAGTTTCTTTAATTTTATTTATATAGCTAACACCCAAACAATTGTTTTTCTCATACTGTCAATAATGCCATATTTTTCTTTCTGGTTTAAACTCAAAACCTTGCAGAAAATTAAATCAAAATAATGAGGAGGGAGGTGTAGCAAATTTCTAAAACAGTTGACTGCCAGTGAAAAACAGAAAGTAAAAAAAACTACAATGTAAAATCAGAATTAAACCCATTCTGGGAAATTTCATTAGAAGGAAAGAGATTATTCTGACCTCTTACAAGAAAATGGGCAACAAAAAATAGTTTTTGAAATACATTTTACATGGAATAAAGCATGCCCATGTTTGTTAATCAGAATATCTACTAACTTACTTCTTCGTGCAGGCGTCCAGCTTAACTATAGCCAATGGCCTGATGTCCACAATATATATATATGATGCTATGGCCCACAGGTTCTTCTTAACTAGAATATCTTGCCACTTTGTCACAATTGGTCTGAGGATGTCTCTTGTAGGTAATGGGTAAGGGCAGTTCAGCAGGATGTGTTCAATTGTTTCGCTCTCCACACCACAGAGTGCACACAACGGAGACTCTGTGAGATTAAAACGAAATAGGTACTCCTGTGTCACCAGATGGCCGGTTCTTGCTCTAGCAGCAAAAGATGCTGTTGATCGTGCTACTTCCCTATATTTGTCCTCGACTGGTGGTTCTGGTTGGAGCTGGTAAATGTGTCGACCGGTAGACTCTTTTTCCCAATTTTCACACCAAAGTTTTCGGAAAACTTCCCTGCTTACACTTTTGCAATGTAGCAAGGAGTGTTTGCCTTCATCTGTAGGTCCCATGGTTGAGGTTGTTTTAGCAATTTTGTCAGCCTTTTCGTTTTCGGGTACTCCGCAATGGGCAGGTACCCAGTGAAGAGTTAATTCCTTCCCGCAGTCCACTAGTTCTAGGATGGTTTTTCTTATTTCTGATATTCGAAACAAGTATCTACTAAGAGAGTGTATAATTCCAGTTTTGTCTCTTTCTAATACAAGGATATTGAAAATTGTCTATAAGAATAGGTTAAAGCAGGTGACAGTTAATAAAGGTTTCATTGTATTACAATTTTTAACTTCATAGTTATTTATTTCATATGACATGAAATATACTTTCTTGTTAATTCTATAATGTAGCCATATAAATATAATTTAAATATTATGCAGAATCAAAACCATATAATACTAACCACTTCCTGTCAAAATCTTGAAAGGTGAAATCTTATCTTTGTTAACTGTCTTTTTCCCAACTGTAGCAAAGGGCTTATTTTGGTCCAAATTAAAAGAATCAAAAGGAGACTGTAAATAAATTAGAAAAAATCAAAATTAAGTTAGCTTGTAAAGGAATTAAAATACAAGACAAAAATTCTACAAAGAATTACAATTAATTGCATTTTGAGTTATTTCTTTAAGGGTATGGTATTATATGGAGTGGAATTTTATATCAGTAGGATTTATTCATAATATTAATTACCTAGAGACTCTGGTAGGTAAACACATAAACATTAAAATGACGTTAAAAAATTTTACTTAAAAAATTATGTACTTTTTGTAAAACAAAGTAGTTCTAAACTCTTTGCAGTGAAATAGTTTTTTTTTTTTTTTGTATTGACAACTATTTTGCAATCATATTGAATCTTCAGGACAATTTCATGTTTTTTAGTATTATTGTAATTACTTTCTAGATTAGAAAAGGGTATCTGGTTTAGAGGGGGGACGTTTAATGGGTGGAATGGTTCAGGCTTATAGCAGTTGAATAAGTTCTTACCTTACATTATACCCTTCTGTTTGTTCAAAATTTTTTCAGCAATTTGTATCTTGCGATCATTGTGTGCAAGATCGTATCGGTTGTGAATACTCTATCACTGCTTCATACTTTTGATTAATATGGAATTTAACTTTTTGTTTAGCACAGCTTGTGGGATATTTTTTTACAATAAATTTCTGTTCTTACGTATTATACAGAGGCCACTATTGTAGAGGGATTTTTCTTACCGGGGTCCAAAAATGACTACATAAAACATGTTCTACAACCATATGCATGACAACTTTTTTTTTTTTTTTACAGGAACGGTTATTTTTTATCAAATTAAAGTTGAGGAAAAAATTCAGTGTAGATTAGTAAGAAGTACTACGTTCCCGTATCAACAGCAAGCCGTACTATGTATACTTACATTTAAATATACCTATAAAGTCTTCAGCTAGTATAGATTTGGTTGTAATTTTACACATTACTATAAACCTATATTAAAATATACCTTTATGTCCAGTCAGAATAGATTTGGTTGTAATTTTATACATTACCTTATTAGATGTCTACATTCATGGAGTAATACTTTTTGCCAGGTGACGTCACGTGATATCTATTCTAGCCTCCCATATGTACATTTGTGGGTTAAAATGTAGGTAAAATTACAACTAAATCTATCTTGACTGGGTACTTCATAGGTATATTTCAATATAGGTATAAAAAATTAACCTTCCATTGCAATAAGAAAAATAATAATTATCAATATGCTTCAGGACAAGTTTTTGATTAATTTTATACACATTGCATTGGGGGTGAGCAATGTGCATTTTTACCACATTTAAATAACATATACACAATATTGGACTACGTATAATACGTAAATACCTAAATTTCTTATTATTCAACAGTGGATCAGTGGTGTAATCTTTCCAGTAATAATTTTTAACTGAGTTTTCATTTTGTAAAATATGAAACAACCCTGAAGATACAATATATGTGATCACAAAAACCTATAGAGAAAAATAAAGCCATATTTTATTGTAAAAAGGTATGAGTTTATAAGTTTCAAAGATTGTGTAACTGATTCTCTTACAAGAAACAAATTACATCAAAAAAAAAAGAAAGCTGTTGATATTAATTACATCAATAATAGAATAATTAATGTTCTTTAAACCAGCATTAATTTTAAAAAGCTACATGATTTCTTGTTAAAAATTGAATTTTAAATAATAAATGTAGATCACTTATTGTTTACATTACATTCTGCTATAAAGATTATGGATTTACCTATTCCCAATATTAAAATTTTTTGGCATGACCTTGATCACTTTTTTTAATCCGTTGTTTCCATTACAACCTGCTACAGAAATTCTGGGTTTACCTATTCCCAAAATTGTTTGGCATGTTTCCCAAACAATAGGGAAAAGACTTTCGGTTTCTACAGAGATTCATACAAATCCCCCAACAACTCTTTTAAAAGGAAATAAGTCTAAGAATTATGATCTTGCTCTTATTTTTCTTTGAAAGAGCTGTTTTAAACTGTAATGAAAAACACTTTTAAAGTAAAGAAGAGTCTTAACTTACCGCTGAGTAACTAGTATCTTCTTCTTCATGTTCTGGACCGTTCTGCAGTCAGAAAAAAACTTAGATGACTCACTATGGATGATATAGAATAAATTTTGAATCAAAAAAGCAAGTGAAAATACTGTCTAAACATTTTCAAACTAAAAGTTAAATAGAAACTAAAATTCAAAACCGAATGTGATTAAATTAACAGGTTTTTCAGTAAATAAATGCATTTATATAAAAATGCCTACATAAAACAAATTGTTATTTTGGAAATAATATTTTCCTAAATTATCTGCATTATTTAATAAAAGTCAATGTTCATTGATTTACCAATTATGAAGAACAAAATATCAGCTTATTTAAAGACTAGTAAAGCAAAATTTACAAGAAAAGAGTTACTACAAGGACATTCTTGTGAATGTAAGCTCTATTTTATTCTATACATCTGGTTGTTCAAAAAGTAAAAAACATTTTTTATAAAGATTATTATTCTATGTAATGAAATATAATTTGTTACACACATATTTTATACCTAATTTACATTTTCATATAGTCACCATTCAAATTTAAATACCTATACCTTTCACAAGTTCTTCTATGCCGTCTGTTTACTCAGTTGCAACCAATATGTTAAATCACTGATTAACAGGGAAGTAAAAGAAGTACTCAAAGTAGGTCACTGACTTTATCGTTACCCCTCTCGGCATGTAGTAGATGAGTAAAACGCCTACACGACTTAAAAAACAATTGCCTTAACCTTCTTCGTGCTCCTAATTTTTATAGCTTTTTTTGGTTTTGTTGGGATTAGTGAATGATGCCATTAGATGGCCTGGTGCTTTGTTTTTAAAGTGATATCTGATTCTCATCAGCAGTAACAATGTGATTCGACAGTTCGTCACCATTCAGGTCATAGTGAGTGAGGAATCTCAATGTAGCTCTCATTCATTTGGTTTTGTGTTCTTCTGAAAAAAATCGAGGAACAACTGCCACAAAACTTTTTTAAAACCTTGCTTGTCACTAACAGATTCGCAAAACACAGTTTTCGAAATTTCCGGAAAGAATGAGTGCAGGCCACTAACTGTGAAATGCCTATATTCTTGAATTTTCATTTCAATCAATTTTGAGAGCCTGCCCGAGCGTTCATCATCCTGAACGCCCACTATTAAACGTGATACACCATTTACAAACAGACATTACATTATCTTAAACCTTAGTTATTTGTCTATAAATTTTGATGAATCAAACTTTTTTCACATTAAAAAAACAAACAATATTGCAAACCTTACACTTGGTGGAAATTTTGTAACATATTTTCAAGTTGCACATTCTTTACCTTTTAAACAACCCACATATATTCTCATATATCTAATTATTTTTCAAATCTGGTCAAACATGAATAATTTTTTTTAAACCCTGATTATATATATATATATATATATTTTTTTTTTCCAGGCGAAAAACCTATTGAGGTTATCATCGCCTAACTAAAGTTAGGCACGATATGCTTGATTGTAATATTATTTCTACAAAACGGACATAGTGGTGGATCCTCATGTCGCATCAACCATCCATGCGTTAACAAAGAGTGGCCGATGCGAAGTCGAGTTACCACCACTTCCTCCCTACGATTCGAACGAACAGATGTCCTCCATGGTCGGACGGTATTTTTGATGTCCCTCAGCTTGTTTCTATTTACATTTTGCCATTCTTCGTTCCAAACAGAGAATAGTGTAGATTTAACTTTGCATACAAAATCTGATGCCATCACACGTTGTGTCGATGGCAACATAAATGTAGCTAATTTTGCACCTTCATCTGCTTTAGTGTTTCCGAATATTCCACAGTGACCAGGCACCCAGAGAAATGACACCTCGACACCTCGTAATTGGAGCCTGTCTATAGAGCACAAGATGTCTCCAACTAAAGGGTTCTTAGTGTACATTTCCTGAATAGCCTGGAGAGCACTTTTGGAATCACAACACACAAGATATTTAGATTTTACAGACGGAATTGATCTTAAAGCTTGGAAAATTGCATAAAGTTCTGCAGTAAAAACGCTACAGGCTGAGGGCAATCCGTAAATGAAAGTTTGTCCTTCCATATAAAATGCACAACCTATCCCATTGTCCAGTTTTGAACCGTCTGTGAATATAGTCACAGTATGTTGAATCTGCAAAAACTCCTGACGATAAATAACGTCAGGAGTATTGTGTTTTAGGTACATGGACAATGAGAAGTCACATTTTGGCTTTTGTATTGTCCATGGAGGGATGTAGCATGATGTTCGTTCGAATATAGGTGGATGTTCTAAATTTAGATTCCTAAAAATGCGCAACGTTCTTATTCCGAAGGGAGCAGTTGAACGTTGACGCACATTGTAACAATCCTCGAGGTAGTTATCAAAAACTGCTTTGAATGCCGGATGTTTAGGTTTACTTCGAAGACCAGTGTAATATGAAATTTGTAGCATTTGACGTCGCATTGAGAGAGATGGTTCTCCAGGTTCAACTAGAAGGCTGGAGATTGGGCTTGATCTAAAAGCACCAGTAGAAAGTCTAAGGCCAGCGTGATGTATTGAATCCAAGAGTTTCAGAACCGTAGGTCGAGCAGATGAATAGGCTATACAGCCGTAATCTTACTACGGCGCGATAGAAACGGAGCATACAGGTTCTGTCTGCTCCCCAATTTGTACCACTTAGAACTCTCAACATATCCAATATCTTGCTGCACCGGGTCCTCAAATCACGCACATGCAGATTCCATGAAAGTCTTTTATCCAATAAAAGACCCAAAAATCTCACATTATCCGCGGTTTGAAGCCGCGTACCATCAAGATAAAGAATTGGTTCCTGGTGTTGCCTGCGACGACTAAATGCTATACACTGGGTCTTCGAAGCCGAAAACTTGAAGCCCGTAGATTTGGTCCATTCTTGCAATTTATTAATTACTAATTGTAAGGATCTTTCCGCTGTTGCCATACTTCTAGCAGCCATATATATACAAAAATCGTCTACAAACAGGGAACAGTGAACCGGTGACTGTACGTTTGAAGTGACGCTGTTAATGGCAACAGCAAACAGCGTCACACTCAAAACGCCACCCTGTGGTACACCATTCTCTAGTTCGTAACGATCAGAATATATGCCTCCTAGACGTACACGGAAAGTCCTGTTATTCAAATAATTTTGTATAAAAGCAAGAATGTTGCCTTGTATACCCCATGATTTCAATACGTTCAAAATTCCTCTTCTCCATGCCACGTTTGACTTGCCAAGTCTTTTGACTTAGTTCTTTTTTCATACACAAGAATACATATTGCGATATATATATATATATATATATATATATATATATATATATATATATATTTAGGTTAGTTTTTGTTGGTAAAGATTATTTAGATTTTTTGGACTAGGAGACTGACAGACTTACCTTGGTAAGAGTCCACTCTGTAGTCTTGAAATAGAAACACATAAAAGCACTTAACCAATGATATATTTCAACCACACAGTGGTCTTTGTCAATCAATCATTGATGTGTTTCTATTTCAAGACTACAGAGTGGACTCTTACCAAGGTAAGTCTGTCAGTCTCCTAGTCCAAAAAATCTATATATATATATATATATATATATATATATATATATATATATATATATATATATATATATATTTATAGCTGCTCTATCGAGTTTGGTAAGGTTAGGTTTGGTTTTGAGGCCGTTTAAGAATGATTTGTCTGTGATGTTTTGCATTATGAAGTTTATGTAGAGTTCAATAGGATGATTTTATTTCATTCTATCATATTTCTTTTTGTGTTTTCTGTTCGATTGACAAAGACCACTGTGTGGTATATCATTGTTTAAGTGCTTTTATGTGTTTCTATTTCAAGACTACAGTGTGGACTCTTACCAAGGTAAGTCTGTCAGTCTCCTAGTCCAAAAAATCTAAATAATCTTTACCAACCAAAACTAACCTAAATATATATATATATATATATATATATATATATATATATATATATATATATATATATATATATATATATATATATAGGTTAGTTCTAGTAGAGCTTAAAGCTTATTTAGGAATTTTTGGACTTGATAGGAGACTGACAGACTTACCTCAAGGCAATAGTCCAAAACTGCAATCTCTTGGAAATAAGCACATATAAAACACTTAATACACTTTTATTTGAAATATTTCGATCAACATGATCTTCTTCAGTCAAGAAGGAGCCTGGCTGAAGTCACTCATTCTTGACTGAAGAAGATCATGTTGATCGAAATATTTCAAATAAAAGTGTATTAAGTGTTTTATATGTGCTTATTTCCAAGAGATTGCAGTTTTGGACTATTGCCTTGAGGTAAGTCTGTCAGTCTCCTATCAAGTCCAAAAATTCCTATATATATATATATATATATATATATATATATATATATATATATATATATATATATATATATATGCGTGTGTGTGTGTATGAAATTATTATTATTACTTGTAAATAATTTTTTTTGCCACTAAGTGCAATAATTTTACCTTATGAGATGAGGTACCTTTTGGTCACTTGACCATTGTCGAATCACTGAATTAATTTTCTCTATTTTTCTGGTGTGAATGTTCGGTCCGTGATGTTGGTATTTGTTGACGTCATATATGTTTCTTCTTGAGTATAATGTTTTTGAATAGTACGTCGTCTGCATATATTGTCCATAGGTTCATTAAATTGTTGTGTATGTTTTTATAAATGTGGTCACATTTATAAATGTAAATCACATAGACATGAAATAACAAATTATGAAAATAACCTAACCATACTAGAAATAAATAATAACCCAATAGAACAAAACACACTAGAAGGGACCGAGACCCCTCGGATTACACGGAAAAAGTTCCTGAAGCATTAAAAAAAATAGGACTTCTAATGAACCTTAATATAGTAAAACTCCTCATATCCAGATCTTTATGGAAACAGCCCGAACCGGATTTATTAATAGTGGGAATAAAGACCAGTCCAGCTAATCATGAGTGTCGTCATTGTTTGATTGAATTGTTTGCTTCAAGAGAGTTTATTTTCTGATATGTTACACACAAGAGTAGACATTTGTGCAGGTATGTGTTGACTGTCAGAACTTACAGCATAAATAACGAAAGATATTTATGGCCCATTGATCTGCTGTCATCTAAATATAACTGATATGGACATTAAAACACAACATAGTAGCTAGCATGAGCAACAGCATAACAACAAAAGAATGGGAAACAAGAAAAATATCGTATTGATATAAACATTTCTTAGAAGCCTGACTCATTTCCTTTGCATGACATATTGATATAAACATTTCTTGAATGCCCGATTCATTTTCTTTATGGCTATAAACATTTCTTGAACGCCACTCATTTCCTTTCAAATAGATGAAATAGGCTCAAATAGAAACCCGTTCGAAATATACGGAATTTTGAAATATCGGAACTCGGATTTTAGAGACTCTAATGTATATATATAAAACAATATCATTAAATATAAAATCTTGAAGTATATCTCCCTGTTCATTTAAAAACAGAATCATATTTCTGATTTAAAAAGTATGTTTAAACTATAATTTTAAAAAACCAGTTTCTTACAAATTTGATCTTGTACAGACGGCATTTCATGCCCTACTATTAATTTGTATTTGATTTATATACACATTATCTTCAATTTATCTAACTTATTAAAAGAAAGTACAAAATTGTTTATGTAATTAGAATTAAAGAAAAGACAAACTTCTTTCTTTTTAAATTGAAATTTGTATACCATTATTTAAAAAAAATGATAGACTTTGATTAAAAACACTTACATGGTTGAGTACTGCAAAGTCCTGAGTAACTTCATCCACATCTGATATATTTCCTGCATATTTGTGTAGCTGCAACCACAAAACAACCTTATAAAGTAGCATTTTTCTAGATAAAGTTTTGGAATTCTATTTATAAATGCAATTATGCAGTTGAAATTCCTCCCTTGAAATAACCTACAATACGCTCTAAACCAAAATAAAAATAACACCATGACATCATAATTACCTCAAGATGTTCAGGAGTAAAGCCTAATAGAGCCCTCATAGAACTTCTTGAGTCTGGTTGTAAACTAGCAAATACAAACTCCCAAACCATATCGGCATTCTCAGTTCTTAACTCTTCAAAGAGCCCTGATGATAATGCCTGTTGCAAACTGTGCGATCTTCCGATCAATGTTGGTTCTGTCACAACTTGAGACACAGTCACAGTGCGAGATTCACTGTTGAAACTCACCAGTTTACCTCCAAACTGCAAATAATAACAATAAATTTAATTTAAACAAAATTGATTAAAGAATCACGAATTTAAATACTATATGTTTGCAAAACTTCCAATTCCTTTTTCAGTTTTAATAATTTACATTAAAACCTTAATAAATTTCAATATGCTTAAAAATTATATATATATATATATATATATATATATATATATATATTTATTTATTTATTTATTTATAGGTTAGTTTTGGTTGGTAAAGATTATTTAGATTTTATGGACTGTGAGACTGACAGACTTACCTTGGTAAGAGTCCACTCTGTAGTCTTGAAATAGAAACACATAAAAGCACTTAACCAATGATATATTTCAACCACGAGTGGTATTTGTCAATCAAAGAGAAAACACAAAAAGAAATATGAGAGAATGAAATAAAATAAATATAAGTTGTAATCACAGATTGTGTAGAAATCAGATGTCACAGATGCACAGATTAAAGATATATGTATTGTTTCCATGAGCATATGAGTGATTATAGTTTATATAAGTCTGACAGGGGGAAAGAGATTGAAGACGTCTGATGAGGCTATTAGAAAAAAAAAGTGAATGGATTTATCTGATGTTGAGGTTAGGGGATTCTCTGGACTTGGTATACCACTGTTATGATAGTTCCCATCTTCTCAGTTCTGAGGGATTGCAATCAGGTGGGAGTGATTTAATTATTTTTGTGGTATAGCAGTCATCAAAAGTTGTGATGTTGTGACTCGCAGCATGTTGAGCTGTTGGCCTATCCATATTCATAATTTTAACATCATGTCTGTGGCCATTCATTCTAATATTCAAACCATCTGTGGTCAGGCCTATGTACTGTGCTGAGCAAAATTTACATTGTAGCTGGTATATGACATTTTTTTATGTGCAATTATGATGACCCTGTATTTTGAAGACCATTTTTGTTGTTTGGCTGTTGAAACTATTTGCTGAGGGGTGTATTGGACACGTCTTGCATCTAGGTCTATTGCATGGGAAGGAGCCATGAGGAAGTTTGTGTGGTTTCTCTGCATCAGGGTCTAGTAGTTTAGGATGTACTAGGATGTTTATCAAGTTGGGAGGTTGCTTGGACCAAATTTCAGGTGGATCAGTGAAAAGATTTTTGGTGTGGTTGGAAGCTTGAAGAATTTTGAAGCCATCTCTCAATATCTTGTAGAGTTTATGTAGACCAGGATGGTAGTCTGTTATTAAAGACAGTTTATTTTGTTCTGTTTGTGGTTTGGGGTGAACCGAGGATTGTTCTGAATGAATTTGGTTTTCAGTGAGTCTTTTAGGTTATCCTCTTCTCTGGAAGGCTGTTGATATCTTTCTATTAAAATCTTCCAATTCCCTATCATTCGAACAGTTTCTCTTACCCCTGATTGCTTGACTGTATAGAATGGATCGTTTTATGTTTATTGGGTGGTGTATATATATATATATATATATATATATATATATAAAGAACTAAGTCAAAATACAAATACAAGAATTATAATTGAATTTACAATTCAAAGCTTTTTGTTGGCTAACAGTACCAACATCATAAGGAATATTAAACAATTAAAAATTGAATTTTAATTGTTTAATATTCCTGATGATGTTGGTACTGTTAGCCAACGAAAAGCTTTGAATTGTAAATTCAATTATAATTCTTGTATTTGTATTTTGACTTAGTTCTTTATTAATACACAAGAATACATATTGCGATATATATATATATATATATATATATATATATATATATATATATATCCTTACAGCCTAGATTGGTTGATCTTCTGTGATAATGTTGGTTTGTCCTCTTAAGAAAAAAAAACTGGGAGGAATAATTGAAAATTAATAAGTAGAGAACTACATGCACGATTATCCAATTACTAAATCTGAAGAAACTGACAAACTTTTGAGATAGTGGAAAATGTATAATTTGTGCATAAAAACAGGTTAAAGAAAATTTAATGTTTTATTTTATTTTTGTATTATTAATAAATACAAAATAAGGTATAACTTGTATTTCATTAAACAAATTTAAGAATAAATATATTCAGAAAATGGATGGAAAAGCTTAGCAAAATGAATGTACATAAACTTACTGCAAACGATGCTCCTGCAGGTCTCCTTAGCCATTTTGGAGCTTTTCGCAACTCAACAGCCACTTGTGAATGGGGTGGTTGTACAACAGGTGCCTGGGCATATTGATCCACACCAGGAAATGAATCTGCAATCTGTGATTTGATTCACATTTAATTCTATTTTGAATACATAGACTTAAATTTTGGACACAATTAGTCCACAATTTTGGTAGAATTCTGTTTTTTTGTCAACTCAACTTATAATATAGAATAATTGATTTGGGTAGAATGTTATAACCTTATATTTTTACAACTTTTAGAGTAAAAGCCATTACAAAATAGAAACTGTTGAGATTTGTTAATATGAAAATATTTATTTCAATTGTATGTGTAACACCAACTGTGAAATGATAATTTGAAAATAAATTATATATATATAACAATGGTTCAACTCCACTGTGTTGAATAGATTGGCATAAGATTATAATGACAGAAATTATCATTTTTTTAAATTATTGAAGCTAAATCACTAAAAAAATTTAATAAATAAAAATTAAGACCTTAATAACTTTATTACGTATTTAACAACTTATATACAAATTAATCACTTTAACATTAGTTTATGACTATCCAAACTTTTAATTTTGTAAATTTGTAAAAACTGACTGAGCCAGATCGCTATGTGGCGATCTTCATGTTTATGAAATCTACAATATGAAATTATATGAACAATATGAAATTTACAAACACACAAAACACAAAGTACAACCATATTAAATGAACAAACCCAATACAAACCACACATACGCTTTGATACTATCGAAAACCTGCCTTTAAAACCGTCACTGCTTAATCTAACAACTCGAAGCAGAAGACACTGATGAAGAACGCCACACAGCGATCAAAAACATTCTGTCTCATTAAGTTTTTACAAAATTTAAAGTTCGGATAGTCTAAACTAATGTTAAAATGTTTAATTACGTTTTACCGAACGTAATAGACTACAAAATTCAAGAGTTACATACAAAGTAATATGATTAGATCAATGGTGTTTCATTGTTGATCTATTAATCATAGTAGATTAACACTTTCAAGCCTACACCCGAGTATAGATTGATCCATTTAGTTAACTCTAGTTGCCTTCACCCGTGTAGAGCTCGAGTTCCCATATTTATTTTCACGGCAATGTAATTCCCGTGTATTCTAATTTTTGTCGATAGCGTTCTTTATATTGGTTATTCTACTTTACATGTCTTTAACTTTAGGTCATTCCGAGTTTATTTTATGAACAAAAACTTATTTGGTTAAGTGTAACATTTGTTTGACAGATGTTGGTTTAATCAGATAATGAGTGTTTTATTAGTGAGTGTTGTTTACGTTTCAAGTTTGTTGTTTATTCTAAATTTTATCTACCCATCATTTCATTTTTTTAAATTTGTAGTTTGTGTAATTTTTGTTTAGGCTTCCGAGTGTGCTGTTTTTTGCTGTAAATTTATCTTTCAGTTATTTAGTATTTTTAATTTTTGTTATTAATTTATATTACGTTATAGATATAGACACTTTCGGAAGCGATTCAATATGAGTTATGTTGATTTTAGACAGTAACAGTGACAGTGAAACCTATCTTGGCCAAGGTACAATCGATTTCATTGGTGAACTGAATGGAAATCTAAATGACACGATTTTAGAGAGTTTCTAAATTTTAATAGAAATATTTCTAAATTACATTTTCTTTTAGCTTTAAAATGATATATAAAATATCATATTTATTTTCATTCTGGTGTAAAATATGTGTAGTGAAGTGCAGTGATGTACAATGTGCTAATTTATTCCTTTACTTTTCTAATAATTTTTCAAACAATCATAACACCATCTATATGTAAGTAATCAATTCATATGTATATATTTCCTGAAAGCTTGTTTCATTCCTTTTACAACAATGTATAATTTTTAGTAAATATGGTATTTATTATCTCAGAAATGTTTTATATTTTACCTAAAAACCTCCAGGCAGATAGAGACGGGCGCTTATTAAGGGACTAGGCTTCAAAGTGTTAATCTATTATTCAAAGACTTGTACTAAACAATTTTGGTACCAACATTTAGCTCTTTTACTTTTATTTTTAGTTTAATAGAGAGATGGAACCTATACTTACTTTATACTAATCAGCCTCCAACTGCACTCAATAACATTAAAAATCTTCCTTTATTAGAACTTCTCATAAAATTGGTAAATACACTCAAGATTGTAATATTATATTGATCTAATTGTATTACTTCATAGAGTAGTTGTTAAATATTTTATAAAACTTCTGAGTTTCCTGCTGTTTACTTTTTACACTATAAAATGATTTTTATTCATATTTTTGTCATATTTTTTAAATTTTTTTAGTTATTATTTTAATAATTTTCCTTCATAAGACACTGAAAAATAATTCTTTTAAACATTTTTAAATACAAATCGATTCAAGATCAATTGGGTACAAACTGTTTACAGAAGAAATTTAATTATCATGTTTTTGTTTTATAATTTTTACCAAATTAATATAAAATGAAATCCAATGACGGGTTAGCTATTTAATAGTTATATATACTTCCAGACACAACCTGAAGTGAACTTTCAGTTACATATAGCACATACTTTTGATGAAGTTAAAAGATCCAATTAGTCATTCAATATCCAAATCAGTTCATCGTTAGAAGTAGTACATACTAAGTATCAGGTCATAACTAAAAGGAAACATTCAGGTTTATATACCATATGACACTCCCAGCAAAGTAAGGCATTCAACAAGCAACTTAATCATCCAAATCGATTAGTTCCTATGACAGTTATATGTACTTCTGATTACAACTGGAAAGGAACCTCTGGTTTTATACAGCCCATGATTCTTCTGAAGAAAGGAATCCATTGAACGTTGACATTGATTAAATTGCTATGAAATTAGGAAAGAGAACATAGGTGATACAAACAATGGACTCAAAAACAAACCACTTTAATTTCTGTCAGGTGGTAAAAATGTATTAACCATTGTAGTACTAAGAACCCATATAAGTTGTGTCTGTTACACAACTGTTAGATAAGTGTAAACAAATTAAAATGATTAACTATTATTAATGTCCAGGTAAACAAAACAGCAATAAAATAATATCATAAAATATTTTGGAAGGGTTAGATAATTTTGAGTTAATGACTAAGAGCAAGTATCTGACCTGGCAGTAAACCAGTAGATTACTGAGATTTATTTAATTCCCAATAAAAGACGTGGAAACCTTATAGACTTTACAGCCCTTTTCTCTGCTCAGACAAAGGGATAAGAAATATATACAGTAGAGTCTCACTAATTATATAATGGCTCAATAATAGGTGAATGGAACCGAGAGCCCCTCAGATTACCGAATACTCGAATTACACGGAAATAAGTTCCTGTGCATTAGAAAAAATAGGACTTCTTATGAACCCTAATACAGTAAAACCCCTCATAACCAGATCAATATGTGACAGGTCGATCCGGATTTATTAATAGTGGGAATAAAGATCCATCCAGCTAATCAAGAGTGTCGTCATTGTTTGATTGGTTTCTTTGTTTCAAGAGTTTACTTTCTGATATGTCATGCAAAAGACTAGACATTTGTGATTTCTACGGGATATTTGTCAACTGTCGAAACTTACAGCGTAAATAAAGGAAGATATTTATGGCCCATTGACCTTCTGTCAGACATCTAAACATAACTGTCATATCTGTCATAACTGATACGGACATTCAAACACAACTGATGAAGTTGGGTAATACACCAATCTGTAGAGTACTAGTGAACTGAATGATACAACTAAATGGAGAGGAAGGAAATACTGTATTGATATAAACATTTCTTGGAAGCCTGACTTTTTTCCATTGCATGAAGTATTGATATGAATATTTCTTGAATGCCAGATTAATTTTGTTTATGGCTATAAACATTTCTTGAACACTCGACTCATTTCCTTTCAAATAGATATAATAGGCTCAAATACAAAAAGGGTCGAATTGAACAGAAGCAAGGAAAATCGGGACTCGGATTTTCGAGATTATACTGTACTGCTTATTTTTCAATTGTTTCCTTTCTACTGTAGAGTAAAAACTATAACTATAGAGACAAGGAGCATGTCTTTTACAAAGTAGACTCTTTGACAGCTTATATCAGAAAAGTTATTTTTCTGATGATCAGAAATATAATTCTGATGATTAGTTATTATTTAACTAATATATTATTTCTAATAGTAGGAAAGAAAAAAAATACAAAAGGGATGAAACGCACACCTTTTCCAAAGGATTCTATTGGTTATCTTCTGGTGTGGTGGATTTTGATTGAACAATTTAGTTTATTATAGCCTGAAAAGGGGTTAACAGGACATACATGCTAATAATACTGACTAATAGGGAAGCCCTTCCTTATTTAAAGCAGATTACACTTTTAAAAGAGCAATACACAACAAATTCATTTGTTCTCTCTTTAAATAAATTATTTAAATTTATGGATCTTTAAACATAAGCAATCAACAACAAGGACTTGATGTTAAATTGGAATATGCTTATTGTTCGTCTTAGAACTAAAAAAAAAAAATTAAAAATTAAAAAAATATTTATTCTAAATCTAAATTAAGACCCAGCAACAAATCTAAGCTGAAATAAACATATGCAATCAGGGGTGTAGCCAGGGAGGGGCACAGGAGGCATGTGACCCACTAAAGCCAATTTATTTTAGCAGAAAAATATTAACCTATAAAACAGCGCTATTTGTTTTAGCAAAATAGCTTCCCAATGACCCAACAATTGTGTAATTTTAAGTACCAAAATAGCATAAAATATAATTTCTAGCGATAAAAACGTTCAAAATTTCTCCTAGAGGGTTTCACCCCCTCATCGCCCGGGTCTTGCCCCACCCAAAACATTGTCTTAACTATGCCACTGCATGCAATATACTTAAGTGCAATTGGCTGTTTCCTTAATATAAGAGAATAATGTAAAAACCAAAAAAATCTTCTAATAAATGAAAATTTAAAAAATAAACAAACAAATGAACTTATTTTGAAATTACACTTTAAAAATCGAAAGTTATAATGTCAAAGTGTTTTAAAACAAACAAGTATAAAAACAAAATACATTTTGCTTAAATATCAAGAGTTTTACATACCTTATTTGTAGTTTGAACTTGTTGTTCACCTCCCATCAACGAATAAACACTGGCATGTCCATCAAAACTTGATGTAGCAACTAAGTTAGGATTACGTGGACACCAGACCACTTCAAAATTATACTGATTACTGGACACAAGCTCACACACAATTTCTTGACCCTGAAACCAAACATATACATGGGTTGTTCAGACAGTAAAGACAGTTTTGTTGTAACAAATAATTGCACTCACCCCCACCCTCCTTGTAGATTGCTCATTGACTTTGGAATACCTCAACGTCAGTTGGCAGCAGTTTTCCGCTTGGTTTGTAATCTGCTTGGTTGATTACAGAATCTGTGCCACTTAATGTGTGAAAAGACTGACGATGCTGCAAAGTATGTAGTTTACAGCTTATTTAATGCAAAAAAAGTTCTACTTATCAAAATTTATAGACAAATAACTTGGGGATTATGGCAATGTGATGAATGAAGCATCTGTTCGAAAGTGGTGAATCATGTTTAATGGCAAGCAGACAAATGTTCACGATAAAGAATGCTAGGGCCAGGCCTCAAAGTTGATTGGAAGGAAAATTCAAGAAGATAGGTATTTCAAAATTAGTGGCCTGTACTAATTTTTTTGTATAATTTCAAAAACTGTGTTATAAGAAACTGTTAGTGATTAGTTGAGCTATTACAAAATTGTGTGGCAGATCAATTTCTCGAATTTTGTCAGAAGAACACAAAACGAATGGAAGCTGTATTTGGCATTCCTCTTTCGCTTTGTCACGGATGGTGATGAACTGTTTAATCCCATGATTATTGGTGATGGAACTTGGATCTCACACATTCCTCCAAAAACAGAACTCCAGCCCATGGAATGGCATCATTCGCAATTCCTAACAAAGTCAATAAAAGCAAAACAAAATCTAAGCACTAGGAAGGTTAAGGCAACAGTGTTTTGGAACCATAAGGGTGTCTTACTTGTTGACTACATGCATAGATTGGAGAAGGTAGATAATTATTTTTAACAAATTTAAAAAAAAAAAAAAATACCACAATATCATACCAACAGTTTACGAAAAATATTGTATAAAACAAAGTTGCAGCCTTAAAAATTCTTTGAGGAATAAATCAAAATTTTCAAGTAAAACTAATAAAACCCTTTTTACTAAACAGCTATTTAAAGTTCTATTACACTTTTATAAAGTTTACCAACAAATTTAAAGCATAATAAATAACAATTAAAGCCTGAAGTCAAGCTTCAAAAGCCTACATTTTGATATAGCATTTTATATATTTTTTGTTTTATTCCATTTTCAAATATATTGTTTGTCAGTATAAATCATATAGTAGTATAGATGTTTTGTTTACAAGATGCCTCTAGAAATGTATGAATCAGAATGCCATTTATTACTAAAAAAAAACACTTAACTAAAATTGTTTCCGCTCAATCAAAAATTAAAGTAGTGTTACAACACATAAACAAAAAATATGTGAACTGATCACTGCTAACTATATTTCATAAAACTTCAACAACATAAGACATAATAAACCTTTTTTATATTTTGACCATTAACATAAACTGGAACTTTTTTATTCTGGCCAATTTGGTATCAATTATAATAAGATGCATGTTTAAGCAGTAATTGGATATAGATGGGAGGAGAACTTACCAATAGCACACTGATTATTATATAACAATTAACTGAAATTTGTTATTTCTTCCATACGTTTATTCTGCCAATAAGAAAGTATAAATTACTAAATGTTATAACAAATGAATGCTTTCAGACACATTGTAATGAAACAATAATAATGTATGTTTACGAACATAAAATGAAAACTAAAAATTTAACATTTTTACATTCAAGTTCTTATATATTTATAACATATATATCACTACAAAATATATCCATTCCATCCATAATTATTAAATATTTTTAATAATGTGTTAACAGCTTTTAAAAAAATAATTAAACATTCATGGGTTAAATGGACACAGTTTAATATCCAATCTTGAAATTAAAATGGGTTTAGCGAACATACCTGTTCTGCAGAATTTGGATTCCAGTATAATATACGATTATCTTTGCCACAACTAATCAGAAGGTCGGGATCCTGAGTGCACCATGCTATTGATAAGACCCCTCTGCAAAACATAGATTTTGAAATTAAACATTTAATTCATGAACTTAATTAACTAGATATACAGTAAAGACCTGCAGACAAGCCAAGACTTTCTCCAATTTGAAAGAATGCATTTAGATTTTACGTTTACTCTTCAATAGAAGATTATGGATAATTAATCTGGATTTAGGAATAACCTGAGTAATAAAGTTTTTACTGCAGAAATAAAGATTAAATAGATATTTTTAAAAATTATTACCTGATTTTACTAAAACAATTTAATGATTTATAATTAAATTAAAAACCAATGAAAATCAATACCTTTGATGACCTTCCAATGTCTTAATTGGAGTTGTAGCAAATCTGAGATCCCATAACTGTATGACAGGGTTCGCATCTTCTTCTGATGCTAAACACAACTGAGTAGCAATATCAGGATGCCAAGCAAGTACTTTCCATCTCACCTAAAACAAAACTTAATTTTTTTATAATATTCCACCCGTCTGCTAAATGCTTTATGGATAACCTCCAAATACTGTAATTATCTGAGAGTGACAAGGCAAATACTGTAACTGTCAGCAAAAGGTTTCTACACTCAGTATTTTTAATTAATGAACTTTATTTTAATACAAAGACTTTTGGCAATGTAATCAAGTAAAAGATAAATAACACTTCTTCAGACAGAAATCCCTAATGAAAGGGGCAAAAAAGTAAAATAGTTGATATATCAGTCTTTTAATGTAGTTTTCCATGTAAAAGCAGATCAATTTAGAACAGAGACATAATTTTTAAGTCAGATCAAACACATGATTAACTAGATATTATTGCAATAAAAACAAGAAATATGAAATTAATAACTAATACAGTTATAGATCTGAAGGAAGTGAGTTAAAACTTTTGTCACTGTACATCTATGTACTTCACCATAAATCCAATTTTTCTGAAATATACCCTGTTCTGCAGTTTAACCATTAACTTTAATGTCCAAGATATTTATCTTCTGATAACTCCAATGAACATCTATTATTTTTTTCTACTTTCAACCTTTATTCTACTTACCTTTCCTTCAAACCATATTCTAAAGCCCGATTCTTCTCTAGTCAAATTCTTCTTTTGATGATTACTTTCTGTATTTTCAGGTTTACCGTAGCATGGGGAAACATATTTTAATAAACCAAAGCACATTACAATCAGTATAAAATCACCATAAGTATAGATACTTAAAATTGTTTTTGATGATTGCAAGTAAGGTAAAAGTGTTTTCTTTTGAATAAATAACCTTAGTTGAAATATTAATCTTAAAAGCGATTAAAAAATGGCACATACTTACCAATAAATATGCATTAGATAGATCATTGTCAGGCCCAAAGATTGAACAATGCAGAAATATATTTGGACTATTCTCTTAATTCATGACCAAGAAAGGATTTGAAGATGGTATTAATATTCCCATCTCCAACTACTACTACACAGATTTCAATGTTTCATGAGGTAGCTTCCTTGCCGACATTAATTCTATCATCAAACTGCAGTTTTAAAAGCCTTCAATAACAGAGTTTTGCCTAGTTGCAACAACAGAGTATATGTAGAATATAAGAAAACAAGGCCTTATATTTATTAGGTTGAGTATAAGCTGACAATTCAATAACCTAAGAAAGACACTGAACTTCCAAAGCATACCTTTTCATTCATGAATAGAATGGACTTGCATGTGTTTTGAAAAAAAGGAACAAAGATACAACAAATTCAAACATTTACTCAATATTAAAAAAATCTGTAAAAGAATAGGGTGTAAAGTGTTAAAGTAAAATATATTCTTGTAGGAAATCGTAAAAGAAAGGGACCAACAGCAGCAAATGAAAACATAACAGTAAATCTAAGACGAAAGCTGTTCCCTGATTTCTTCAAGAAAAATTTAGCTATAAATGAATAGAACCTCTTAAACCATAAAAAACTAAACATAAATTAGAAATAAACTACCTAAAATTAGTTAAAAATTACAAATCAAAAAATATGTTTGTTGCATAGTTTTGAAAGTCTGATTATTAATAAGCATGATAAAGATAACTTGTTAAATTCGGACAAAGGTCCTATCCCGAATTTTTCTATTATATTCGTTAGGTAAGAGATAGTAGTCTTATTAGTTTTTGTGAAATATTTTAATAATTATTTTTTGTAACAATATTTATAAATACAAATATTAAGTTAACATTAGCGTGTCCTTAACACCTGAACAGCCACGATGATGGACCATACCTCACTGTGGCAGTATTGGTCAGCTGATAGGAGGGAGCTACACCTTATCGTTAAATAATTTTTTGGATAGTGTAAGAGGCTGTGGCGAGGGTGTTAACGATGTGTATATATACTGAATGTAATGACCCAAATGTAGTTAGTCTTTTAGTAATTTCCTCTTAATACAATTGCTATGCCAAATGTCAAAATGTACATCAGGACATTAATAAACATTTTTTGTGGAACGAGAGGTTTTATTTATTTATAATTAAAAATTACACTACAGTTGCTCCAAGTTATTAAAAACATAGCTGATAAATTAAGATAAGGTTTTTGGTATTTGGCTAATATGCTTGTAAAGATAAATGGGATATTAATGAAGGAAGTGTGTCAAACAAACGAAGTTTTAGAATTATTCAAAATTTTACTGGAGTGACATTTAAATAATATGTTGACAAGTGGGTCAACTATTAAGTTGGCATTTGAAAGCAACATACTTTGGGAACCAGGGGAATTAAAATAAGTTATATATAAGATACCATGCTAAATATTAACAGGAAAACAAAACATCAGGAATAACAAATATAATATAGTGCAATATATAATTCCAAAGAGAAATATGAACAGCTAAATGAGAAGAGACAGAAATTGGGTAGCTTGGGTTATGTAACAGAATGGAAGATACTTTCCAGATGATTGTGAGAAAGTTCACTATAAGGAGACTCTACAAGGCAGAACCAATTAATATTAATATAATTTTTTTCTCTGCCTTTGGTAGAAACAAGCTCTTTATAATTATTACAATTACAACAAATTAAAAACTAATAACAAGACTGAAATCAAATAATAAAGTTTTTTTTGGTTGTGGCAATTGGGGTAGTGCTGACAGAAGTGAAAACTTTTATAGCCATGTCTACAGGATTTTGAATTGAGAAAGCGTTTAAACTTGCATATTGAGAAATTACCTAAATATTTGTTATAATATAAGACACAATAATACAAAATGTTTATAGTTGTAACATTTCTTTTATAGACACCAAACAGCTGGTAATTAACGCAAGTAGTTGCTCATGGTTCAATTGAGGGCAGCACACTCCGATCTCTGTTATTATCAACTGTTCTCTACGTACTTGATTTTGCCAGTCCTTTTAAATTCATATAACAAGTCAAGTAGAGTTGGATAAGAGAAGCTAAAATGTGAGCGTCGTAAGGGACTAGGCAGGAAAAGGGCTAGTGCTAGCAGGAGACTGAGGGAGGAATCTCCTATCAATGGGATTTGCCCCAAGGGATCCAGCTACAGAGGTAACCCTTTCATATTAATACAATGACAAAAAAAGGTAAAAATTTCAATATTTTAATTTTATAGATACAACCTCTATTGTGAGTATGCCCACCGGCCACAGCTCGAGGAAGGCTACTTGTTAAAATTTTTTGTGGGGTGGGACTTTCTAAATTTTATTTTGGGGCATAACTTCATTATTTAGCCATCCTATGGCGGTAATTTTAACATTAAAATTTGAATTACAAATATCAAATTAGATGTATTGGTTTCACAAAATTTTCAAACAATGAAATGCAAATATAAGATTATAAGCATTAATTTTTCAACAATAATACAGATTATTTACATTTAACACCAAAATCTGAACTACAAATAACAAATTAGAGCTAATAGTTTTGCAAAATGTTCAATGAAAATCATGAAAAATAAGAATGTATACATTTTTTATTCAATAAAGACTAAAGACTAATTATTGTAGTTAATAATAAAATAATGTACCTAACAAAAATATATATTAGATGTTTATTGAATACAATATTGTTAACAAATTTATGTGAAATTAGTTTTTAAAAAGTATCAGACACGCCTAAGGATGTTTTCATTTGAAAAATTGGATTAATATTTCATTACTAATTATTATTATTATATTGAATTATTTGTAATGAGATTTATCACAATTTAAATAAATGAATATATTTGTTAACTGATCAAAACTATTTAATAATCTTTTTTCTTAACAATGTTCAATAAATAATGTAAAATAACCTATGAGTAAAACAGCTGTTCTACAATATAATCTATAACACAAAATCAGCTGTTGCATGAAATCATCTTATCATTTAATTTTCGTTGAGGGGACTCAGTGTAACCTGATGGAAATTATACTGTCCCGAAATTGAATGTTTATGACCATCCATTAAGTTTTTGTAGGGGGTCGCTATAGAAGCTTCAAACAATGGAAGGTCAGAGAATAGTCAACTGCTGTTTTAGAATGTCATAGTGCATCTTGTATTGTGTTGTAACAAAAACCAACATTTCAACATTGTTGCAAAGAACAAAATAACCCTTGGTGCCTTGGTTTGAAATTTCCATTTTTTGCTTGAGCTAATGAGACAGAGTTCGCGATATCTTACCAACTTCTTGTTTCTTTTGTGCTCATCATTTGATCTTGTGTCTGTAATATTATTCAATGACCAATTACAGAATAGTAAATTATAGTTATTGGGAGGTAAGATCTGGAATGGCATAAGCCAAGTGAGAACCATTGGAAGAAGATGAAGAGGATTTTAGCAGGGTTGGGGTACTAACCTAATGACATATAAATTGTTTTTAAAAATAAATGAAATGCATTTAAATAATTGTAAACTTACTCTTGAATTGGTGTCAGTGAGTTTGATGATAGGTTCATTCTTACGTAAATCCCAAACAATGCACCTTGTTGAGAATGTTGATGCCAATATATGTTGTACTGAAATAAAAAGATTCATTCAAGTGATATATTTAGAGTAGAACAAGAAATAACAATCTTTAAAACACGTTATGAAAATGTTAAATATTAGGCAAGGTTTTTTATGCAAGTACGTTTTAAATTACAGTAGAGTCTTGATAATTCGAGGTAGATGGGACCGAGACGCCCTCGGATTACCAAAAACTTGAATTACACGAATATACGTCCCTATGCATTAGAAAAAATAGATGAGTTTTAATGAACCCTAATACAGTAATATAATTAAAAATACGCTAAATAAGTTTATAGAGCTTTATATGAATATTTCTTGGAAGCCCGGCTCATTTTCTTTGCATACCGTACAGATAAAAACATTTCTTGGAAGCCCGGCTCATTTCCTTTGTGTACCATATAGCTATAAATATTTCTTCTAACCCAGAATCATTGTTTTCTTGCAAATAGATAAAATAGGCTCAAATTGAAATACTTGATTTTATCAATTTCGGAAGCTCGAATATTGGGACTCGGAATATTGAGACTCTACTGTACTTCCAAAAATTTTTACAAACAGCAATTGTACCGGCAAAATTCAGCAGCAAGAATCTAAGTATTATAACCTACATTTTTTTAAGTGAAAACTTTTATAATGACACATACAAAAACTTATTGGATGGCCATAAACATACAATTTCGCGACAGTATAATTTCCATCAGGTTACACAATGAGTCACCTCAAATGAATTAAATGATAACAAACCCGTATGATTTCATGAAACAGCTGATTTTGTGTTATAAGTTATGTTGTAGAACAGCTGTTTTATACATAGATTATTTTACATTATTTACTGAACATTGTTAAGGAAAAAGGTTTTAATTAAATAGCTTTGATCAGTTATTAAATATATTAATTTATTTAAATTCTGATAAATCTCAATACAAATAATTCAACATAACGATAACAATAAGTTATGTATTTTTAAAATGAAAATATTTCTTAGGCGTGATTTCATATGAATTTGTTTTAAAAAAATTGTATTCAGTAAACGTCTAATTTATGTATTTTTTAACCTACATTATTTTATTAACTACAATAAATATAAGTCTTTTTCTAAATACATTCCTCAAATACAAATATAAACATTAGAATAAAATATTTATAAATTCATATTTTTTGTGATTTTCATCGAAAATTCTGCAAAACTGTTAGCTCTAATTTGTTATTTGTAGTTCAAATGTTAATGTTAAATGGAAAAATTCTGTATTATTGTTTTTTAAATTGTATCAAATGTTTAGGTAATCATTTCTCAATATGCAAGATTAAATGTTCTCAGTTCAAAATTTTTGTAGATGTGCCTATAAAAGTTTTCACTTCTGTCTGCACTCAATTGAGTGCAGAACCAAATTATTTTGCATTAGAAATGTGAGATATGTATTTAAAATTAATCCTACAAAAGTAATTGGTTCTTACTGCTAATACTTCTAATCCTAAACATGTTTAATGTGAGGTATTGGAATTCAGAATGTGAATAATTAAAATTATTCAAAGAATGTGAATAATAAAATTTATGATATCATGGTTTACTTTAAACATTATTTTTTTTTTTTAATTTTGTATATGTTGAATTTGAATATTGACTTACTAGTATTAAAAATCACTGTTAAACTGATTGTCTGTGTGCCTTGTCTTTTGCCAATATTGTTATACCTATTATGGTTAACTCTTATCAAAGAGGTTATAAAACCTTATACAAATACCTCAACAATCCATTATAATACAAAAAACAGCTTTGTATTGTATTAAGGTAATAAAATCAAGGTAATGTTTTGTTACAATAATATTATACATCCCATCTATATTAAATTTTTGTGGCAAATTTTTAATTCCTTCTAATTTGGAAAGTGATCTTGCTTGTCATTTTTTGTTTTTTATGTGGGGAAAATATATATATATATATATATGAAGTTAATATATTACTATGTAAGTAATTTTATCCACCATTAAGTGCAATAATTTTACCTTGAGTGATGAGGCACCTTTCGGTCAATTGACCAATGTCGAATCATTGATGTTTTTCTGTTGTAGATGATCCGTCTGTGAAGTTGGTGTTTGTTGACGTTTCGCGCACTTTTTCTTGATCTGTGTGTATGATATTTCTATATAGTATGTCTTCTGTATATGTTGTTTGTAGATTCATTAAATTGTTGTGTATGTTTTTATAAATGTGGTATTTTTCTAGTGAGTTTAGTTCTATTGGGTTGTTATTTATTTCAAGTATGGTTAGGTTATTTTCGTAATTTGTTATTTCGTGTTTATGGGAAATTAGGTGTGCTGCAACATTTGATACTTTAGAATTTTTGTTTTTGAATGCTCTATAATGTTCTTCAAATCTTATTTTAAATGTTCTGGTTGTTTTTCCTATGTAAAAAGCGTTACAGTTGTTGCATGTGATTTTGTAAATTCCTGATAGGTTATGTTTTTCTGAATTTGTTTTGTGGTTTGTGTTATTAAGATATTTTATTATTTTGTTGTTTGGTTTGTAAGTTGGAGTGTAGTATTCTTTGTTATAGAAAAAATAACAAATATATACACCGAAGATCTACAACAGAAAAACATCAATGATTCGACAATGGTCAATTGACCGAAAGGTGCCTCATCACTCAAGGTAAAATTATTGCACTTAATGGTGGATAAAATTACTTACATAGTAATATATTAACTTCATATATATATATATATATACATATATATATATATATATATATATATATATATATATATATATATATATATATATATAAATCAAATTTTGCAAATCATTGTAATAATAATAAACACACTAATTTCAAAATATTAAAATTATAAAACTTATAAAAGAGAATTAATAAAGGATTAAGAATGAACATCTATGAGGCATTCGAAATATATAAATACAGTAATAATAACAATTAATAAAAGAACAAATACATTCTAAATTTGATGCTATATTCAATGTCTATAATCTTACAGCAACAAAATAAACTTGGTAATTTGTATAAATTTAACAACAAATCTATTTCTAATTCAACATATGTTATATATATATATATATATATATATATATATATATATATATATATATAGTGATATTTTACCCTGTCCGTTATTTTTCCGTTGCACTGACTTTATGAAGTAATTATTATTACTTGTAAATAATTATTTCCACCACTAAGTGCAATATTTTTACCTTTGTGATGAGGTACCTTTGGGTCACTTGACCATTGTCTAATCACTGATTATTTTTCTCTATTATTCTGATGTGAATGTTCGGTCTATGATGTTGGTATTTGTTGACGTAATACATATTTCTTCATGAGCCTCTTGTATCATGTTTTTAAATAGAATGTCGTCTGCATATGTAGTCTTTAGGTTCATTAAATTGTTGTGTATGTTTTTATAAATGTGGTATTTTTCGTGAGTTTAGTTCTATTGGGTACGAGTATAGTAAGGTTATTTTGGTAATTTGTTATTTCATGTTTATGTGAAATTAGGTGTGCTGCAACATTTGATGTTTACGTATTTTTATTTTTGAATGCTCTGTAATGTTCTTCAAATCTTATTTTAAATGATCTGGTTGTTTTCCCTATGTAAAATTCGTTGCCGTCGTTACATGTAACTTTGTAAATTCCTGATAGGTTATGTTTTTCTGAATTTGTTTTGTGGTTTGTGTTATTAAGATATTTTATTATTTTGTTGTTTGTTTTGTATGTTGGAGTGTAGTATTCTTTGTTGTATATGTTTGTTAATTTTTCTATTTTGTTATTGGTGTATTTATATTTTAGGTAGTTTTTTTATTTTTATTATTTTTGTGTTCCGGTTGTAGTGTTGTGTTGAGGTTAGGTTTTTTTTGAATTTATTGTATATATTTTTTATAAGCTGTTTGTTGTATCCATTTTCTATTGTTATTTTTGTAATATTATCTAATTCTTCATTTAATTTTTGTTTGTTATCTTGTGTGTATTTTATTGTTTTATTGTTTTATTTATCATGTTACTGTAATTGTTAATTTTGTGTGTCCAGGGGTGGTTAGATTTGTAGTGTTGTTGGAAGTTGGTTTTCTGTGTCCTGTAGTTTTTATTTTGTTATTATTTATATTTAATGTAATGTCAAGATAGTTATTTGTTGTGTTTGTTTTTGTTTCAACGGTAAATTGTATGTTTTCGTTGTATGTATTTAATTTGTTTAGTATTATGATGTGTTCGTTATGGTTCGAATGGTCGGTTGGTATTCTGTGAATAAATACTCATGGTAGAAAAATTTATTATATACATTTTAGAGAAAAACTCATGCATATAAAATTTTTTCCATCATGAATATATCTTTTTGAACTCAAATTATTAAAGACAAATGACAATTAATATTTTGTTCCTATATAGTTATTTATTTCAAGTACTATTTAATATAGTTTGGACAGTTTTGCTGATCAAAAACTTATTTTCTATGTTAAAAGCACAATATAAAATTTAATAAATTCAATAGATGTAGAAAAAAAATCAATTGCAAAAGATGAAATGCCACAAACTCTAATGTAATAGAAAATATATAACAAAGATTACTTAAACAAATTACATTACAAAAATATACCTTCATAGCATCTAAACCTTTCTTTTTTAAATAGTTTTTTAAAGTTGCAGTTTAAACATGAAAGAGGTTATCATAATGTTATCAAAGAAACCAACCAGATTTATTTTTGGACTTTCACTGATAGTTATTTAATAAAAAAACTTATTTTGTTTAGAAGAATTATTAAATATTGATTTGGCATTACTTATATTATTATACTATAATTTTAATATATATATTACGTTATCCATTGTTTTTTCGCTGCACTGACTTTAGGAAGTAAATATATTACTATTGTAAATAATTTTATCCACCATTAAGTGCAATGATTTTACCTTGTGTGATGAGGCGCCTTTCGGTCACTTGACCATTGTCGAATCACTGTTTAATTTTTCTCAATTTTTCTGGTGTGGATGTTCGGTAAAATCATTGCACTTAATGGTGGATAAAATTACTTACAATAGTAATATATTAACTTCATAAAGTCAGTGCAACGGAAAAACAATGGATAACGTAAAATATCAAGAATTTAACACCTGCCAAGGTAAACAACTGTACTGTAATATCTTAACCTCAAAATCAAACTCCAGAATTGTATCTACAAAATAATTTTTAATAAAAAATGCTTAACACTTAATATAACACCAAAAAACGCTAAATTACACTTAAAAAGCAACAAAAATAGCCGAATTACACATAATTAAAGAAAACATTAAATCTGCCTATCATAAAAAAGCCAAATCAACTTACAACTTTACAGAACCAATTTGGAAATAATGAAAACTTTTGATACTCTCACACCTATTATACACGAAAAAACACAACAAATTATAATAAAACATAAAACAAACACAATAAATAGACAAAACAGAAAAATCGAAAATTTATCAAAACAACATAAAAATAAAAATAGCCTAGAACCAATCCACACATCTAACAACAATAAATTCATAAACTTAAATAAAACACAGTTTACTGAAAAAGAAAAAATAATAATAACAAATTCCTTCAAATATAACCTACCTAATTTCAACAAAAAACAAATAATAAAAAACCTAATAGTTGACACAGAATCTAACATCCTCAAAATTACCCACCAAAATACTGAACACATAAGAAACAATATTAATAACAAAATTAACCTAATAAAAACGGAAAAAACAAAAAACGGAACAATATATAAATAAAAAAGAAATTATAAAACTCAGAGAAAAACTAGAAAACAATGACTACTTAATATTAAAATCCGATAAATCAAATACACCAGCAATAATAGAAAATACCAAATACATCGATTCAATGACTAACTACATAAAAGAAAATAAATACGAACAAATCCCAGACCCAACTAACAAATACCTTATTACAATAAAAAAGTTAATAGTCACTCACCGAAATACCCTAAACTATAACAATAAATTAAAATACCACACAAGACTATACCCTTTCAAACCATGCACACCAATATTAACAGGCATACCTGAAATCCACAAACCCGACACACCATTTAGACCACTAATAAATTTCACAACAGCACCATCTTACATATTCGCAAAAATACTAGACAAAATAATAAGATCTAAAATACATATTAACAACACATACAATATAAAAAATGGATACGAATTAATTAATAAAATAAAAAACATAAAAACAAACAGCAACACTAAAATATTAAGTTATGACATAACTGACATGTACCCAGGCATCCCAAAAGAAGAAACCATAGAAATAATAAAAAACAAACTAATACACAATAACGAAAAAAGAAACACAATAGATAGTATCATTACACTAACCAAACACATATGTAACCACAATTACTTCCAATTTAACAATAAATACTATAAACAAACAACTGGATTCCCCATGGGATCACCCATATCATCAGTCATGTCAGAAATATATTTACGACACTTTGAACAAATAATAATTAAACCTATACTGAACACACACAATATTTCACTATGGACAAGGTATGTAGATGATATGCTTGTAATATACCAACCTACCATTCACAACGAACACATCATAATACTAAACAAACTAAATACATACCACGAAAATATACAATTCACCGTCGAAACAGAAACAAATAGAACAATCAACTATCTCGACATCACATTAAATATAAATGATAATAAAATAGAAACTACAGTATACAGGCAACCTACTTCCAACAACACCACAATACACTACCCCTGAACACACAAAATTAACACTTACAGTAACATGATAAATAAAGCAATAAAATACACACAGGATAACAAACAAAAATTAAATGAAGAATTAGATAACATTACAAAAATAGCAATAGAAATTGGATACAACAAACACCTTATAAAAAATATATACAATAAATTCACAAAAAAACCTAACCTCAACACAACACTACAACTGGAACACAAAAATAATAAAAATAAAAAAATCTACCTAAAATATAAATACTCCAATAACAAAATAGAAAAAATAACAAATATATACAACAAAGAATACTACACTCCAACATACAAACCAAACAACAAAATAATAAAATATCTTAATAACACAAACCACAAAACAAATTCAGAAAAACATAACCTATCAGGAATTTACAAAATTACATGTAACAACTGTAACGCATTTTACATAGGGAAAAATACCAGATCATTTAAAATAAGATTTGAAGAACATTATATAGCATTCAAAAACATAAATTCAAAAGTATCAAATGTTGCAGCACACCTAATATCACATAAACCTGAAATAACAAATTACGAAAAAACCTAACTATACTTGAAATAAATAATAACCCAATAGAACTAAACTTACTAGAAAAATACCACATTTATAAAAACATACACAACAATTTAATGAATCTACAAACAACATATACAGAAGACATACTATTCAAAAATATTATACACAAGACTCAAGAGGAAACGTGTATGACGTCAACAATTACCAACACGACGGACCGAACATCCACACCAGAGAAATTTAGAAAAAGTAATCAGTGATTCGACAATGGTCAAGTGACCGAAAGGCGCCTCATCACACAAGGTAAAATCATTGCACTTAATGGTGGATAAAATTACTTACAATAGTAATATATTAACTTCAAATATATATATATATATATATAATATATTTTTAAGATCAAATAATATACACAAATACAGAAATATTTAATTTATTGAATAATAAAATCAAAGCTTTTCGTTGGTTTACATTACCAACATCCTCAGGAGTTACAATACTAAGAATGATAAAAAAAAACTGTCTATATAGGACAAACAAAGAAAAAATTAAAAGAAAGGTATAAAGAACATTTTAATGCTTTTATAAAACCAAATATATATAAGTCTAATTTCGCAACCCATTGTATTAATAATAATCATGTTTCCTAATATAAATAATATGAAAATTATAAAAGTAGTAAATAAATGGTTAAAAATGAACGTATGTGAAGCATTTGAAATTTACAAACATAATATTAATAACAAATTAATAGATGAACAAATTCAAATACATTCTAAATACCATACTTTGTTCAATGTATATAATGTTGTGGCAGCAGTGGAATAGGTTTGGCAATATTGTAATAGATTTGGCAACTGTGTATTGCTTTATCTAGTAGCTTCATGTTTGTTAGACAGTTTTTTTTTTATCATTCTTAGTATTGTAACTCCTGAGGATGTTGGTAATGTAAACCAACGAAAAGCTTTGAGTTTATTATTCAATAAATTAAATATTCCTGTATTTGTGTATATTATTTGATCTTAAAAATATTCTAACAGGAAAACACATTTGATATTATATATACATATATATATTCCTGATATTTAATATTATCCATTGTTTATCCGTTGCACTGACTTTATGAAGTTTATAACTACATATATATATATATATATATATATATATATATATATATATATATATATATACATACATATATAATAAATTAAAAATATTTCAAAAACAAGAATACTTTTAATGAATATATTTATTCCATTACTAAGGAATAAATATATTCATTAAAAGTATTCTTGTTTTTGAAATATTTTTAATTTATTAACTATATTACAAGAAAACATATCACCTTATTTAATATATACATGCAGAATATCAAATATGTTTTCCTGTTAGAATTATTTTTAAGATTAAATAATATACACTAATTACAGGAATAATTTATTGAATAATACATTCAAAGCTTTTCGTTGGTTGACATTACATTACTCAGGAATTACAATACTAAGAATGATAAAAGAACTCAAAGTTCTTTATCAAGAGAGAGTTCTTTATAGAGAACTAAGTTCTTTTATCATTCTTAGTATTGTTGGTAATTCCTGAGGACGTTGGTAATGTCAACCAACGAAAAGCTTTGAATGTATTATTCAATAAATTATTCCTGTAATTAGTGTATATTATTTAATCTTAAAAAAAAAAAAAATATATATATATATATATATATATATATATATATATATATATTAAATATTAAATATGGTGATATATTTTCTTGTAATATAGTTAATAAATTTAAAATATTTCAAAAACAAGAATACTTTTAATAAATATGTTTATTCCTTAATAATGGAATAAATATATTCATTAAAAGTATTCTTGTTTTTGAAATATTTTAAATTTATTATATATATATATATATATATATATATATATATATATATATATATATATATATATATACATATTTACAACTGTAACACTCTTAAAAATAAGGTGTTACATATAAATTCATTTATAAATTTAATTTTTATTTAATAATTATATCTTCCCAATATAAAAGAAAATTTTTGTTTTATTTGTGCACATTGTGAAGCTAGCTTAGATAGTAGCGCCCCTAGCGGGTAAAAATGTAAAATATCGTACGAGTTAGTAACTTAGGGTAATTAACTGACATCACCCCATGTGACTTAAGCATGGTCTGATATCGCCTGATCCGAAGCACCAATCAAAAAATTCAAAATAATAACCAAGGGTGGGAAATTCCGTTGGCGTGCCCTTGCAGAAGGCCCACTTCTCCAGAGGTTCTTGAACAGAACAGACAAAATGGCATTTTCGGACATAATTTAGAAATTTGTAAGCGTCCAATATTCAAAATTTAAGATGTCAAGGCCGGTACCAAATTTTATTAACGCAACAAAAGAAGAAATCAGAAGCGATCATTTATGTGTTTCAAACGAGTAAAAGTTAATATCCTTTTTTGTTTAAGAGCGCTGATTTGCAAGAGCGATGTGTTAAGTGTACAAAACCAATGTGCAATAATTAATGATGTGTTTAAAGTGTTTTACAAGTGATGTGCACAACCAGGTACGTTTTAGATGATAATAAAGAAAATGTATTCTAATGTTAACTAAATTGAAGAATTTTTAATTGATAAACGGTTAACACATGAATGGTAGAAATTGTCCCTTGAATATTCATTTCTAAAATTGGAAAACTTGAGTTACTACCTTCTCGATAAATATAATTTTAAAGGTTAGTAAGTAATTAAAATGTATGGAATAATTAGCAGTAATTAAAAGATAATTACTCGACACATTGGTGTCTTTTCTTCTATTGTAATTTGTCATTGATTAATAAATTTTATAACTTCGTATTTTAAAACTTTAAATTATCATTTCAAGTAACCTAGTTCTACCTTCCGAAGATATCAGAAGACCGTTTATAGAAAGACATTATTATGCCTGGCTGAAACGGAGAACTAGGAGCCCCTGGTAAGTAAGGTTAATTAATTTGTTAATTAGTAATTAACACACATTTTCAATAAAGCCCTGATAAATACTTACCCCAGGAAAAAGGGCTCAACTGTTACAATGCCATATGTCATACACATACAAGATTATTAAATATACAGCAATATTTTACTTAAACAAATTACAACTATTCAAAGTGACATTATTGTTTTTTTTTTCAAGAACAATCTTTATTCAAAAGACATTTCGCCTGTATCTAGAATTACACTGCTAACCAATCTAATATGATGCTGCCATAATATAATTCTATACTTTAACTCCATAGACATCTTTTTTAACTCCATAGACATCTAGACAGTGTTTCACAAATGTTGATCCAGACCTTAAATCATGACTGTTTTCATATTTTTTATTTCTGGAAATTTAATTTAATTATTTTTACAATGAATAGATAAATTTGATTTGTATACATCTGCTTTTATGAGAGCATTAAGATGTTGCTTAATGTACACTTTTTTTGTAATGTGTGCTTTAATGGAATTATTATTTATTATATTTTAAATATATTACTTGTTTTATATACAATTTTTACAATGATACTTTAAAAAATCTTATGATTTTTTTTTTTATATTGGCTAAATTTATATTATGTTGTTACATTATATAATAATGTTGCCAAACATTATAAATTATAACATAAACCTTAATTATGTTGCCTTTTTATTATGTTAATATTAAGTGTTATTATTATTATTATTATTATGTTATTATTATTATCTAAAATTGATTTTTTATAACCATTTTCTATTGTTATTTGGGATATCATATTTTTTCTTCCATTTTATCCTTATTTCTCATAGGTATTTAAAGTATTCTGCATAACAATTTAAATAGAGCTATGAGTACACATAGAAAAGAGTATACACAGAAAATCTTTTGTTAGAATTAAAGATGTTATTCCAAAAAAAATCAGTGAATTAAAGAGCAATAATGAAGTATGCAGTAGAGTCTTGACAATTCAAGGACCGAGACCCACTTGAATTACTGAAAACTCAGAATTACATGGAAATACGTTCCGATGCAATAGGAAAAATAGAAGTTTAAATGAAGCTTAATACTATGATTAAAAATGCACTAAATAAGTTTGTAGAACTTTATATGAACATTTCTTAGAAGCCCGACTCATTTCCTTTGCAAACCGTATTGATATAAATATTTCTTAGATCCCTTTCTGTTGAATATTGTATGGCTATAAACATTTTTGGAAGCCCGACTCATTATTTTCTTTCAAATAGATAAAATAGGATTAAATAAAAATACTGGGACTCGGAATATCGAGACTCTACTTTATTATTAAAAAATTATAGATACATCCCATATTATTATTTTCTTTTCTTCTATATAATTTTCATAAAATATATTTTTCACAATATTTCATTATTGTTTTTTAATTTATTGCTTGTTTTCTTTTTGTAATAGCAGCTTTATTGTGGCATTTTGTTTTTATTGCTTAGTGGAATATGCGATCTGTACAATGCACTATATAACTCCACAATTTTTTTATTGGGGTTAGAATAGTTAGTATTGAATTTTTATGGTTAGAATACTTATTAGTTATTTATGGTATACTTCATTAGCTAGAGAAAACCAGAAATATATGAATCTAACAGCCACACTAATGTATTATTAACAAACATGGTTTTCCCTAATATATCACACATAATACAAAAATCTAACAACGGATAAAAATTAATAGTTATTAAGGTATGGAAAACATTAGCACCACATTAAAAATATACTGTTAGAAGCCGATTCAAGCAAACTCTAAGCATAATAAGGACACTCAGTTTTAAGTGATAAAGCGAAAATATAATATTTAACTGGCAAATATGACATCACTGTATGTAGGTATTTATGTAATTGAAATTTAGTTATATTTTATCTGTTAACAAATGAAGAGGCCTTTGACAATATTAATATGAAAAATTGATGAAAAGCTTCAAGCATATTATTTTATCCTTAAATTTCTTAAACATAAATCAGCTTTAATATTTACCCTGCCGATTCCATGACAACCACACCACATCTTCTGGAGGCTGAGATTTAGCACCAGGAGTCATTGGAGTGCTTGTGTTATTTAAATCCCAAATAAATATTTCACTTTCAGAAGCTCCAGTTGCTAATAAATTAGTCTGTAAAATAAAATCAATAAATTTGAAAATAAATTGATGAATAAGATAGTTTGAAAATTTAACTAATATACATGAGTAGAATTTTGATTCAGAACAGTCTTAAAAGTCATATTTTCAATAAGATTATTTGTGAAATTATGAACACATTATAATTATTTAAATTTAAGTTCAAATAACGTTCAAAGCTTTTTTGGCTTCTACTGGTTTATGTAGAAGACTTATAATCTTGGTAATAGTGCATCAGTCTGGTCTTCATAATAAATACATATAAGAAAAAGAAACACTAAAAGAGCAAATGTTGAGATAGAATTGATTGAAAGATATTTTAAACTTTTTACATAGAAAATTTTAAACTTATAATTTAAGTAATTTATGAAACTTACTAAGCCGTAATGTTTTTGATGGTACTAATTGATCTTCATATAATGACTCATGAACTTTTCATAAATTTTACTTAAATTATAACTTCAGCAAGTTGTTATTTATTAAACACAAATGTAAAAAGTTTTGCCCCTCATCATAAACAACAAATCCGTTGAAGTATGTCAATCTTATCTTACTTTTTATAACTATTTATTAATAAATTTACTTTATTTTTATTTAGTTATTTTATTTTAGGTAAATTAAACTATAGATTAAGTTGAATAGGCTGTCAGATAGACGTGCAAGTGGCCTTGAGATTTAGGGGCCTTTCATTTGCATGACAAGTTCAGCTAGTGTCAGCACTCTACGACCTTTTGTAGAAAGATATTGGCATTCCACAATAGATGCTTCACAAAGGCCGCCTAAAGTGGGGCTGAAGGAGGGTTAAAATGACGCTGATTTCATGAGGTGATGTAACATGAGTGATCTTGTCATGGGTGGAAGAGAAGAGTATTATGTTTGCAATTACCTTCTTGAGAGTTACTGAAACAGAGTATATGTTCGTGAGGCCACATCTTGCAATGATGTGTTGGAGAGCAGCAAATTAGATCAATTGTGATTTCGAGATATAAGGCCTATGAACCCATAGAGACAAATAGGCATAAGTAGACCTTGATATGCAGTACCGATTACAGAGTATCCATTTTGTACAGGTAGGGCCCAACATAGTCTATGCTGTACTGGAGGAATGGTTGGCCAGGAGTTAGATAAGACCCAACCATGACACCCATAAACGGACTGAAGTTTAGGGGTTTTACCTGAAGCATTTAGAGATGAGTCAGCGAATGGCACCACAAGAAGAAAGAATCCATCTCTGTCTAGTGAGGATTGATTGAGTAAGTTGAAACTGAGAATCTTTACTGTGTTCAAGGTCAATTATGAGATTGGTCACAGAATGTCGTTTTTAAAGTAGGGGTGTTGAGAATCTGGTGTGAAGTATGTGTAGCGTAGGATACATACTTGAATGGATAATTGACCATGGGAGTTGAATATTGAAAATGTGGTGAATGAGAAACAAAGGGATGCCATTGTGAAAATAGAAGCTGATTAGCCCATTCGTCCTGTAAGACGCCTGCTGTCCATAACATTTGTGTGAGACAATTTGTAACCGTGGTGCATGGCACGAGGAAACTACAGGGTTCGAATATTTTTGGTAAGGTCTCATTGAGTGACATCTTTTGGGAGGAGTGAATCCCTCCAGTCTTCTGTAAGTTGTATATGTTACGCTGTGTTAGAGCTCCCATGAATGATTAGATAAGAATAGACAGGGACTTTCCTCTTTGGAGCTTGTGAGCATGAGCGAGCACTGACTTGTGGTCTGCTTTCGACAAACCTAGATACCAACTGTAGGTAATATGTTAGATTCAAATCAGTGTCATCAAAATGCGGACATTCCTCAGAGAAGGCAAAATTTTTATTAACTTTTAGATGGGTATGTTCTACATTTTCAGGTGAATAGCATGACATGTCATAAGCTTTTACTTCTTTTCAGAGCTGCTGGTCCAATTTGTGTAACAAATGTGTAACCAGAAATAATGTAAAATCATTTGTGCTGTTTTCTCCTAATTTGGAAAATGTATGAGAATGTTCATTCAATTTATTAAAATATTGTATATACTGAATGTAAGTACTTTAGTTTGTGCTATCTTCATCAAAAGTTTGTAAAACTTGCTCACCATAATTATCAAATCAGACATTTCATTTGTTATTTCATATTCAAAAAATCATAGTCATGTTTTCTAAGATATGTCTAGGCCAGTCATTATAGATCAAAGTCAACCCCTAAACCTTTTTTTTAAGTTCCAGAAAGCTTTAATTAAAAGCAATTTTTGTTGGGCAGGCTTTCATAGTAATTACATTCTCTGAAACCATGACATTGAACCAAGTGTCAGAAAAAAACTGAACAAAACTATTAACACTGAAATCACGGCGTGCAATGCTGAAAGAATTAAACAGTAACTTCTCTGTACTCATTGCATAAACAACTTCAAATAATTAAGACGTGATGTAACTGAGTAAGAAATAATTAATAATGTTATATTTCAAAGAATGTTAAATCAACTGTAATATTTTTAAACATTTGCAGTCGATGAACTGAAGTTTATTAGCTGTTTAAAACTAGTTTTCTTTGTCAAACAGGAATGTAAACCATCTATTGTATGCCTGGTCAAAGCAGATATGCTTGTCGGAAAAGGTTGCAGAGCTGATTCATTAAGTTTTTGAGTGTTGCATGAAGAATGAAATTAATCTATTCTACATGTGCTCTACGTGTTGTAAATAGTAGGATGTCTTCATATCATGAATATTTTGCTTAGAAATTTTCTTGAAATTTAACAAAGACAATCTGATAGTCATAAATTTGTAATTTTAAGAGTGTGAACTGTCCATTAGGACTTGAAACAATAATGACATATAAGCAGCAGAATCATGTATGAATATCTGAATATGAATACCTGAATTATGTATGAATATCCCGAAGGACCAGAAATATATACAGCCCATAGAACCAAAAAATATGTCCCATAGGACTTAGAAAGAAAATTGTTATGACACACTTATCAGCCACTTAGAATGCAGTACTAAATATTAAAACCAAGTGCGATTTACCCACAAACTGCTAAGAACAATCTGATTTGCGGAAAAGTTGGTGGAAAAACTTTGTAAGGAACATACAGAGATGATGTCAGAATTGTGTAAAACTGGCATAGGTTTGCCAACACTAGTATATGGCACGAACTGTTCAAATGAAAAATCTGCTTCAAGTATTGAACAATTATAATGTTGTGTTCATTCATCATATCTTTCCCAAAATGTTAAACCACACTTTTCCCAACCCTTAAAGCAACTAATTGTGTTTAGCTTTTATAACAGCTAACAAATTTGAATTGGAGATCACTTCCTCATCTATCCATAAGAAGTAAAATTATTCTTATTTTTTACAAATAGTAATTCTTCATAAACTTATTAAAATAAGTAAATTTTATAATAGCTAATAATTAAACAACAATAACTCTTACTACAGATATTTAAACACCCTTGATGTACATTTTACTAAGAATGTTAGCATTGTCAGAAGCTACAAATTTATAAACTTTTGATGATGCTAACAGTGTTAGAGAAATGTACATAAAGGTTGTTTAAATATGTATAGAGGATTATTGTTGTTTAATTATTTATTATAATTACACTTCTGTGCTCTGTATAGATTTTATAATTTAATATTATAATTATCTAAATTGTAATTAATTACTATAAATGTTGTTTGCTACACTAGATTTTTCAAAACTATTACATTTTATACATGCAACATACCTTTTAAACGCTTGTTAGTTTAGATTTTGGCAAATAGAACATTAGTTACTCCTCTAATTATAACAACTACTGTTGTAGTGAACATCAGGATGTATCAAATTTTTTAATTTTAATACAAACTTATAATTTTTTAATTTAAATTTATTTAATTATTTCTTATATTTTGAATGAGGTAAATATAACTTACTTGAAATGCATTAAAGTCTATAGTTCTAACAGGTCCAGTGTGTCTATCTTGTGAAATGATCAGTCCTTCTTCTCCTGCCAATAGCCTGGAAGCACTATAGATCTGCAGTCGACCACCTTCACAGCCACCAACTATGATTCCGTTTTCTGCTTCTCTTCCACTCCCCCAGCCTCCCCATGCTAAATTATGAAACCTAAAAAATGGATAAACAAAAATGTTAGACTTATCTTGTATCATATTCTATGCATTCTACAATCAAATTTCAATATTCTAAGACAAAGCATTAAGTATGACAAAATGTACATAATTAAAAGATACATTCATAAATCAAACCATTTTGTATTTATATGCCTAATTATCTGACACCACCTGTAGTACTGTCTTATTAACATTACAGTAAATTGAAATATTTAATACGTTTTGATTTAAACTGCTATAGTCTCAGGTGCTCTACTATATTACCGAAGAGGCTACAGGAGGGGTTTAAGAGGATATAAACAATTAGGATTGGGCCGATACCTAAAATTTTAGATTCAGATTCCAATTTCGATTCTCAATTTTTTCTTTCCATTCTAGATTCTCAAGTCAATTCTCGATTCTTACAAGTTATATAGGCCTTCAAGATATTCTCAAATAATGATTTTATTTAACATCTTGATCATAAAGTGAAACCTTATAAAAGTCCTGTTTTATTATAATAGGCTACAAAAACGTTCAACCTTGATTTATGAATAGGAATTTCTGAAAGCATGACAAACATATTGTATAAAAGTAATGGCTTATTTAAAATTACAGATATGAACTTCAGTCAATTACAACATAATTTCAGTAATAACCATTTCAGTTTGTATAACTAGAGAAATTGGAACTACTTTTTCTTTTTGTTTTGTTTCAAAGAAGCGCTTCTTTTTTTATTAGAAGCGGTGGCGGAGTATTGGTGGCCAGAGACAGGGAGAGAAAGTGAGTTGAACCCTCCCGAAAAAGAGTGAGACAGATGAGCGGTGACAAACAAAATGACCAAAAATGCTTCCAATCGGATATTTCCTTTAATTGTTTAATTAATTCAAAGCAACTAATACTTGGATAAGAGAAAGTGGATCATTAATTTGTTATAATTTACATTAGATAAGTATTTTAACAGTTTAAAAATAACAAGAATTGAAATCAGCACTTTAATCAATGGAGAATCGAGTATCATATGCCTCGAAGCCATTAGAATCGACGATTCCTGGAATTGGGCCCTATAAACAATATTGAGCTATAAAAATTTATTAAATTTTAATCATCGAAATTTTCAATATAAATTACCTTTGCTGACTTGATACACTAGCACGTAACTCTAAATCCAAACCAGGATCACTTAAATTCAAAGCATAAAGCTCTAATGCAGCTGAAGTGCTGAACGAAGCATCTAACTGTTGTGCAGCAGTAGCAGCAGCTAGTAGTATAGGATGTTGCTGTGAAGGTGACCATGCTAAATTTACTGTCTTGTCAAGTTCTTTTACTTTCATTCTGTAACAAATTTAACTTATTTCAATGCTGAGAAATACTAAATAAAGGTTATTTGAAAAAAAAGTCATTTTAAACAGTCATTTATATATTGTCTAGAGTAAACACATAAACTATAATTTTTAAAAACTGTAATAACTGTAGAAATAGCACAAGACCTTAAATATACACTATTTGCTTATCATCTTTCATATTGGGATGTTTTTTTTTTAAAGTAAATTTATAATATCTGTCGTACTTTTAAAGATATAAACTTTTCTAAAAGTTGCAGTTAATTTTTTATCACATATTTCAGGAGGTGTGATCTCTTTTTAACTTGTATTATATCTGATAGGGTTTGGAGGAATGTGGTAGTAGAGGAAATAAATATTGTGACTTATGAGATTAAAACAAGTAATTATGTCAAATAGATATGAAAGTTGTTGTAGTCTAAATGAGTAATGAGTATGTGTGTAGCGAAATTTAAAGTGGTTATATATGTATTTCCTTTTGATTTTGTAAAATTTGTTGATTTTACTGAGTATATATAGTATTTGTAAGTTGGTTGATATGTTTATGTAGTAATCCTTTGTGGACATAAGGAATTCATCAAAAGATAGAATGAGCATTTTTAGCGTTTTACCAAGCATGCTATCTTCTAATTAAAATTAATAAAAATTATTAATTTTTGTGTTTGTTGTGATCTGTTATTAAGTCTTATGAAATGTAAAAATTTAGGGAGTAGGTTTTTTTGGGATTTACTTCTTTCAAGTGATTCTGAAATTTATCAATTACTGAAGTAAATCCATTAATTTACTAAGCTTTTTATATGTGTCTAGAAGTAATTTTTTTAGAAACGAGTGATATTGGTGTTGTGCGCAGTGAATTAATGCTGGTAAGGATATTGGAGAATGAATTTTGGAGATGTCAACAGAGACCTGAAGTATAGGGGCACCAGAGTTCAACATGAACGAAAATTCATGAACAGAAAACATTAACAAAATTAAAAAGGGATGTAAAAATAGATTATATGGAAAGTTCTGCCCAGTTTGATCATATTTTTAATTTTTTAACAGTTGATTCAGATCTGAGAAAAACTAGAACAACATTTGTTCCAAACCATTACAAAAACCTACTTTCACCAATTTTGAGTAAAAAAAAAAAAACTAAATATAAACTTTAATTTTACAAGTTAATTATACTTACAAAACATTTACACTTTCCAACAAATACCAGTAACGTTGGAATTGCTATACCAGTAAGGTGGATTGTCTTACTTGACTCTATTTATCAGATTTTAGCAACAATTGTTAAAAACAGACTTCACAGAGTAAAATGTTGAGACCAGAATGAGCCCTTCCAGAAATATCTACAATGATATCAGCATCAATAATTTCTTACTCCCCTCCACACCAAACTTGAGAACTTAGTAGGTGTACAAATAAATATGGGGAGTGAGGAGTGGTAGAGGGTTACTGAAGCAGATGATTGGGATGTGTCTTATTAAACTGTGGGGGGATGATGGATAATTGCCACTAGGTGTCAATGATAATACTTTGTCAATTTACTTTTTTTTAGTATGCACTCTGCACATGAGATAAACAAATCTAGATTTCAGTGCTGATTCTTTCGAATCAATGGTTAAAGTTACGTAAGATACATGACATTAAAGTGTTTTGATGTTTGTTACTTTTTTAAATTTAATTATATCATATTCATTTCTCAATAAATGTGGAATATCTCTGGTGAAATGCCAGGAATAGGAAAAGCTATTAATGATCAATATTTCCGTTTGTAGAATGGGGAATAATTTGGTATGTATCAAGTTTAATTAGGTTAATAATTTCATTTGTATATCAAACCCAAAATTTATTCAATACCAAAGATTTTAATTTTAGTCGTGTAAGGTGTTGAGGAAATGAATAATGCCACATATTCACTTAGTAATGGTATAAGCTTTGATGTTTATTTTCTAAACTGTCTGACTTTGAAACTTCCTCCTCCATATATTGTGGGGGTCCTGTGTTATTTTTTTAACTATTATGTTGATAATGCAATATTCCCTCAATGTTTAAAAATTTTTAAGGTTATGTCATTAAATAAAAGTTGCAGTTGGTTAGACTGAACCAATTCCAGACAGTTTCAATAGTTTTAGTATTTTTTAAGGTTTTTCAGTTCTTCTGAACCATTAAATTTGTCAATACTCATAAGAATGTTTGTTATTCTGATTGTCAATATCGTTTCAGGTGATATAGACTCATCTAGGGGCTTTTTAGAGTTTATGACAAATTGTATTTATGGCATAGATGCCAAAAATAAAGTTTTAAAGGACTATCTGATATATCTTGCATTTTATTGTCACATAAATTGATATTTTATGGTTATAAATGGATATCTGTTAGACTGGACGACTTTCACACTTCTAAAACGAGTCAAGTAGATTTTTATAATTTAATCTCAATATCTTTTTTTTTTAACAGATGTGCTCCAGGACTCAATTATGATGCTTGTTTTGTTTATAATGCATGTTAATGACTTGATACATTAAAACTGAAATATTGCCTGAGATGGTATGACCAAGTGGTACAAGACTGCTAATTCTCTCGATTAAAAAAATAAAATAAAAAACCTTGAGTTTTGTTCAAAGAATAATGTACAAATTATCAAATTTCTTTGGGTGAAATCTTATATAAGTGTAGAAAGAATTATGTAAAAAGCCGGTGAGAAAAATTTTAATGTTAAATAGGTTATCTTTAGTTGGAAGCATAGAAATACTAATAACTATATTTATTGCTCATGAACAAAACCACTTGTACATAACAACAAATAGTTCTGTTTATATTTACTCTACTATTCTATTTTATCGTAGAATAGAATAGTTTATTATTAAATCACAAAGTCAATATTTTTAGAAATTGAAAAAACTGTATAATTTACTGCCAGCATATGATAAATAGCTAACTATAGGCAGTCTAACATAGCATAAAATGCATGTTACATGTTGATGTAATGTTAGAGGAGATTATATATATATATCGTGATATTTCATGTTGTCCATTATTTTTCCATTGCACTGACTTTATGAAGTTATTATTATTACTTGTAAATAATTTTTTACACCACTAAGTGCAATAATTTTACCCTTATGTGATGAGGCACCTTTCGGTCACTTGTCCATTGTCGAATCACTCAATATTTTTGTTGCTTTGTTAGTAACGGTATTTTGTTTATTTCGAATGTATAATTTAGCGTATTTTGGTGTGATGTTGAGTGATATGCATTTTTTTATTGAAATTTATCCTATTAATGCAGTTCTGGAGTTTGATGTTTAAGTTGAAATATTTCCAGTAGAGTTGTTTACCTTGGTTGGTGTTAAAATCGTGATATTTCACGTTGTTCATTATTTTTCCGTTGCACTAACTTTATGAAGTTATTATTATTAATTGTAAATATTTTTTTCCACCACTAAGTGCAATAATTTTATTTTATGTGATGAGGCACCTTTCGGTGACATGACCATTATCAAACCACTCTATGAGTATCAAACATGTAAAAAGATATAGGTATATTTAAATATACCTATAAAGTCTCCAGTTAGGATAGATTTGGTTGTATTTTTATAAATTACTATATACCTATATTAAAATATACCTGTAAAGTGTCCAGTCATGATAGATTTGGTTGTAATTTTATACAACATTACCTAATTAGATTTCCACGAAGTAATACTTTTTCCCAGGTGACGTCACGTGATCTCTATTCTAGCCGTACATGTGTCCATTTAATTTAAGGTAGAAAATTATAACCAAATCTATCTTGACTGGATACTTCATAGGTATATAAAATTAACCTTCTGTGGCAAAACAAACAATAATTACCAATATAGCTTCAGGACATGTTTTTGATTCGTTTCATAAACATTTTAGTGAGGGTGGGCAATGTGCATTTTTACCAGTACTATTAGCACCATGTATGGGGGGATTACAATTTTTCAAAATTGGTAATTTTTGGGGCATGAGTGAGAGTTATAATAATTTTTTAATATCACTGATGATATTATTACTTTCTGCATCTGCCGGTATAATTTATTTCGCTAAAACCGTATATGTGGGTATATACATATTCAGCATTAGTTATTGGATTAATTTTTAAGTTTGATTTAAAAATCATGATTAATTTTATGAAACCTTGCAAGTAAATGATTATGTAAATAAAATATTTCTATTTTTATAGAGGTGGAATTTATTTTTCGATTAATTTTAAAATAACTTATTCCCTTGGATATAAGTTTTTAAGAAAAATTAGAGAACCACAACAGCTGTAAACGAATCTGGTTTATAAATAAAAGAATTATATTACTTGGTTTAGAACTGACAAAATATAACTTTAAAGGGAAAAGAAAATACACTATATACCTTTATTAAAACAAAAATTGATAAGTATAAGCGAGGTTAAGGGTGTATTTTACATCCTACAGAATATATTACACTTAATTTCTTCATAACGTCTATTGACAAGATGTAAATGCTTCACTCAATTAGTCTCTTGAAGTAATTTAATCTATACGGTAGAAAAAGGATTAATTATTAATTGAAAAATAACTCCCAAATACGGTGTAAACAATAAATCTGACTGAATACCTTAGTGAAATATAAACATTTATACTAATAGAAGAATAAATATTTGACCCACCTCAATTCTTTTGATTTAATTTAATTAACACTAAAAAAATTCAGAACCAATAAAATAATTACAAAAAATTCATTTAACCAAGACAAAAATATAAACGTCCTTACTTCCAACGTGGCGGCTGGTTGATGGATGAATGTTCATTCAGAATCATAATATGTCAGCTGTTTACCCTGTTACAATATTAGACATACAGATAGAAAACAAACACGTAATCTTACAAAATTGTTTTATTTCATTTAATTATTATAATATTTTTTTGTCAGTTTTTAAATTTAATTAAATTTTAAAATATTTACCTGATGGGTGAATTACAATTTAATAAGTATTGCATTTTTAAAAAATCCATAAGTTTATATGGACAGTAATCGAACGAAATTCAAATATTAAAAATTAATTTACTCTTCAGATATTTATTACGAATTGATTTAATTTTATTGAGACTTCATTAAACAGATTTTTCTAACGTCTATAAAAACCATTTTAAGTAAGTTTATGAACCTTCCTAATTATTAAATACCAAATAAGCTGTTGACAAATAATCGGTGGCCCCGAAATGATCGATTTTGAAAGTATTTAATAATTTACACCAATTCATTAAGTATCTTTGCCACATTTAAGGAACTCAATAAATGTATGAGAATTTTTGTGACCTCTATGCAGTCACCAAAAATTAGTGTGGGTAGAAAGATGGTAACAAAGCTTTTGGAAACTATGACTTCAAACTTCCAGTTTTTATTTTGTACATTTTGAGATTTTTTTGTATAAATTACACTTTCTGTATTAACTTGGCAAAAATCCACTACTTACTGATTTATTCAGAAGACTCATTTCGTGTTAGGTCAGTGCAATACTCAAAGCTGTGATTTACTCTGAATATTTCTCAACATTGAATAATGCGCTGACAGCGCGAAACGCGCCTGCTGAATAAATCAGTAAAAAGTGGTTTTTTGCCCAGTTAATACAAAAAAGTGTAATCTATGACGTCAAATGTAAAAGGCCGTTTTCATGAGGTTGAATTCATAACGATTTTATTCTGGAATACATTTTGAAGTAATAAGTTCTACATGCGCGGTGAACAAAACATGAGATTATAACATAGCTTTCGCGTCATGCTATTTCTCAAACGCATAGATTTCTTAAAAAGAATTAAATGATAACTTATGTTTTCATGTAACAGTTGATTTTGTTTTATAGGTTATGTTGTAGAACAGCCACTCTACAGGTAGATTATTATTTATTTCATAAATAGTTTAGATCAGATAATAAATATATTTACTAAACACTTGTAAATATTTACAAACTTACCTATAATAGCATTTACTTATATTTGTTGAGGACTGCCGTTTCGGGAGATGTGTCCCATTGTCAACTCAGACCCTAACTAATCTCGAGGTTTACATAGGTTAGGGTATTAGGGTGGGGTGGGATATTATGGTGGTGTGGGTGTATTTTGTGAGTATTAGGAGTTATGATGTCAAAAAGTGTGTGTGAGTTGTAATGTAATTGTGTATTGAGTATGTGTGTAGGATGTAGTTTGATGTGTCTGTAATTTCGTAATGTTCGGTTGTGTAGCGTTGGTTATTTCTGTGTTGTTTATTTAGAATTTGTAGGTTAGATGTTATATCTATGTAGTCATGTTTTGTGGAGTTGAGATGATCGGCGAAGTTTGATTGGTAGCTATTGTTTGTTAGTGCTTTTATATGTTTTTGGTAACGTGTGTAGAAAGACCTCCCTGTCTGGCCTATGTGAAAACTGGGGCACAAACTGCAAGTTAGTTTGTAACCTCCAGTGGCGTTGTAAATGTCGTCGATTTGTTTTTGGGTTTATAGAGAGTGTTGTGTGTGGAGTAGACTATTTGGTAGTTGTATTTTCGTAGTGTGTTGGTTAGATTGTGGGTTTTGAATGATCTGTATGGTATTGATGGGTATTTTATGGGATTGTCGTGTTGTGTTTTTGTATTTGGGTTATTAGGTTTATTTTTAATGGCGGTTGTATAATTTGTCAATCATTGTTGTGTTGTATCCGTTAGTTTGTGCTATATGTTTTATGATGTTTAACTCCTGGTAATGTTCTTCTTTGTCTAACGGTGTTTTAAACATGCGATATATCATGGTGTTGTAAGTGGCTAGTATATGTTGGTGTAGGTGGTTTGAAGAGATGTGAATGGTCGTATTGGTACTAGTGGGTTTTCGATATATGTTGAATTTATGTGTTTGTTTGTCTGTACGTTTAATTATAAGGTCTAGGAAGTTGAGAGAGTTTTGTTGTTCTGTTTCGATGGTGTATGTTAGTTTTGGGTGTATGGAATTAAGGTGTTTTAAAAATATGTGTGCTCGGCGTGTGTTTCTTTTATATAATGTTATGATATCGTTGAGGTATCTGTACTAGTAAATTGTGTTATCTGAGTATTTATTGTTGTGTAAAATGTGGCTTTGTTCAATATGGTGTATGAATATTTCTGCTAAGATGCTAGCTATGGGGGAACCCATAGGTAGGCCATCTTTTTGGTTGTAGAATGTGTTATTGTAGGTGAAGTACTTTTGAGATGTGATTAATTTTGTAAGGTGGATGATTTCGTCGATTGAAACAAATATAATTGAAAAAATGAAATGAGATAATGTTTGTTTTCTCAACAGTTATGAGATATACTACTAAACCCATTGAGATGTACTGTCCAGGTCAGCTATTTAGGATAATATATTAGTAGTGGGTTTAAAGACCAACCCAACTAGTTTTGAATGTTGTTATTTTTTTATTGATTTTATTGTTTCAAGAGAATTTATTTTCTAATTTGTCACACATAAGACTAGGTATCTGTGCTTTCTAAGGGATATTTATTGAATCTTGATGCTTACAGGATAAATAAAGAAAGATATTTATGGCCCATTGATCTTCTGTCAGATGTTTAAACATAATAGACAGCTTCAATAGTTTCTAAGTCAACTGGAGTGAGAAGCACAGTATAGATTTTACTCGGTGTTGGTCTGTAGTAGTATTATAAATATTTTTCACAATTAATGTATTCTTGTGTTCATACAAAATAAACAATAATAGTGGGACTCTATAATATAATGAAAACTTCAAACCATAGGTAACTTTTAATTTGTTTTTAAAAATTATAATTTGCTATCATAATCAATTCACAAATAATAAACTAAGGTACAAGATAACGAATAAAACAATTGCACCATTATAAAACATATAATATTAAGTGCTTTATAAGAGAGAATAATTTTGTAGCGAAATACAACTAAATTTTCACAAGCAATTAATTCGTACCTGCTAGTGTCTGCAGCATGCATGCATTAGATCAACAAAGGGTTAAATCATTTATGGTAAAAAATGTCCATATTTCTCTAGTAAACCAGAGCTTAATTTAGTGTTCTTGAACTTACTTGTGTTGGAGCTCCTTCTTCAATCCTTCTCGCTGGTGGAGGAGGAGGCACTTCTGGAGATATTTCATTACAGCCAGGCTCTCTAGACCCCATCACCTTGCCACTTATAGTATGATACAAGGGACAAACCTTCCCACTTCCAGACAGCCCTGTGCTAGAATTGGTACTGCCAAATCCGTACAGTTCATTTTTGCCTACAAAATAATACAAAATTACCTGAATAGTTTAAAAGCTTTTGAGCCAAAGCATTCATTTTTTATTATTATAAGTGTAGAGCTACAATAAATGTTTGACCATAAGAATAAATTTAATATCACATTGAACAAAAGGAATAATATTACCCATCATGAGTTCCAGAGTGACGATACAAACAATGAAACAATGGCCTATAGCAGGAATATCAACTGTAATCAAAATAAAAGAATGACTAATCTAAAATATGCTAATTTAGTGTGATTCCTTGGTATTCAGATAAGTCTTTGTTACATTGTTTATTATTTAAATATAAACTTCCTCGAAAGCGACTTACTTAAGTGATACAATTCTGAATATCTCCTGCTGAATCAACAGATTTACATACTATTTTTGTTATTGCTCTATTTGAAATCATTGTGAATAAGTAATAATATTCTAAGCTTTAAGTGTGTCCTAGAATAGATATTTCCCATATCTTTTCAATATCTCATTATGTTCTCAAATATAACTCTTTACTAAACGGTAACTTGTGTTTTAATAGGATACAATTTTCTATAATTCTATTCAAATGTACAGTTAGTTCTGTGATAGTGCATTCAATATGTAAATAAAAATTTTGTTAGTGAAAAGAATTCAAGGTGTGGTGTTATGAAGTTAGTGAACAATAACCTCTGGAGAGTATTAGAAGCAAGATATGTGCACAGGTGACAATTATTATGCTGGATTCCTGTTTTACAGAGCTTGCTAAAATATTTTCACATTAAGATATTTGAGAAATAATCTACTCTGGTAAATTATAAGTCTATTTAATTTCTCTCAATTTTGCTCTTTATTTGTTTTAAAACCGGCTAGAGTAAACGCGACTTTCCCGAAGCAGTAATAACTCAGTTCCGATTAAATACGTGTGTCGAAAAAATTTGTGCTTTTGTTTATAAAAATCCCAGTTTTTTTTCAATGATCGTTCAAGTTTATAATTTAAAATGCAGAAAATATTTCTAATATATTTGAGAATCATTCTTAGTTCTGCAAGTGTTTTAAAAACTAATAAAATATATACATTATTTATGGTTTTGTAGAAAGTTTGCTTGTAAAGTTAAAAATAGGGTGAAATTTTTTAGATTCACACAAGTATTAACAAATTCTGGCTGTCATGGTTCAGGCGCGTATCCAAGGGGGGGGGGCGATGGGGCGATCGCCCCCCCAACCCTCAAGAACTATGGGTTAAAAATCGACAATATATTATTAAATTAGGACTTTCTATTAAATTAGTCTTTTACTCAAGTTAATTCGTCTTTTATTGTAAATAAAAAATAAAATTTTAATTTCAAAATGTGACGCGTTCCCTCGACATACCCTCGTAAACGTCTAAACGTTTTAACAACAGATAGCGCTAGTGAAGCTTAGTCTCGAACATATGATTTTCAATACGTAATTTTGCAAGCGTAATATTCATAGTTGACTCCGGAATTGTTCGTGTTGGAAGAACAACTACTTATATTAATTAATAAACCATTTTTATAATAATAGCTTATTCTCTAGCCATAAGTGTTATCGAAAGTGGAATAATTATTTATTCAAAAGTCTAATTTGCTAAGAATCTTTATCACGTTACCGATTTCTAACGCAAGCGTAGAAAGAACTTTTTCTGTTCTATATTTTTACGTACACGCACGCGCGCGCGCGCGCGCGCGCGCACACACACACATTATATATAATGCATCGATCGCCCCCCCCCCCAAAGCAAGTCGCTGGATACGCGCCTGTGGTTTGAAATACTATTACAGTATATTAAGTTTACCAGTAAATTAACTATCATACATGATTTAGTATGTAATAGAACTTAATTCAGTAAACAACCTAGATATAATATATATATATATATATATTCGACATTTTATAGAATGAAATAAAACAGGAACATTGTATTTTGGAAAATAAAAATACGTACAGCTTAATCTGTTGCTTACCAGTGCCTAAATATACAACCCACAACTAAACAATCAGCTGTTATGGTATTACAATATGGCAATTCCCTAGATTTGTAAATTGTAATTATAACTCACTATTAAATAGTAATTTCAAGTTATTTTACTATTTTAGATTATTCAGAAAGTAAGCTTCATAGAATTAGCTTTAACTTTCTGTGGACGTTTCTATTTTAATTGGTTAAAAAATGAATACGAGTTACAGTGGAGTAGACTTGCACACTAAAGTTTATAAAACTAAGTAGTGATTTCAGGTAGTTTTTTTTTAAAAATAAGATGGTAGAAGAAACTATTTATGCTTCTAATAAACCAAAAGTAAGTTAAAGTTTTCTAAGGTAAAAATTGACACTAGGCAACTAATTAGACATGAGTATGAAAAAATTCCTAAACATGCCCTAAAGCTATATTGAAAATAATTTTTTATTCATTTCCACATCTCTAATTACTTTCCAAATGTAAATAACTACCTAAAAAACAAGACTGCAACATGCTATAGTATGGGTACAAATTAGGGCATTTATATCCCGTTCCCACGTAATCGATTTTAGAGAGAAAAAAATATACCGGGAGCGTCAGAAAGGGATTATTATTAAGATCAACGACTACCGGTCTGTTAGGCAAGAAAATTTTTAATTTCTGGTCTACTTGACCATACTGAACACGAATCTGGAGGTTTTTTGGTAATTATTTAGTTTGATAAACCGAGCCTATATTTTCATGAAACATACAGAAACATGTAAAAAGGCTATTCTCATTGAAATTATTTTTTTCTGTCTAGAAACATTATTTTTTCTTAAATTAAAGTTGGGTAAAATTTTCAGCGCTGATGTAAAAGTTGTGAATGGGCGCGGAGTGATACAAATGTTTTTTTTACGTCACAGTGCTGCGCATAAGGTTGTACGCATCGGCCCCGGTATGTCACGCAACCTTACGTGTGTAGATATTTGAGAAACATTTTGGCTTAATTTTTATACATATATTTAAATATACTTATAAAGTCTCCAGTTACGATAGATTTGGTTTTAAACTTATACATTACTGTATACCTATATTAAAATATACCTAAAAGTGTCCAGTCCGTTTAGATTTGGTTTTAATTTTATACATTACCTAAATGTAACTGTTTATTTAAAAATTACCTACATGGTTACATTTATACAATTAGATCCAAATCTATCCTGACTGGATACTTCATATTTTATACTTTTGTTTTGTTAAATTCATTAAAATTTTGGCAAAACGTAATGCTACACATTATCCAAGTGTAATGGTTAGTACATTTGTGATGTCGTGTATCCCTCCGCGAGGCAGGCAGCCTATTCACAACTGCTACATCCGCGCTGAAAATTTTACCCAACTTTAATTTAAGAAAAAAATGTTTCTAGGTGCAGAAAAAAATAATTTCAATGAAAATAGCCTTTTTACATGTTTCTGAATGTTTCATGAAAATATAGGCCCGGTTTACCAAACTAAACAATTACCTTTTTTTTATAGCAAACAACATAAACTAACCTAGGTGCTTAAGGTTAACTTAACTTTGGGTACAAAGTTTATATTGTATCGAGTTGGTTTATGTTCACTTTGGTGCTCTTAAAAATGAACCGACCTTGTCTGAAACCCACCACCCAAACTTATCTGGCTTATTTTTGGCAATGAAACAACCTTCCTACACCTAAATTCATTAAGTCGGCCGTGATCTTCATTATGTTATCGCACTTCAAACAGTTTGTCTTCGTCGGGAGTACGTTGTGCAAACAAAGACTCGATAGCCTGTTTTTCATCAAACAAGCTTCAAAAAATATGTGCAAAATCCGTCACAGTTAATTTCTCACACACACACACACACACTAAATACGAGCTTTTTCGGTTAAAAAGTCAGGCACCATCTGTAGGCTAATCAGAAAACATCTTTCATGTACCGTGACTACTATAACCAAGATTGTTGATTTTGGTTTACTGCTAAAAATAATACAGATTCGTACCTTTTTCAGTTGAAAAGATACCTTTTTGCCTTTTTTGACGAGACTAAAAAATTTTGTGCGATGAGAGTGTTAGTACTTAGCACTCTCAGGTAGTAACTGTCAGGTTAGTTTATTTTATGTCAATTTACGTTTGCCGTTAGCATGGTCAAATTGGCCAGGAATAAAAAAATTTCACTGTCAAAAAGTAGTCGCTGATTTTAATAATTACTGCAGAAAGTTATAAGGGATACAAAAATAATTATGAAAACTTTTAATTAATATTAACTAATAATAAAAAAATAATACGCATATTTGAAAGTCATTAAGCTCACCCTCCAAAAAATAAAAATGATGGAAAATAGAAATCTCCCCTGCATTGCATCTGAGAAACATTACTAATGTAATTAATTATTAACGTAATAACTCTGAAAATATAATTAAATATACTGTTAACTCCCTAAAAATTACAAAAAAATTTAACAAAGCACTATTACCACCCTCTTTTTTAAGGCACACAGACCTTATAGAATTATAAAACCTGCACACATATCTTATTTTTTTGCGATAATAAGTCGCAAAATTACTCAAAAGGATGAATCAAACACTTACAGACCCTATTCCATGCACAAAACAGAAAATATATGCAAAATTTACACACCTTTTATTTTTAAATTTGGCTTAAAAATGATAGAATCTACCTCACAAAGCAGTGTTGAATTTGATTTTTTCAAAATTGTAATTTTTTGGTAAATTTACGTGCTTAGTAAATGAAACAAATTAATTTCATTTTTTAGTTTATAAAGCAGTAAAGTTGAATAATTAGGCTTATAAAATATTTAAATAGACTAAATAACCAACCAGATAACTGGAAGTTGAATTTAACAATTTTTAAATTGAACAGGAGGAAAGTAATTAATGGTTTGTAGCCTTATAATTATAAGTTTATTTTAGAAATAAAGTACTATTGATGGTATTAAAGTGCTGTTGATGGTAGCAAACATTTCAAAGTTGTGTGTAATACAAGCGATTGTTGTGATCTGCTTGTAATGCGTGATAAAAATTTCTAACCAATGCAGGGTAATAACCTTTAGAAATTTTCACTTATTTATAGTTTTGGAATACTGTCTTAGAATCTATTGTAAATGGGGAACAGAATATATGGCACGAAAGTCATTACGTATGCCCGAGTCAGGTCTTACAGGTAACATCAGAGCCTTTCGAGAGCTTATTGAAGGTGATTCCCAGTTAACTGACTTGTCTTCTGACATTAACGTTTAAAGTTATATTTTTAAAATATATTATTCATTATTACACTTGTAAAATGCCTATTTCCACTTTTTATCCTTAATTCACTGCATTGTAAATAGTATATCTAATTGCAATCCTTGCAATTATAATTATAATTACATTTTTGTATGTGAGGTAATGCTGATGATATATGCTTGGTTGCCAGGAATATTCCATCGCTCAAAGAAACTTTTAATATAATCAATAATGAAAGCAAAAAGATAGGTCTCTGCATAAATGAGGGAAAAACTAAATATATGAGTACAAGCAGAGGGCGTAGCAGTACGACTATAGATATCGATAGATATTCATTTGAAAAAGTAAAATGTTTCACATATTTGGGCTCGGAAGTGAATGATGAAAATAAAACAATAAATGAATTCCAAAAAAAGAATAATGACAGCTAATAGAGCATACTTCGCAAATATAAAGCTTTTTAAAAGTAGGCTATTGTCTCAAACCACTAAAGTACGACTCTATAAAACTTTAATTTGACCAGTCCTAACGTATGGAGCGGAGACGTGGACTTTAACCTCCGCGATGAAAAATCAGTTGACATTGTTTGAGCGTAAGCTTTTAAGAAAAATTTATGGTCCAGTCCACGATGTACAGACAAATGTGTGGAAGCTTCGATCTAATGCCGAGTTGTATTCCTTATACAAAGACGCAAATGTGGTCCATTTTATTAAAACCCAACGTCTAGAGTGGTTGGGTCACATCATAAGAATGCCGAACAAACTTTTAATTGGCACTATGATTGGTAAAACAAGAGTTGGCCGACCAAGAAAACGATGGCTGCAGGACTTTGAGGAAGATTTAAGGGTACTCGGCATTAAAGCATGGAAACAGAAGGCTAAGGATAGAAGTACATGGCGGGACATTGTTAAGGAAGCCAAGGCCCACCCCGAGCTGTAGCGCTATGTAGTAGTAGTATGTGAGGTAATATTACTCCAGTCAAAAGCAAAATCGGTTTAAATTTTCAAAAATTTGTAAAAAAATTTAAATACAGTAAAACCTTTTATATCTAGAACTTCTGATATCTGGACGTAATATGAAAAAAAAACAGAGCATCTTTATTCTGCAAAGTGCCTGCCATCAGGCCACAGTCTCTGGTGCCAGCAGTCGGCTCTTTGTTTTTTTCATGACTCAATCAGTTGTATTTGAGTCTCTGTATCGTTCAGTTCACTAATGTTTTACATATTGGTGTATTACCCAACTTAATCAGTTGTGTTTGAGTGTCTGTTTGGTTCAGCTACTGACCGACACCGAGTAAAAACGTATACTTGATGCAGTTGACATAAAAAATGCTGTTTTATAAAAAGCGTTCTATTATGGTTAGATGTCTGAAAGAATGTCAATGGGCCATAATTATCTTTCATTATTTAAGTTTTGAGAGTCGATAAATATCTCTTAGACAGCACAGAAGTCTAGTCTTGGGCGTGAGAAATATATCACACAAAAAATAAACTATCTTAAAACAAACAATGATGACATTCATAATTAGCTGGGCTGGTCTTTATACCCACTATTAATAAATTGTTGTGACCATCTGACCTAGCACTGAAACCGCAATGGGTTAACACTTTGAGGACTCACATCACGCAATTAATTACATTGCAGATCCATGACAGGCATAGCCCGTAGTTAGGTTTACATGTATTTAAATGAACTAATACGGGCTCTGGTCGTATACGGAAAGTATATTGGCTATCTTAGTACATATTTTCTTTGTTAAGTAGCAGATGTACTTCATGTACTGTCGGTTTGAGGGGTTTTGGAATGTTTTGAAATATTCCGCACAAAAGCTAATTATTTGTAAATATTTATTCATAAACAGTTTTTATTTTAGGCTTAGTGAAATACATATTTTATAAGTTATTAGAATTAGAGAACAATATTGTGATTCAAGAATTAGTGTTAGTGAAAACAGGTATGTAGTATTCTTTTTAACCTTCAATCACACGCGCCAACTACTCGGACATAAACACACGCGCGGGGTATTTTCCACCCCATTTCTTATCTTAAAAAAAAGTTAATTATCACTAAATTTTCATCTTTATAAAATTGTGTGTGTGAATGTTGTTGTTTATAAAACGTTTTATAGTATTTTTATGGGTTTATCACTTGTAGATTTTTTTTGTAGTAATATAGTCTAAATGCACTTAAATTGACTTTATAAATTGTAACTTTTTTTTCAAATTAAAATTAAACATTTATTCATACATTTTAGTAAGTTGTAATGGCTAGATTCTTTAGAGAACTTTTCAAAAAGTTAGACAGCATAAATACAACAATATGTTTATTTGAAAAAAAAATATGTAAATTCAGCTTGAAAATCGTCAAAATTTGCCACACTCAAAATTTAAAATTATTCGTCATAATGAAAAATAATTCTTATTACTATGCAATTTACTTCATATTTAGACAAGTAAACATTAGTAAATAACTTTTTACATTGGAATAAAATATTTCAAAAAATATACACATTTTATTAGGTGAACAAAAATTAGCTAAATTCATAACTGTGTACAGAAGTATTGGTTTAGAAGTAAACATTAGTTCAGTCCAAATTAAAAACTCAAAAAAATTTAAAAAGTAAAGATTTTTTAAATTAATATTTTCAAAATGTATTTTTTATTCAGGTGCACATTCTTCACAGTATATAAAGGAATGTTCCTACAAAGTAATTTGTGGAAGTTGCAGCATAAAGTGGTTGTCTTCCGGTCTTTTTGCAGCGGGCAAACTTCGCATCGTCCAGAACTTTTTATTTTTCTTTCTCGAGTTTCCTCAACACCACTTATGTGCTTCACACCTGCTTTTATATGCAAAGGTAGTCCTGGCAGTAAGGCTCTTGATGCAATATGGGGTTTTGAAAGTTCTTGACCCAGAATTTTAATTTTTTTTTATGACAAAAAGACAAAATTACAACAAAAAAGATAAATAAATATGTTAAACACCAATAAAAGACTCACACTAAAAAAATATACTAATTAAAAAACAATAACTTAAAAATGTACCAACAAAAATTTTTGGACGAGAACACACGCGCGGGGTCAAATTCACCCCGCACTTAAAACAACGATGTAAACACAATGACTGGTACGCCACAACGGGTTGACCTTGAGTGACAGTGTGGAGGAAGAAGTGAAAAACAACTACCTAGGAGGGGAGCGAAAACAAAAATTTTTTGGAGTTGCCTCAGAGAGAAATGAATGGTGTGGGGTGCTTTACACCCCGGCGCGTGTGTTTGAAGGTTAAACAAAAACCTGTTTTTGAAATTATAATTATAATTTTGAGAAATAAGATTTTAAATATAATATATATATATATATATATATATATATATATATATATATATATATATATATACATATATTAATCACTTTAACATTAATTAAGATTCACCGTAATGGACTACAAAATTCAAGAGTTTATATAAATATATATCTTGATATTTTCCGTTGTCTATTATTTTTCCGTTGCTCTGACTTTATGAAGTTAATATGTTACTATTGTAAATACTTTTATCCACCACTAAGTGCAATAATTTTACCTTGTATGATAAGGTGCGGGTAATTCCATGCCAAATCAACACACTTCAAGCCTACTTAAGGGAAGCATCTCTTAATAAACGTTTGGCTACTCTTGTCGAAAACAGGCAAATTAACAACATGTTACTCTGATGGGATGGGGTTGCACTTTTTAGACTCGCAACTGGACACGACTACCTAGCTGCACACCTAAACATCTTCTCGTCTCCCAGGTGCACCCTTTGTGACAGCGGGAAGGACATGACAGCTGAGCACCTCCAGTCTTGTACAGCTCTGGACCATAGACCCCTGAAGGACACGAAGGAAGAAGAGATTTCTTGCCTTTACTGGTCAGCGTGCCACCAAATGGCCCAACAGCCAAGAGTGGTCGTTGGCTAGTAAGTAAGTAAGTCAACACACCCATTTTACCTTACCTCTTTTGATTTTGATAAAATTTGGTACACTGATTGTTAGTGCTAAGCTAATTAAAAATTTCAAATTTTTATCTTCAATGGTTTTTGAAATATGACTATGTAGAGTTTTAAAAAAACTCAGAAAAACCATAAAAGTACATTTTTGAAAATGGCCTAGAAGCTCTTCTAATTGAGCTAGAGAGCTGAGAGTGGTTTCATTTTTCAAGCTCTTTTCAATGATATATAATATGGCATAAGTTATAATAAAAGTTTTTTTCAAGATACAAATCAAAAATTTATAATTTTTTCCAAAAAGTACATAATTTAAAATTTTCAAAAAAAATTCCATAAATACTTAACATATCTATAGACATCTTGGCGAAATATAAACATGGGATGGTAATGGGATCAGTGTTAAAGACATATATTACTGACGATTGTTCCTCAGAAATACACTGTTTTGAATGACCACATAATCAACTAAACATTGGTTTTATAACTAGATTAAATCAACAATTATAACTGCAGGCTTGAAAAGCAAGTTGGTACCTGTCTGTGTCCTTGAGCAAGTTGAACTAACATCAGTCTGCCTTACGCCAGGTACAGACTGTCTGTACAATCATTCAGTGACTAGGTCCCTTGTTGAGAGTTTGTGTTTTCTAAGTTCTCAAGTATTTAGTTCCTTGATGTGAAGTAGTACTGATATTTTTACATAAAACATTATTTTCATATATAGGGTGTATCATTGATTTTGGTGTTTTTACTGCTGATTGTTAGAAAAAAACTTAGCTTGTGTTTTTTTCCACGATATTTGTGAACTGATATGAAACCTAGTAACAAGTGTAGTACTGTCAGGGTGCAGTGTTGTAATCCACTACAGAAATTAATTCATTTTGTTAGAGATAGAAAAAAACTAAGGAATGTGACAGCGTGGATGCTGGAATCATTTCCACAAATATCTTGTGGCTCTGTTATTTGTGATCAATGTAGAAAAGACTTAACCAAGCAGACAAATTCAGAGCCTTCTAGTAATAAAAACAATGAAGATGAAAATTCTTCTGGATCGGAGGAAAATTTGCCAAACCTAGATCCAGACTTCACAACAAATTCAGTGATAGTTCAGACACTTAATACATCACTTCAAGAAATTGGTGAGTCTTCGATCGATAAAAAGAAACTAACATCTAAAAACTATGGTAGGACCGTAAACTTTTTGTTGCTGCTGAGAATTCTTCATCAGACAATGATGCCGATATAGATAAATCTGTACTTCAAAATCTTAAAACTAACTTTTCAAGCTGTACAAGTAGAGCAAAAAAGGTAATGATTCTTACAAGTTTGCCAGAAACATGGAGTATGAGAAAGATTATGCGTGAATTTAATGCTCCTAATTACCTAGTCCGACAAGCAGTAAAAATTCGAAAAGAAAAGGGGTTTTTGGAAAGCCCAAATCCAAAACCAGGAAAATCTTTATCCACAGAAACTGTTGAGATTGTACGATCTTTTTACAAAACAGAAGACAATTTCCAAACCATTCTGAAAAAAAATGTATTATTTTTCTGACGGTTCTGCTGCTCAGTATAAAAATAAGAAAAACTTCTTAAACATGCCTTCATGAGGAAGATTTTAGCATAAAAGCTGAGTGGCATTTTTTAGCCATGGCCCATGGAAAAGGCCCTTGTGATGGAGTAAGGGGGAGGTGTTAAGAAACTGGCATCTTGTGCTAGTTTGCAAAGGTCATACGAGAATCAGATCCAAACCCCGAGAGATCTTTTTGAATGGGCAGTGGAAAACATTCCAAAAGTAGATTTTGCTTACTCCACACAGGAAGACTACATTGCTTACGAAAGACGTTGGAACCCCAATTTAAAGAAGCATTGGCAATTCAAGGTACACATTAGTTTCATGCGTATATTCCCAAAAGCACTTTAATAGTGAAACACCTTTTCTGATGAATCAGATTGGTTAGAAAGGAAAGTAACTATATCATCTGATAAACATAGGATGGATGAAATTTCAGGCTACGTCACTGGTGTGTATGACAAGAACTGGTGGCTTGGCTATATTCTAGAAAAAAAATTAAGAACTATATAAAGTCAGAGTAACTTTTCTTCATCCATGTGGACCAGCCGAATCATTTTCTAACCCTAGACGGCCAGATGTCCTGTGGGTCTCAATTATGGACATTCTCACAAAAGTAGGCCCTGTAACTCTGACAGGAAGAACATACGCTATGGGAAAAAATGTAGGTGAACAAACCCTAATGGCTTTTTCTAAAATATAAACAATAAATGTAACTCTTTTAAGAAAAAATTTCTTTAAATGGAAAGTGACATTATTTACTCAGGTTAGTGTTAATTTTTTTTGTGTACAAAGCTATCTAGACATAAACAACCTTTTAATAGTAAAAACAAATTATTATTGGGCATTTATTTATTAATTTTTAGATTCAACAAAAATAATTATGAAAAATGTACTTTATAGTGTTTATTTCTTAAACGTATTATGTAATTCTTCCATTAAAATATTTTGTTTTAAAATAGTTATAAAATCGATGTTTAGGTAATGTAGTCATTCAAAACAGTGCATTTGTGAAAAACAAGCTTCACTAATATATTATATTAACACTGATCCCATCACCATACCATGTTGAAGTATTTATGTAATTTTTTTGAAAATTTTAAATTGTTTTTTTTTGGAAAACGTTATAAATAAAATTTTGATTTGTATCTTGAAAAAACCTTTCATTACAACCTATATCATATTATATATCATTGGAAAGAGCTTGAAAAATGAAACTACTCTCAGCTCTCTAGCTCAATTAGGAGAGCTTTTAGGCCATTTTCAAAAATGCACGTTTATGGTTTTTCCGTGTTTTTTTTAAACTTTACATAGCCATATTTCAAAAACCATTGAAGATAAAAATTTGAAATTTTTGTTTAGCTTAGCACTAACAATCAGTGTACCAAATTTTATCAAAATCAAAAGAGGTGAGGTAAAATTTTTATTTTAAGTGTGTTGATTTGATATGGAATGACTCGTGCCTCATCACACAAGGTAAAATTATTGCACTTAGTGGTGGATAAAAGTATTTACAATAGTAATATATTAACTTCATGTATATATATATATATATATATGTGTGTGTGTGTGTGTGTGTGTAACTAAATTCTACATACATTTCAATCTATATTGCTGTTTAAATATAAGTACAATCTTTAGTAAGAGTAACTTGAATATTTAAAACTATCACACATCTGCTTCCAATTGGAATGGTTGTGATTATGTAGTACAAACGTACATCATTACATAACCCCTCCCTTATCTTGATCAGGCTGTCGCCACATTGATCTGCATATGAGAGTTTTTACTGTATTAAAAACCAGTCCATTATATTTGGAAGGGTTCTATAAAAAAATAATACAAAAGAGTCAATTAAATTTATAAGTGTAATATAAGGCAATCTACTTGAGAAAACAAAAAAAAAATATTTAGTCTTGGCCTTTATTATATGTATTGTAGCAAATACATGGCGGATAAAACATACCTGTAATATTTTTATAATTGTTTAACTATTCCAGTTCTTTTTCTGTACAATAGAAAAGCAGTGGCTCTTGAACTTATTGAGTGTTCTTGAAAATTAGTGTCCAAACCCATACTGGATATTACTTGGAATTATTACACAGCTATAAAAAGATAGTAAAACTTTTTTCAGTATTGTTAATTTGTAAATAATCAAATATACAACTTATGAATATGAAATTTTCCCACTTACTTATATACATGAGTAATCAAAACTCACTACTTTCAAATTTACAAATGTTCGGATTACTGTATTTTATTGTAGTATAAACTAGTTACTCTCTTTTACAGATTCCTTCCAACATGTTTGCATATTGGTACATTAAAGTTGTTTTAAATTGCAACCATTATTTATGGTTTCCAATACTTGATTCTTGTTTAGAAATTATTTTTGAATAACATGTTAAAATTTAAAAAATCTGTGATAATCCAATCTTTAGCAAGTATTATTATTAAAGTTTCAAACTATTTCTTGTCATTTTTATTTCATTGTAAAATTAGTGAGTTAATGGAATCACTGTATTTAGTTAGTTATATAAGATATCAGTTTTTATTAAACTATATTGTTGTCAGAGCAGAGCAGCCAGGCCCAAACCAGTATACTTGTGGAGTGTTTTTGAAGTACAGAAATGGCTTCGACGGCATTGCAGTGATTATTACCCGCTGTATGGAGACAAATTTCAATTTGTAAGTAAATACAAACTATAATTATTGTATAAAAAATAGAATAATATTTTATAGGTTCTATATTAAAAAAGGAACCTTTTTCATGCTGGTGTCTGTAGATGATGTGATATTTTGGGCATAAAATTTGTAGAGTACAATTCAACAGGTGATTTTTTAATACTTTATTCCAAAATTGGTAGTTTTTCTATTTATTGTAAATAGTTTTTTTGATTGCTTATCTAATTCAAAAATTCTCTCAAGCTTTGAGCTTTATCAGAACTAACATAATAACTATATATTTCTTAAAAATTAAATTTAAAAAATTTAATTATATATGTCAAAATTGTAAAGATTTTAGAGCAATTAATACTATACAGTGAAATAGGACTAGAATATTTTTTACCTAAAAATATATATAAATATGAAATATAAAAATTTATATATATAATTTTGATTATATATAGTCAAGAAATACCGTATCTGCCAAACATAAACAGTACTGACACTGATCACCTGCAGTTGCCTTCTCTTAGATATAGTCATTCTATGTCGTTTTATAAGAGACCTCAGGAGATTTTGTTGTGCCCAAAACCTATTCCAGGTTGTCAAAATGTCAACAAGCCACACTACCTTACACAACATTGCTTTCCTTTAAGAAATGTTAAGCAAACAACTCATCTCCTTTAGAACTAGATTTCCTTAACCAGACTACCGCCCATTCACCCCTTATGCCTACACGTCTGGGGAATGATGAAGGAAAATATTTTCTGTGATTACCAATCTCCATCTCCCAACTACAGAAAAAATTAACCATGTGTATAACGTGCAAAAAACAACCCCTCTTCACCAAAATGTTGCAAAACCTTCAAGAATGGTAAAAGTTTGTCACAAATAAACAGAAATTATGTAGAATTTGTTTATACCCAAGTCTAATCGATTTAGCTTCTTTTTACTTGTATGGGTTTGTAAAACTATGTAAATAAAATAAAATCTTACAACTGTTTCAGAGCTGTTTATTTTGGCACATATTGTAGAAACAGAAGTAAGATTTATAAAGGTGCTAAAACTTTACCAAGAAAATGTAGAAAAAACGATATTTAGTAAATATGATTCAATAGTTGTATAAATTTAACAGATAATCATTACTGGCATCCAATCGTTCTTGTTCCGTCTAATGATTGTTCCTAAACATTTCTTTTTGTAGATTTATATTAGTTTCTAACCACTGTTTCTGCGTTCTTTCTGTTCACATTTTTACTTCCACTCCTGTCTATTTCATAACTGATAGCATATTTTAAATCCTAATTCACAAATATTTTATTTTATGGTTCTATTCATTAAACAAGCCAGTAGGTTACATTATCAGAATGCCATAGAGTTCGCATGTATTGATTTTATTTCTTTATTTACATACAAAACTTATTTGAAATTAGTAGGGTGAATTATTGAGCAGCTGTTATGTGGTGGTTTTCACCACTTCTGAGTCATGTAAAATCCGTGTTAATCTCACCCATTACTTCCCACAGTTACTTGTTGCCTCTTACCAATATAAAAACTACTAAGTTTTCATTGTCATGTCATAGTATCTTTGTTTTACAAACAAGCATCTAGATTTGAAATTAACTTGGAATGATTACTTATGTACAAAACAAGGTGATTGAGGTATACAATAAAGTTCCTGGACTCATTGTACCTCAGTAGCCAGTGGTGTGATTTTTTGTTAGACCCTGTATTCTTAAGGCTTGAAATTAAATTCTTTTATCATTTATTGAAATTGTATTTATCTTCATTGTCAACAATAACAAACACGTGGCAATTCTTGATAGGCGTTTTATTTTAAAAACTTGCAGTTTTTGTGTTGTACATATTGTGGTTTTTGTATGACTTACACTTTTTGTATGAAATTTTATTTACTGTTGAAATGTTAACATGTCATAAAGAGTAATCATAAATGAAATACAAAACTTGGTAAAAGTAAACCAGAAATATTACCGTCGATGTAGATAGAATATGACGATGTTTGTTAATCTAGAATAAGTGTTTTCCAGTAGCATTAATGTATTTTGGGGGGGGGGGCGAAGGTTAAAAAACAATGAACTTCTAGAAAGGCCAATTCCTATATAAACCCAAAATAGATGAGGAATTAAGTGATTTTGTTAACAATTACCGCGTTGCTTCATTATGAATGACAAAGCCTGCTACCAACATAACTATTTGAATTGTTCTTAATGATTTGGGCAAAACAAAGGGTTTGTCTCACACTCTCTAATCAATAAACATAAGCTAAGGAATCTTAATAATTCAAAAGTAAATGTCGCTGGTATACAAAATTATAGAAACTTCCTGAAAACAATTGTTAAAAGTAGTGAAATGTGGTAGTTTCATTATAATGCAAAAACCACTGTTATGGTGTAAAATAGAAGTTAAACAATCAAGCCAGAAACAAAAAAAATCCTTCAAAAACCATCCGATTGCTTTGATATTCTTCAAGGATAAAGGAATTATTCACAGAGTTTGTTTCACCTGGTCAAACAGTTACTGGAATATATTTTCTCCCAGGTTTGAAGCATTTGATGGCTACAATCCGTTATATTCACCTAGAAAATTGTAATCTAGAATTTGGTCTCTGTTAGATAATAACACACATCCATTAAATGTCCATCACTTGTTAACGCATTTAACAAGTTAGTCTGTCATACCTCATGCATTGTTTCATAATAAACAGAAGCATCTTACTGAGGTTTCAATTATAACTATTAGAACTGAAAGCAATTGAAATTTATTGGGAAAAAACAATGAACTATAGATAGAAGAGAATTAAGATTTTTATTGACTAATGAAGTAAGGATCATTGTTTTGAAAAAGCTGATTCAAGACAAACACACAACTCGCACAATCTAGACAATAAATTTCTGCTCTAATAATGTATTAATTGTGATTGTTAGTTTCAAATTGAGTAGCGAGTAGACATCTCTACGGCTCAATACAAACTGTGACTCTCCCACCCCTCACAATAAGGGACACCTCTTCACTCTTTCTTAATCTTACCTTTGGGTGTGGATCTAAAGTGACTCAAGGATACAACTCTGTATAAATGATCTGATGTATTTTTTTGGAATAATGTATATTACATCTTTACCTTTAATTCACAATCTTCTCTATATCTCTCGTAAGTGATAATGCTCTTAATGTGCTAATTACATTAAATCAACTTTTGAGATAAATTGTAAGAGTTTAATTGGTTCTGTAAAATTTACTTAATCATATAAAATATGTTTGGTTTTTACAGCATGAAATAACTGGCCGTGCTTTGGTTCGAATCAATGAAGGAACACTTCTTCGGATGGGCATTGAAAACTCTAATCATCGACAAGAAATATGGAGAGAAATTATGAAACTTAAGCTTAAAACTGATATTCTTGAAATCCGTGACTTGGAAAGGAAAGATATTGGAATTTGAAATATTGAAGTATTATTTTCCTCGCTGTCCATTAAAAAAGGTACAGCATGTTGTGATTTGAGAACATACAGCTATTGAATTTTGTAATGTGGGAAGTATTTACTACCCTCACAAATCAGTAAATCAAAAATAAAAATGATGACATGATTTGCAGAGCATCCAGTTACTGAATATAGGGGTAAATAGAAACATGTGCATGGTCTCAGAAACCTTTTGTATTAACATTTAGGTTTTAATTTCAAGATGGCAGCCTAAAATTTTTAACTTTAAAATTATGTAATTAACTACTTAATACATATAATTAGTTTGAACATATTTATGTTGATGTTTGCTTATAATTGGACGGAGTTCTACATCACTAGACCAAGAGTCAAAAATGATTTGCATAGATTGCACTACCAAGTGCATGTGCTTTTAAAAATCACTATATGTCTTTATATTTTTTTATAAAAACCTGATGGTAGAATAGTGAGGAGTTTTTGTACTACAGTTTCAATGTTTCTCCAATCAGAATATACAGTTTTCTCCATTTTCAAGAATTGGGGCTTGGTCTAGTGATGCATAACACAGTCCAATTATCATCCCTTGGAAACCAAAGTTCATCTCGTATTAAATATGGCAGCAAAATTGCTAAATTAGTGTGATCTATACACTGTAACCAGATTCTCTGTGGTAGGCCAGCATTGGTGATTATACCAGATGGTGAAATATTAATATACTTTTTTCATTACCTATGTTGTTTTGTGTTCATGTAAACATCAAAAACAACATTGAAGTTTGAAGTTGATATAAGGCATCACCAAATCATGATTCACATTTAAGTCATGCTCCCTGCACACAGATTGTACTAATTTTAAGGTACATAACATCAGTCTTTGTATCTTAAATCAATGTTTTAGCATTATTGCCTGTATTTTAATTTTATAAAATAATAAAATCTAAAAACTATAAAAAGTGGCGTAAAAAAATGCATGGATTTGAAAAGTGTAGTATCAGTGGACAGGAGCTGCCAGTGATATGTTAGGGCAACCGGTTTTAGGCTCAATGGCCGTGAGCTGTGCAACATCACGTGTTTCCTATTGAACAGTATTTCAAATGTAATGAATCTGTCATCACTGTTTGAAGAGAGTATGATGTCGAGCATAATGGTTTGATACCTGATCTCAACACCATACTTCATCTTGTTTCATACAATTGGATGAGTTACAAAGAACACACAGACTGGAAGTCTCTATATTAAGCGAACTCTGCAAAATTTTAAGTCTAGTCAATGTGCTCCAATCTTAGACATATCACTAAGCACATCCTGTTAATTAAAGTTCCACCTAACAAGATTATGGTTATTCAAAAACTTCACAGACATGATTTTATTGAACAAAATATTTTTTGTGAGAGAATGCTTGCCAGTGATAATGCTGTTTTAATTGTCAAATGAAGCTCACTTCCATTTAAAGAGAGATTTTTAATGTGTATGAACGTAGATGTTATCTCCAAAGTTATTTATAAAAAGTAATTTAGTGCTTGGGTATTCTTAATGTCCAATTGTATAGTTTGGTAATTGTTTTGGTCTTAATAAAATTTGTGTGATGAAATTCATGCATATTTTTGCGCCACTACAAATATTTATGTACCGCCCACACAATACAATTCTTTTTTTATTACTTTTTCACTTATAATTTTGTGTGGAATACATTGGAAACTTTTCATAGGACATAATCCTGGCTTATTGGGACATTTAGAACCTGCAAAAGGAGTTATTCTTTGTAAAATAATCTGCTATCTCCACTTTATATTTTTCCATCTTTTCCAAAGCTGTCTTGTTTAACTGAAGTGTATCATGTGTGTCTCTTGAGTGTTGGGTGTTGTTACTAGTATTTTAAGCTTTGGCGGTAAGGAATTCTGTAAGACGCTGATCAATAATCATCTAATGTCATATTCAAACTACCATGTTACACATGGTTTTCCATGTTACTATTTATTTGGAATATACTGTGGTTGAATATAATTAATAAATACACAAAAACCTCTTGACCACAACACTCTTTTTATTTTACCCATTGTACATTTCAGGTACCAAGTAATCATCAGTTCTTTCTCTCTATAGTTTCCTTCTAATATAATATGAATGTACTTGGCAATAATCTCCCCTTTTAAAAGTTTTGTGTCTTCAATTTCTCATTAATAGTATTTTTTCTGCATGGCTGTGCTTTTCCTAAACTGTTGTTTTGAGGCAGGGATAGAAGTAATATAACAATTGTTTTTTGAAAATTACATGGTTATTGCTAAACACATCATCTATAAATTGTAATAAAAAATTGTTTCAGCTAAACCAGAACTTTCTGCTTATAATTTAATTCTCTAGTAAATAATTAAATTCATTCACAGAGAATAATTGTATGCCTTATTTGTGACAGTTGATTTTTATAAATTGCCTCTTCATAAAACAATTAATTCATCAAATGACAACTCATACAATATATGGCAACCATCATGTTGTTAAAATAGTCTATATTTCTACAATTTTAGCATCTCTTGGAGCAGAACCAGGCTTTGAATAATATATGTAATCCAGAACCACAAGGAGTCTAACTTTATATTAATCTAGTCAATTCTTTCTAAACTTTTAAAATAAAAAGTAAATGTTTAGGTAAACTTCTCTCTTTCTAAGAATACATAAAATTCAAGATATATAATACAGTCGCCTACTGAAATTGACTATAGGCTATATATTCTGGTCTTAGACATTTAGTATGACTTCTAATCGACGTAATATATATTGTCACCGTAGGACTCAAATGGTTAACACTCGTATAAACAAAACACCTCTGTTTAAATAGTTTCAATGTAACTGGGCACATGTGTATTTCAGTTGTGTAAGGGTAACTCCACATCATCTTATAATAATACAAATTATATAAAACACATAATTTTTTAACAAGCATAATAATTTTGTTTTAATTCTTAAAAAAACATTTATTTTCTATACACGCTATTAATCAGGTTCTTCTGCATAAATAAAATAATCAACATTTTGGACATTGGTATTAATTGCCTTTGAGCCAGGATCTACTTCACTAGGCATCAAAGGGGGATATTTGTAATTCTTGAACAAACGCTCAGTAGAACTTCTTTAGACGCAAGCAACAATTTGTCTTACAGTTTACTTAATATTAAAGCAAAGCTAATGTAACATAAATAAGAAGACAAATGTTACTGTCAAGTCATCCACCAATGGTGCTTGGTCCTTTTGGTCTGTGCATTGAAAAAACCTTGATAAATTATTGAGTTTGTTTTACTTAAACCTATTAAAATTTTTATTTTATAAAACTTCCTATTTTTTCCACATAATAGTACGTAATTATAGAAAACTGATATGTTTTGTCATTTTTTTTTGTTATAAAGTTTTCTTAAAAATTTAATGTTTGTTAAATTTTTAAAATTACTCTGTTATAACAAAACAAACTAGATTATTTTTCACAATCTTTTTTATAGTTTTATCTTTCTGTCAATTTTATACTGTTAATCATACATAGTCATCCCAGCATTGTATGTACAGTAATACCTCAACTTACGCTCTACACCGTATTGCGCGATTCCCAAGTTATGTGGTTTTAAATCATGCTGTCTCAGTTGCGCAGAAAATGGCTTGTTCTGGAAGAAAATGCCTAAAAAAAATTTTATAGTGGATAAAGAGAAAATATTTATAAGTTTGAAGGCCGTCAAAGACCGATTGACAGTGATGGTTGGCGCAAATACATTTGGTGACTGTAAGTTGCAACCTCTCATAGTTAATCACTTAGAAAATCCAAAGGCTTTAAAAAATATGTCTAAAGCTATCTTGCCGGTGATTTTAAAAGTCGAATCGGAAGGCTTGAGTGATAGCTTCTCTTTTTGAGGACGGGTTTGGACATCATTTGATACCGCAAGTCGAACGTTATTGTCGCCTTAAACAAATTTCTTTTAAAACAATTCCTATCAATTGACAATGCACCTGGTCATCCTCCTACTACTTTAACTAATTTTGACACACACGTGAAAGTGCTATTTTTTCCACCAAACAACTAGTTTGCTTCAACCAATGGATCAGAGTCATCAAAATATTTAGAGCTTATTACATAAGAAGATCTCTGTTGAAGATTTTTTGTTTTTTGCCACTGAAACTCAAGCGGAATCAGTGCTAGTCAGATGAAATTGCTGATGTGATTGAGGAAGGTGTCTGTTTTGCCAGACAACTCAATATAGAAGTGGATAATGATGGCGTCCAAGAACTGCTGGATTTACACAACCAGCAGCTGACAATTAATTGATGAGATCATAGAAATGCGTGCGTAAGAACAAGACCATAAACATGCAGATTCTGTAGACCCAGTTGATGTAGAAGATGAACTGATGGTTAGAAACTTGACAAAATGCCTTAGTTTAATTGACTAAGGCTTACAAATTTTGGAAAACATATACTCCAATGATAAGCGTAGGCCTATTTCTGCAAAAAAAACAAACAAATTAGCTAGTTTCGAGAAAAATTCTGGGTAAGAAGAAAATGTCTTCAATTCGTCAAACGAATTTATTACATTTAATGAAGCCTTCTATGTTAAAATAACTTCTTTTTGCTTACTTCTTTGCAATATGTATGTATATAGAATAATTTTTTGTTGTATTATGTATTTAAGATTTTAATACATACACATTTTCCTTCTAAATTATCAATTTATTTAGTCTTTGGCCCCAATTAAACATGATTTCTATCTGATTGTATGTAAAATTATACCCTGACTAACACGGCTATAGTTCAGTCCCACTTATCGCGCAAGTACGGGGTATTACTGTACTTAACTTTAATTTTCAACAAGACTATTTTGTTCTTTCAATGATCCTTGTTTTTGCCATTATAATCCATACATTTTTCATTACCTTGTCCAGAACGTTAAATTAATTTTAATAAAAACATGACATGTCTGCATAATATACCAATATGAATACATTACTTTTATTTTGCATAGATATTTAACAAGACAGTCAAGTTAGGAGTTCCTTCGATATTTTAATGTAACAGTTTTACTGTAAATTTATAGGGGTTTCCAGTTGTATACCTGTTATTATTGACAAGGTTCTTCTATAAGTATTTTAGTTTTTTTTTTTAACTTATCACTAGAAACCTCCCTATCAGACTTACTTTTTACTATGCCTGTCATATTAGCATTTTCTTTATTATAATTAAGTACTGGTGATTTGACACACACTAGTATAATTATAGACTATATTAATTAAAACATATGATGTTCAATACCTACTTAACATTAGGTATTAAACATCACCTGTTTTAGTATAACAAACTACTAGTGATCTAAGATTGACTAAAACATGTATTTTTGGAAAGTTTGAACTGAGCATCTTGTTGCAAAAAAAATATTCTGACCCTGGGTTACTTACTGATCCCTATTTGATTTTTGGTCACGTGTAACAAAAAAAGTCATGTTTTTCACTCAAAAAGTACTGATTTGATGCTAAAGATAATTAATTAAACCGAAATTAAAGAAGTTTCTGCTTCTCAAAACTATTTATTTATTAATTTATATAATTGAATCAATAAAAAATGCAATGTAAATACATGAGAAACCCTGAGATGTGTACAAGTATTTGTATAATAAAAAAGGACAATTTAAAAATAGGAAAAATAAAAATACAAGATTTACTTACTTTTATCATTTAATACAACAGCTTACATTGTAAGCATCACATATGATACTGTTTATTTTCCTTAGTCATCCATTATGCACTTTTATAATTTTAAAATATGTCACAAAGGTTACTTTATTACAATTATAACAAAAGTTGTGGTTAAAGAATACTGGATGATTAAGAAAAAAAAACAGTTTTATAAATTTTACAATTATTTACAAATATACATTACAGTCATTGGCACAATCAAATATCACCAATAAATTATATTTTAATAATGGTTCTAAAAAATATAGCCAAAGGATATGCAAAATATCAAATGTGATAAACAGACTGTGAGATTTAAATATATTGTGGTTCACTGAAAGGATAACTTTTGGTACTTTTTATTTTATTCAATGGACTTTTAATTACTGACTCAATCAGCAGAGCATCAAATTCATGCATGCAAATTCATCAAAGATATTGTTTTCGGCAGCTTATGTTTCTAACTCTACATTGTAGCTGCTACCTGACTGCTACTGAAGAAACCTTTGTTTCATCTAGGCTTTTATACTGAAAATTTCTCAATACAGCTAGCTTTGAACTTAAAAAAAAAAAGGTTTACTATTGCTACAAATACCTAAGGCCTTGAAAACAATTATATCATTTCAATGAAACATTTTATTCTATTTCTTACTTTTGTGGTTATAGTTTAAACTTTTTACGATGTCAATCTTGAAGTTTTTTTATGACACTATTATATTGAAAAAAACTTTTAAGAATTGAAAATTATTATTTGAGTGAAAGTAATTATTTAATAAAATTAGTACATACAATAAGTATGTTTACTACATCAAATGTGTTTTAATCACCACATCATAATCTGTGATTAAACTAAACTATACAAGTAAAATATAATTTTAAAATTATTTACAGTAAGTCAAAAGTATAGATACTCTGTATTAACTTTTAAAAGCTGCACCCAGAAAACCCCCAACATCATCTATTTTTTGTAGGGTATAAAACTCCAGTTTTTAATCACAACTTTGACCCTATCCCCAAACCTGTTTTTTGGGAGCAACTTTGAAATTTTAAATTAAGCTCAAGTAGAGTTGCACCTAGTTTTAAAGGTTTTTGTAAAAGAATACGACTAGAGAAAATTAGAAGGCTCTATATCATGCCAATACAAAATGGCAGCAGATTTAAATTTATTATATATGCATTTAAAAAAGTTTAAAAAAACCAAGACCACACAAATAACTGAAATAAAAGTAATTAGAATAAATTATTTTGTTTAAAAATGGTTAGTAGTAAATCCAGTCCAAGCTTTAACCTGCTTTGACAAACAAGAGTTTCTAGTCTTGTCAGTTATTGTTTGATCTTGGGAAAGAAAAAGTTTATTAGTTTCTTGCTGGTGTTCACCAAGTTAATGTTGGCGCTACTTTAAAGACAATAAGTATAAATTAAAACCAGTCAGTACATAAACAACTAGAGAAATTGAATTTTGCAAATACTTCAAATACTTGCACAACCATCGATCATACTTGTTTCAAGATTTTTCAACAGGACAGCTCCATTTAAGGTGAATAGTTTTAGCATCTCTTATAAAATACTGGCATTAGTAAGTAAATTATTCATGTTACACTTTTTTTAATGCAAAATAATTTATTCCAAATAGTTTTATTTCAATGCTTCGGTTAAACATTTTTCTAAAATTCCTTCAAATACAGATATTTCCTATGATTTTGTACTGGCATGAGATAGAGACCTCTAGTCTCACTATTTATTTTCTTTCAAAATTACCTTTAAAATAAGGGTTAACTCGACTTGAGATTACCTTAAAAATTTTAAGTGACCTATAAAATAAGGTCTTTTTGAGACAGGAACATAATTGTGATAGTGACCAAAAACTACAGTATTACCTTACAAAAGTATAGTGAGTTTAGTTTTATGGGGTGTAGCCTGCAAAAAGTATAAGGTAACTATTCTTTTGACATGGCCAGTATAATTTTTAAAATTATATCTTTATATGAAAAGTAGTTCTAATTACTGAAGATGATGTGATAAGCATATTTATTGTGAGTATATAATAGTTATATTATTAAATTATATTAAAAACTAAGGCTTTAAGACATATTTAGAACAAACTTCTTTGCAAGAAGTGTGATGGAGTAGAAATTCCATTAAATAACAGCACCACACTGTATTTGTGTTGCTTTGCCAATGAAAAGATAAGGCTGGCCCAGGATCATAAGGATTTGGAATACACAGCAAGAAAACAGGTGGAGGAATATTGCAAGTGGGCTCTAGAAATAAATGAATAGACGGAAAAATGAGCATAGGAAGGGAATAAGAAGTATTTGTTTTAGAAGATAGTAAAATAATTTGCAGTTGTGAGAAATAAAGGTACTTAGGAGTAAACACCTACTCATTCAAGAAAGAACACTCTGTGAAGCAGAGTGGAATATTTGTAAAAATATTTACAATGCCATAATAGACAGTGTCTTAGTAGAGCAGTTAAGTCTGAAAATTGAAGGATATGACAGATAGATGGGTCGAGGTGGATTTTTGAAGGACAGTAGGAATACCAAGATGATATATTGTCAGAAATAGGAAGATTAAAGAAATATTGTGTGTGGAACACCATAGTTAAAGTTCCTGCAAAACAACTCGTATGCTATGACCATCTAGACCAAATGACGAATGACGGACTGCCAAAAGAAGTCTTGAATTGGGTACCAGAGGGAAGAAGGACAGGAAGGTCTAGAAGAAACTGGATAGAGGGTATCTTATTTGAGAAGAGAAATCTGGCAACCTATGACAAGATAGAGAGGAATGTTGGTTGGGAATCGGAAGGATATTGTAGATCGCTATAAACTGATGGGGGTGTAAATGTAGCAGGCCTCCACATGGTGCACCCTGGGTAACGCTAAATCTGCTACAACGAATCTCTGCCAAATCCCTCTAGAGATGACCAAATCGAAAATATCAAGTAGCCACCGCAAAGCCAGCCCTTCTCAGGGCTTGAACGACAGGCTCCGCGTACTATTCTGGAACGCCGGTGGCCTTAATAACGAAAAGTTCACAGAGTTCAAGACTCTCATTCATAAACTGGACGCAGATGTTTTCATTGTAGTTGAAGCTGGAGCCTCAACGGACCCTCCAAATTTTTTTCACACTATGAATTTTACCAATTTTATTTTACCTAGGTCTAGACAAGTTGCCTCAGGGATTGTTGTCGGTGTAAATAACAAAGCAGCATGCAAATTTGAGGTGCTTCACAGGATGTGCGAAACCGACAAACATGAAGCTGTACTTATAGAAGTCTGGATAAACGGACACTACTACAAAATCATTGGTGTTTATAACCCACCAACTAACAACTTAATTACAAGTCTCATAGAAATGTCATCCCGACACCGCAACTCCATTATACTAGGGGACTTCAATGCGCACTCCCCCCCCCATGGAACTACTCTGACCGCAATGCACCTTGCCACGCTATGGAGAATTTTATTGACAAAACACAACTGATCTATCTACAATCAGAACCCACCTTTCTATCATTTGGTGGAAGCACCAGTATACCTGACATGTGCCTGGTACATGCAAACCTGATAAGCAGATCTGACCTGAAACTGGGGGATGCTGTTGAGGGATGTGGTCATAGGACCTTGTTCCTACAGGTGCGACCAAAAAATAATAATGTCCAAAAACCGTCTTCTACGCTGGAATTTCAAAAGGGCGGACTAGACAGCTTTTGAACAAACATCAAATCAGCTTCTCACTCCTAGCATCATCAACCCTGACCAGTCCGTGCGGCTTTTGAGAAGAACATTTTAGAGATCGCCAAAAAATGCATACCCAGAGCGTCGTCAATAAATATAAGCCTTTTTGGAATGAAAATCTGAAAAAACTACAAAGGGAAGCCAGGAAAAGGGCAGAGACTATCAACAACCTCGAAGACTGTATCCAACTCAGAAAAAAACAAGCCCAATTCAGGAGGGAGATCGTCCAATCGAAAAGAAGCACATACCGTAATTTTGTTGCCAAACTAGATTTTAGAAAGGACGGCTTGAAAGCTCACAATTTTATTTCAAGCCTCAATAACGACAAACGTAACTTCACATGGGAACCAATCATTTTCAATGGAAGGACGCTCACCAGCCCAAAAGACGTTGCATAAGCACTCTGCAAGCACTATGCTGCTGTCAGCACCCTTGACATAAGAGCCAATGACCATAAATACATCAAACAGTAATCAGTGGGCCCTCTCAAAGCTGAGCCGACACCTGAAATGGTCAACCCTTTCCTAACACATGAACTGGAAGCAGCCATTCGCACACTAAAAAATGAAAAATGGAAAAATAGTAAATCATCTGCATAAAAACATTAAACAGCATTAAACAAATTTAAAAACATTATAGACCGAACATTCACATCAGAAAAATAGAGAAAAATAATCAGTGATTCGACAATGGTCAAGTGACCGAAAGGTACCTCATCACACAAGGTAAAATTATTGCACTTAGTGGTAGAAAAAATTATTTACAAGTAATAATAATAACTTCATAAAGTCAGTGCAACGGAAAAATAATGGACAACGTGAAATATCATGATATATATATATATATATATATATATATATATATATATATATATATATATATACAGTATATATATTTAATATAATATTATATTAAAAACTCGTTATTCACCCTCCAACTTAGTAGTTTCTCAGCATATGGGTTTCATACAAAAATTTTAATTGTTCAATGGTACGAGATTGGCTAACTGGATTAATTGCTACTGGTGGCATATTGGTGTGTTAGTACACACAATATTTCGTTTCTAAAATAATTGTTCAAAATATTATCCATAACAAGTTCTTAGTTTTAAAATAATTCTATTTTGTAGAATTTTTAAAGTTACTAAATTGCATACACATTTTTGAAAAAATTCCGCCTTCTCTAAAGTTATCAATATTTTTTGTGTATAATTTCAATATTGGCCCAATGCAGGATTAATTGTGTAAATAAATTGTCAGTTATACTCAAGGTAGGCAATGGTTTTTTTAAAATAAAACTGTAATTTAGGACATTTATTATTAAAATACAGGAAGTTTTAATTATAAGTTTATTATTCGTACCTAAATAACTACCTAGTTATAAGTTTAGTATTCGTACCTTAATAACCACCTAGATTCTCCATCCTTTCCTTATACATCACAGATCAAATAAAGCATAGCTTTATTTTGTCTTGACATAAAAAGTGCCTACATCATACAGATAAAAATTTAATACGTTTTTAGGTACGTAATTTTGGTACTTACGGTTATTACGGAAGCCACTAATACTGGTATGTAATAATGTTGTATAAAATTACAACCAAATCTATCCTGACTGGATACTTCATAGGTAAATAAATTGACTTGAACCAACATGCAAATTAACTGCAGAAAACACGCTAAAGTTAGGTTAGGTTTATTTATTCACATTGCACTGTCTATCATCCAGTTAAGACAGATTTGGTTGTAATTTTATATAACACTACTATATACCTATATTAAAATATACCTATGACGTATCTAGTCAGGATAGATTTGGTTGTAATTGTATACAACATTACTACATACCTATATTAGTGGCCTCCGTACAACACATAAGTACCAGAATCTTTAGTCAAACTGAAGCATGGAAATCATTTTTAAATTTTTAACACCTCATAACTGTAATAGTACTAAATTTTTCCTTTAAATTACCTTAACTGTTCCTAAATCAGCAAAATATTCAGATACTTGACACTGAAAAAACTGAGAAATATCACATTTTAAATTCTCAAGTGAAATCAGTATTTAAGACAAATTCTTACTTAATAAATAGAGAGGTGAGATGTTCTAAACAATATTGAAATATATCATTGACAGTAATTTTGTATTTATAATACTGACTTTAGAAAACCTATGCTCACAAGTAAATCCTATCATTGGAATTGTAGAAAATTTTATTATAAACAGTTTAAAATTTGTAAAATTGTTTAAATATGTATGTCATTTTTTTTGTTGAATTGAGATGCCCTTCTGCAAGTATTGTGAGTGCTACTGTATCTTCTGTGCAAATGTCTGGGTTACATACAAATTAACATGCACATTTATTTCATTTGAGTTACCTCACCAGGATAAACTTTTATCCTAATATCCTTGTTTGCGACATATTCTCAGGCTGTGTAAAATATGGTTTAGGTATAATCACCCAAGCTATCATCTGAAATTTGTTGATCAACAATTACTTATCACTTACTATTAAAACTAATCTTCTTGTAGTTAGTTGTATACGCCATGATTTAGAAGACTTTGGTTTTAGAGACACCCTAATTCATGTCAAATGCAAATGATACATCTAGGCTAAGAATGGTCAGTTTTTCCATCCTCAACTCTCAACTAATTAAACAACAAATGGTTTTAAAAAACCACTTAAATCAGTACTGACATTACTAATTTTAGTAGGAATATGTCAAAACTGTCAGCACTATAAGGGTTTCGTCTCTTTGCTGGCTGTATTTATAATATGAAACGCTTCAATGTCCAATAAATATTTTTATAACACTATCTTTAATTAGTAAGAACATAAAACTCAATGCTCAGATTTCTAAATGGTTGTCGGTTTTCTTTTCAAATTATTTACATGGAAAGATGTTCAATAAAGACACTGGTTAGTTAATATATTATTTTGTTTAAAGGGGAAATGAATTACATACTTTAAATAATACTAGTCAATTAAGAATGATCTTCAATGGTTAAGACATCTGGTTCTAATAAAAGAAGGTCTGGTATTGCCAGACATTTCTTTACAGAACGGCTGTTTTGTACCACTGGATTTAAAACTTTTGCATTAATAGTTTTACAATTTAGTTTAAATCTAATACTGGCCTCATTTCCTAAGTACTGTATATCAATATACAGCAAATTCTCAACAGCAATCGTTATATTTAAAAAAAAAAAAACTATTTCTGCTATAACAATACTGGAAAAATGGATTTTACAAATTAACAATTAGGAATGATATTTAAAATTTTGAAAACACCTCAAAGGTAATAAAATTTTTATTTATACTGGTAATGTTGAAGAAACTTTACTTGAAACTGCGGATGAAAAAATCCTGGTGAAGAACTTTAGTCCCGTATGTCCTCCAGGAATGTAGCTTATTAGGTACCAGAGTAGAGCAATTACTTGTGCCACTGCACTTAGCACTGTAAGTGGAGTACTCATCATAATCAGTGAGAAGTATAAAGTAGCTGCTAGTGTACCAATGTAACTTGCAGTGAAACCTAACCTTTCCTTTGAGAACAAGTGTTTTAAATGATTCATCGGACCCCATAGAAATGAAAAACTAGAACAATAAATTTAATAAATACAATACTTATCCTAAATTGTTGAATGTTAAAACTATAAAAACCTCATTATTTTTTATTCACATGTGTCAACTACATATCAAAGGGTTCTTAAGAGTGGTTTTGATTATGCTAGAAATTTCAACCATTAATAATATTCAAATTTTGTTTATTTGTGATTCCTTATTGTATGTATGTTTATAATAAAGAAATTAAAAATATATATATGTGTTCTACTTCATATTTTTAATGGTTTCATACAAAGTCTAAAATGTCAGTCTATTAAAATTTTTCTAATAAAATAATTTAAATATTAATAGTAGAAATGGGTACTTGAAACTACATTAGGAATAAAATTAAATCTAATGTAGTAATAAATAATAATAAATAATTTACCACTTACAAAAAATCTAGATGTTAATTTTTATATGTAAATTTTTGTTGTACAAATAAATATCCAATATTCTTATTTAGTGACTAAGTGAGAGTATATACCCAATCTGTATGTGCAAACCGGTAAGTCAATGATGAGTGGAAAATTTCTGTCTCTTATTTTTCTTTAGACCAATATAATTTATATATATTAGAGTTTCAACACAGATAAATGTAGTAGTTTTATCTGTTAAATCTTTAAGTTTTCATATCTTTAGATAATAAATAGGTGAAATTATTCTTATAACTGGCAACTGTCATAGTTTTAAGCAAGAATAATAATTTGTAGGTCATGCCACCAATCACAAAATTATTAGATATTTGCTATTGCACAAGTATGATGAGACTGTTTTTGCATTCTGTGTGTTCTGTTACTGTTGAATTTAGATATTTTTTACTGTTACACTTACAAACTTGTTTATGTAACTATACATTAGATACAGACCATTTCAAAAATACCATATAAAAAAAAAACATTTTGAATCGTTTTTGGCTGTAAAAAATAATATATAAACCACTGAAAATAATTTTGTTTTATTTTTTACGTAGCTGAGTGTTTGTAAACCAACATGTTTAACTTTACTACCTATCAGGTAACATAAATTTGTCATTTTCAGTTAAAAAAGGAGTTACACAAAAACATTTAACACTTACAAGCACACATCGGTCAATTTGACCGACGGGCATTTTTACGCTCTTGTATTGGCCCACCTGTTTGACCATGACGCCTGCCGCGCTCAATACCTTCCCCCTCCTACTCCCACTACCCAAAGCGAAATATCGATCACTTTTGCCGGCGGCGTTGTTTGATACGGACGTGTTGTTGATTTGTCGGTCGGTCAAAAATACCGAGTGTGGTCTTTACCGTTATTTAGCTGTCGGTCAATATTACCATATGTGTGTCTTCACGTAGACTGTAGTATATCAACGTACATTTTTAGTGGTGATATTTTTTTTTGTTTATTAGTAATATACCTCGTGTATAAGCTTGAGTTTGTGTGGACATAGTTAGGTTAGTTTTATTCACTTTTTGTTCATTATTTCACACAAAATGAACCGTGCTAGCGGTAGTAAAGCTTTGACAGTGGTAGATCCAGGCTTTGAGGACAGAGTGCTTAGACTTTTGGAAGAAGAAGTCGATGATCCTGATGAACCAGATGATGTTTATTCAGAAGTGGATGACTCTGACAGTGACCCAGACTTTGTATTACACGAAAGCGATGAAGAATCAGATGATTCAAGTTCAGAAGACGAAGCAATGTTAGAAGACGACGTGGGTGAAGCAGTAAGTCAGTCAATAAATGCAGCTGCTGAAGGTGTTCCGATGCCTACATATTTTTTGGAAAGGATGAAAAAAAAGGAGCGAGGTCCTGCAAATGCTTGGTCAAGTAAGCCTCCTCTTCGCAATGTGAGGAATCCAGGTCGAAATATCATAAGGGGACGATTTCCAGGGATAAAAGGGCCTGCACGAGACTTAGGAAACGGATCTAGTAAAGCAGACGCTTGGAAACTGTTTTTCGACGATGATATTATTTCAAAAATAGTTGATAATACTAACGTGAAATTAGCATCTACTCGAGAGAAAATTCCCCCTGGCAAAAGTAAATCAAACTACAGAGAGACCAATGCAGAAGAGGTAAATGCTCTCATTGGTTTGCTGCTCTTGGCTTCTATTCTGAAATCAAATGACGAAAACATGGAATCACTGTTCGCAAAAGACGATTTCAGTCGACCAATTTTCCGAGCGACTATGTCACGAAATCGTTATAAGGTTCTAGTAGCAACCCTGAGATTTGACGATACTCAAACACGTGATGAGAGAAAGAGAGATAATAAAGCAGCAGCTATTTCAGAGATTTTTGAGAAAATCATCAGCAACAGCCAAGCCAATTATTGTCCTTCGGCTTACGTCACAATTGATGAAATGCTAGTACCTTTTCGAGGACGTTGTCCATTCAGGATTTTCATGCCGAAGAAACCAAAAAAATACGGGATAAAAGTTATGTGTCTGGCTGATTCTACAACTTCGTATTTATGCGATGCATACATTTATACAGGAAAAGAAAGCGATGGATTTGGCCTGTCTGAAAATGAAAAAAAATTGAGTATCACAGCACAAGCAGTTGTACGTCTAAGTAAAACCATTGCAGGATCCAACAGGAATGTGACAACTGGTTTTCTTCATTGGAGACAGTAGAAGAACTAGGCAAAAGAAAGCTCACCTACGTTGGAACCTTGAAAAAGGATAAACGTTTTATACCAACTGAATTCCTCCCCAATAATAAACGCCCTGCAGTATCTACTCTGTATGGCTTCAGAAATGAAATCACGCTGCTATCTTATGTGCCAAAAAAAAACAGGGCAGTTTGTCTAGTTTCTAGTATGCATAACACAATTGCAACTAATGAAGAAAAGAGAAAGCCAGAAATGATTTGTTTCTATAACAGCACAAAGGCTGGCATTGACCTGCTAGACATGAAATGTGCTGTTTTCTCCTCGAGGAGGAGAACAAGACGGTGGCCGCTGGTTGTTTTTTATAGACTTATCAATATCGCCAGTGTCAACTGTTTCATTGTATATATGAGTTACACTAGACATACAAATACAACACGCCCTTCTTTTATCAAGAGCCTCGCCACAGAGCTAATATCCCCTCATCTCCGCAAGAGAATCAATGAAGTAGCAAATCTTCCAAGAGACCTCAAGGAAGAAATAAGAAAGATACTTGGAAACAACACAGCTCCCCAAGTTGACTGCGTGCCTGATGACCATCTACAGAAGAGAAAAACTTGTGAGAAGTGCCCACCAGGTTTAGTACTAAAAGAGATAAAATACGTGAAACATGCACCACACGGTCAAAATGACCGGATGTGGTCTTTTACGTTATTAGACACATGTGTGCTTGTAAGTGTTAATGCTTTCAAAAATCCAATTACATAAAGCAAGTAAACAAGCTATGTACTGTCAAAACACTCAGAAAAAAATTTCACTTAGTTTTTAATATACTTGCATATCAGTAAAGCACACTAAGAAAAAAAATTAAAAATTGAAGTTTGCTGTAGTTTATAATAATTATATTAATCATATAATGAAAAAATTAAAATGGCCAGTATTACTATCAAAGTGTCTGATGATTTCTGAAGGTGCCAGAGAGTACTAGACGGTTCACTTAAATGCATTGATTTTAAAATATTTTAGTTTAATTTACTGAACAAATTCCATTTAAAGATACAAAATGTTTCAACATGAATGTATAAATGTGTGTTTTTACTGGACTGTTACTTGGTTTTAACACAACAGACTCAACTTTATTTTTAATTTAGAATTATAAAGTAAGTGCTATTATAAGCAAGTGTAACATATTTACAAGTTAAAAACTAGTAGCTCACGTGAAGACAGAATCAGAAAATAGACTCAACTAATTGAAAACAAAACACTGAATACTGAAATTGTCATTCCTCTTAAAAACTATTTTTTAAAATTTTTAATAACACATTGTTATATTAAGATTATATGTCTTATATCTTACCTACAAATTAGAAATAGGCTACCAAGAGTATAAAGTAGAGCAAACTTCCTAGCTTTAAAAAGCAGTACAGGTATGTAGAGAGAAGAAATTCCAAAGCATACCATTCCCATAATTACACAAAAACAAAAGCCAGTTATCCTCTGTAGTTTAGACTGCAAACACAATGATAATTTAAAAAGCAATAATTTACTATAATATATTATTAAAACTAAAGTTAAAATCTTATCTGTTTCCTATAGCTGAATGTGGTGGAAATACAGATTTTTTAAATTACTGAGAAAAAAAAGTATTAACATTTATTTAAAAAAATAAAATATTTGAGCATATGTTGTTGTTAAAAATTCAATTTTTCATTTTAATATATTAATTTTTTGGAACTAACATTATAATTATTTTTAAAATAAAAATTAGGATCTATATTGAAAAGTCTCCATTCCTATATTTTATGGTGTGTATAAAAATTATTTGATAATTACAGAACAGCTCATAATTGAAAATTTAGAAACTGTGCAAAGTAGCTGAAGAAAATATTGTTAAGTAATCCATATTTAGAGAATAACCCAAATATGCATTTCATTAAAAAAAAAAAAAATCAACTTTTTATTGTAGTAGTCATCACATTTTATAAGATAGAATAAATAAAACCGTTGAATGAATTTGATATGTATTTTTATAGGTAAAAGACTAAAGGGAAATAACTGTTTATTGTAGTAGTCATCACATTTTATAAGATGGAATAAATAAAACCGTTGAATGAATTTGATATATATATTTTTATAGGTAAAAGACTAAAGGGAAATAACTGTTTATTGTAGTAGTCATCACATTTTATAAGATGGAATAAATAAAACCGTTGAATGAATTTGATATATATATTTTTATAGGTAAAAGACTAAAGGGAAATAACTGTTTTTTACAACAAAATTTTATGGCTGATTTTATCACTGACACAAAAAAAATTTAAAACTGATGGTGGTAACACTTAACAAAAAACTACTGACTTAAATTTGTTTTTATATACATTGCTTAAACATACAGTACATTTTCAGATATTCTCATGAAATGAAATTGTTCTTTACCAATGAAAACCCATTTTAGCAATGTAATACCAGACCATGCCGAAAAAAACAAACTTTGTGTTGAAACATTGATTTCTCATAGCAGACTGCCATTTGTTCTCTTCTTGTACTGCTGGAGCAAGAAACTAACCTGTTTCTTGATGAGGGACACAATTAAAAATGTTACCAAACGTAACAGATGATGAACAATTACATGAGAGAAGAGTGCATTTTGTTTGTCAAACAGAAAAATGAAGGTAAGATCTGTTGAGAAAGGGGTGTATTACTAAGATAGATGAGAGTATGTTTACAAAATGTAAAAACAACACTAGCTGGGTATTACCTCAACAATAGATATTAAGTAGTTTGTACCAGGAAACCGAAGGATCTTTCTGAGTTACAGTTCCAAATAGGAGTACTAAACCATTGTTGGAGTAGTGAAACTACACCATAAATACAAATTCATGGACTTAGAAACAGGAGAAAGTACCCAGAAAGTTGAAAGGACGTGGGGGTCGGCGAAGTGGCGCAACAAAGATCAATGTAGAATAACAAATGGTAAGAACACCATTTGGGCTCATACCTGGCTAAATATATATGGCGATCGGTGGTTGGCAACAATGGTTTTGTCTCACTCCTCAGTGAAGTCGCCAAGTTCTGACAGTCTGTGGCGACCAGAAAGTTATTGTAGGTTTTTATAACTTTCTGTACATGTTAATAAAGGTTTGTTTGTGTTGGAAATGGAATTTTACATTTCCCTCCAAGTTTTCCAATAGTTAAATTGGTGACCTCTGTTTAATGCAAAAGGACCACTTTCTTTGATAGAGCTTAAAATAAACTCAGGTCACATTGAAGGCAGGTACATAGATATTTTAACCCTATATCCAACTTCATCTAGCTCAGAACATGGACATTGTCTAGCAGTAAGACTACATTTTAAGAATGTTATTTAATTAACTAATGAGGAATATAATTTTTTTTTCTAATCAATTCTCTGAATATCCGACTGCAACGACATTATTGTTTTTTATTGATAATAAAATTTTCTTTTCTTTAGTATTCAAAATTGCTATTGTTTACACTGCAATACACTATAACACTTTTATCAAAATTATACTGGTTTCTCACAGACATACCATATAAACATGGTTTACTGTCACTATAACATGCAACATGGAACTGTACAATACTTATTGGTGAGATGGTGTGAATAATTTGGGGGTGAGCTGGTTGGTCCTCGTCCTGCCCCTGGATAGCTGAGATATATAGCATCTATATATAACTTTTATAGTGAACTGAACACTAGCATTATCTTTTATAGAGAATGTCCCACATAAAAATTGTTTAAAAAAATTCAAGCAAGCCTTCAAAACAGTTCTTATCAGGGCTCTCGACGTGCTTTGACTTCAGCGAAGCGGGGACATCCTGATAGATTAAAAGTTTTATTTTGTATCATACAAGGACATAGTATTAAATCAGTATGACGTGTTTACAACATTGACAATAACCTCATCATGGGACGGAGAGGAGGGCTCTATCCAAAGATTTGAACTATGGTACCCAAATAGGTCTTTTGCAATTTAATTTATAAATGGCCAAAACAAAAGCTATACAAATAAAAGTGCACATATCAATTGGGTCAACGTTCTGAAAAAGGAAGTCGAAAAAAAAGCAAGATTGGCTTTCTGCTAAAGCTGGATCAGAAGAAATAATTATAATTAACTGGAGGGCAAGATCTGTGTAAATCCAATGAGCTAGAGGCCTACGAGGAGAGGAAAGTCAAGATCAAGAGCTTGCATTCAAATCCTCCCTACCTAAAAACAGTAAATACCAGCCAACATTTGAAGGATTTCAAAGTTTCAATCTTTCAAGAGGGTATAGAAAAAGAAGTGGTTTCCTGACCTTGGTCCACGACTCTATTTCTGTAAAGGAGCAAGAAGTCATTATCCAAGACAACTTTGCTCCCGCTGAATTTAAAATAGGAATAGATAATGACTGCTCGTTTACCCTATTCAACATTTACATTCCTGATCAACAAATCAATTATACCGATCTTGACAGATTAATACCTATAGATGACAAGGCTCTGATGGTTGGAGACTTCACTAGTAAGCAGAGATGGAACAAAGAGTGAAAATCATAATGGACCATTACTCTACAGTTAGCTCCTTAACAACAATCGTATTTTGGTGTCCAGAAAATTTGTTCCGTCTTATCAGTCGGCGTCAACTGGCTCTTTGAGCACGTTGGACTTAACCATAGCCTCTCCATTCTTATGGTGAAAAATTTTGAATTGGCAAATCGGTCAGGATTTGGATGGTGAGCATTTCCTGATTTTTTTTCAAATGAGTAAGAACTAAGTTAGTTTGGAACAACACCATCATTTAAAGCAAGTTCAAGATCAGGAAAGCAGACTGGAAGCTCCTCATAAGAGAAACAGAACTCGTTAGGGCTGGAGAGAATCCAAACGAAGAGATCATTGAAGTGTCCATGATATTAGCCGCTGAAAAGTCTATTCCCAAACAATCTGGTAACACAAAATAAAAATATATGAACAACTAGTGGACTAACAACATTCAAGAAATGCGTTTGGAAAGGATCCAGAAGCATTGAAAGGATCTAAGATAAGTTAAACTACATAGAACTGGAGCGCAAAGTGGTCTTTAAGAATTTCAATGGAAAACACCAAGTGTTCATTTTTCTCTCGACAAAATCATCTTGCCAACCCGAATCTAAACTGTTGGGAGTGGTGATGAACCCCAAATTCAACTGTGGACTCCATGTGAACTATGTAGTAGAAAAGTGTGCTTAAACATTTACCATATTTAAGGCTAATAAAAATGAAAATATTTGTGGTTAGAGGATTTTTGTGTATTAATTAACAGTAAACCACAGTAGATTATTCCAAGTAATTAGTGATACTAAAAGGTGTTGATATCAAGGAACGGGGAGCAGTTACATCCAATCTAAGAATGTTTTATTTGGCTTTTATCACATCTAGAGCACCTATACCTGTGAAATCTGGGGGTCAGCCGCAAAGACACATTTTAACGGCTCATCCTCTTCACAATGCTGCGAATTGTATCAACGAACTTAACAATCCTTCAGCTACAAACAAATGATCTATTTGCCATGTTGCCAAATTCTTTCCCCTAGCCTATGCCTGCTTTTTACCGTGAGTCGCCCAGCACCTGGTCAGGAATAAAAGTTATTTTGACCTGCTAAACAGAAGAAGCAAGCAGGATCACCCAGTAGTTCTGAAAACACAATGGAAATGATACAAGCTACAATGATTATACTAGGATCTACCCCGATGGTTCACTTGACCAGCAAAAGAGAACATCTGAACAGAGTTTCCAACAAATCTACTGATATCTGCTTTTACATCCCTGCAAACTTGTACTTCAGTATGGACACAGGGCTTCTGGCAGTAAATTCCACAAAGGAAGAGAAAATATGCAATAATTCTTCAATAGGTACCCGCGTATTGTGGAATACCAGGAAACAAGCGTGCTGATGAAACAACTAAAGCCGCATCCCATATGTACTCAACATTTAAAGCAAAGTATCCACTCATTTATTTTAAAAGCTTGGCAAATAAACAGTTTTAATAAATGTTAGACCGAATCTTGAAGAATCCTGTTACCTTTTTCAATTTCAACCTGAACCGTTGACTGTGGAGAGAGTTAGGGAAGTTTTGCATCCGATTGCAGCTCAAGCATGATCTGGTCATCTAGTGCCGAAGAAATTCTTATGTAGATTTAACCATTCAAACTCTCTAATCTATGCATTTTGTGACAATGAGGATGAAAGAGTAAAGAACATTTAGTTCTACTGCACATATCCCATACCAATCAGGGACTTCCTGAGGGACAAAGTGATAAGACATTCTTATGAACAAGATGCATTGGGGGCTGGCAATGATCATATACCCTGGACATCAGGTTATCAGCTTGAAGCTAGATGCCTGTGCAAAGACGTAAGTGTAAATAACTTGAGTGGATAGCACTAAATTCCTGAGATACAGTGAACGAAGAACTACACAATCTCATGCACACAAGCTATTCAGTATTTTCATTGTGCTAAGTTAATACTTTTAAGATACTGTTGTGGCAGATAATATGGATTGGTTTATAATAAAACATCAGATTGCTGATATACATTTCAAACAAAAAAAAGTTATTTCAAAAGTAGAAAGGTATAAACAGTGGTCTTATTTGAAAAATATACAATATAACCTTCCTTTAATAACATACTAGAAATTGTATAAACTTGATATTTCTAAACAAAACAGAACAATATGTTAGGACCTATAATAGATTCTTATATAGCTATATTACATTATATCTGGAAAATATCCAGCTAGGATAGGTCTGATTAAGGAAAAAACAAATTAAGTTTATGAACATAGGCTAGCCACATATGTCGTAACTATATAACGCTCAATTACATATGTTGCAAGACCACTCATTATTCAATTCTGCATGTGGTTAGTTCATGTAGGAATCTCTATTTTATTTTTATAAGAAACAGTTCACTGAATTTATGCCAAAGGTCTGTTTTTGTTTAAAAATATTTCTTGTAATTTAGTGATTAATAAGAAGTAATGTTTTTGTGTGGTATATGTGTTAGCTAGCAAATGATTTTAATTAAATAAATAAAACATATACGTACGAAACTGAAAAATACTTGATAAAACTCTTTTTAACGTTTACAATATAACCTAACTTACCATAGTTGGGCAACAATCTTTTTCTGCTCGAGAATACCAAGTATCTGAATCTTCAATACTTTCACTTTTTTTAAACCAATTACTCACTTTTGGTAATGATACTGAAACAGGAATGCCGTTTTTTAATAACGGTTTTGTATCGTTATTTCTAGCTAAATATTCATCTAGTTCCAACTTTATACCAGCCATATTTGTTTTTGTAAATTTGATTAGTTGGAGATAACGTCTAAAATTTAAAAATTGACATTAATACCTATCTACCACCATAGTCTAACTACCAAGTGGAAACATTTATCAATGTTATCATTTCTACAGTTAAATTCACAGATTGAAACAATCCTACCCGCAAAATATTGTTGTTAATATAGATTTATCGAAAATACTATGGTAAAACCTACTTCTATTGGGACCGGTAAAACTACCCAGAGGATTTCCGTCGTAAAGAAACGATTGTTTCGAAACGCATAAGCAAAAAAGCCCTTACGTATTCACTTAGTTAAGAATTATTTAATTATAGTTTAATCAGTGAATTCAAGATGATTACAACAAGTAATTTTAAAGTCTTGAATTTTGTAGTTCATTATGTTCGGTGAAACTTAATTAATCACTTTTACATTAATTTATGACTATCCGAACTTCTAATTTTGTAAATTTTAAAAATATTACTGAGACATAACGTTTTTGTTCGCTCCGTAGCGATCTTCATTAATGTCTTCTGCTTGGAGTTGTTAGGTTAAGTGATGGAGGTTTTAACCCTTTGGACGCCAGCTGCTCGGGCCGTAGCCCAACTCCTGACCGCCAGCCGCTCTGTCAGCGGTACTAGCGAGAACCGCCAAGGCCTGTTTGAACGTTTTTGCACCGGTTTACATTTCGCTCTGTGCTTTCATTAGTTTTTATGCAAATGTAATGATTTTTTTTTTTGTTTTATAGATAATTACTTGGGCTATCAACATTTAGTAATTCAAAAAGTGTTACTTGTACAACAACATTATTGATAAATCAATAATGCCTAAAAAGAAATAAAATTTATACAAAAAATCTACTTAGATGAAAAATTAGGTAGTAAAAAAAATATTTTTATACATCGCATAAGTTTTTATTCAATTTAGTAACTAAATATCATACTGTGTGCAAATTTTCACAACTCTACTACAAAAAATAGTTTGTCAAAAACGCATTTGTTGACAAGAGAAGTACTTGATTTTCTTGGGATTTTTTCATTCGGCTGGCAACCAAAAGCAAATATGTTTTGCGACAGTATTTTGTTTGTCCAACAGGCATTTTTTGCTTCAGGATAGGAGGTATTCCTTTTCTGTTTATTTGTAACGTGCCTGTCAAATGAATCATCTTCGAATACAAATCCTTGGCCAGCGGAAATGAGATAAAAAAATTATGTACGAATACGTGAAATCCTTTATTCAAGTAATTTTCCATGTCTAATAATTTCATAACGACAGTATACCCAAGTTCCTTGTTGACACTACCATTATTTTTATCTGTATCTCTTTTGCCTTTGTAAAAAAAAGGACAAACAGTAATGAGAAAACACTCATGAGTAACGACATCGCGCTATATGAGAGTATGTGACTTATCAGCTCTGCCCCCCATGACGACAAAAACAAATAGCTGAGCCAAGGTCACTGGTACTACCATTGTGAAAATTATTTTCCTGTAGTGTTAGTGACTTCAACGAAAGTCCAAAACAATAGAAACAAACTTTAAAAGTGTCTAAATACATCTTAAAAATAATGTTTTCCTGGCGGTCCGATTGATCGGACCTTGGCGGTTTTCGCCTATACAACGTCGGTCCTATGAATCGGACCGTGGCGGTTTTCGCCTACACATCGTTGGTCCGATAGATCGGACCGTGGCGTCCAAAGGGTTAAATACAAATCACACATACTCTTTGATACTATCGAAAACCTGTCTTTAAAACCGCCACCGCTTAACATAACAACTTTAAGCAGAAGAAACTGATGAAGATCGCCACGGAGCGATCGAAAACATGTCTCAGAAAGTTTTTACAAAATTTAAACTTCGGATGGTGATAAATTAATGTAAAAGTGATTAAGCTATTTTATTAGAAATTAAGAAGACGTTAAGAAGAGAGATGTAATTTCTAAAACAGGTAGAGGAGACCTAAAACAGATCCTACAGGACTTGATGGAAACAACAAAGTTCGGGTTATAGAGGTAGAAGTGGAAGGTGGTCTAATTTTAAAGAAAGGTGGTATCCAATTACACATTTTGAATATGATTTTACAAAACCTTTAAAACTCAAAAATTACTGAAAACATCTCTTAATCTTAAAAAGTAACATGAATCCACTTTAAATTTTACATTATTTGAAGTGACTAGCTTGAAAACGTTTTTTTTTACCAAAGGTTATTGTAAAATAATGGAAGTACAGTATATAACATGTTTCTTGTAATTAATAATCTCTACAAATTGATAATCTAAACGGGGTATTGGAAAATAAATTATCTCATCATTATTTTGTGATACTTTTGGGAGTAAACACTGAATTTTCATCTTCCAAGATGCAGTAATCATAAAACAGAAATTTATTTTGGTAATTAAATATACTCTAAATCTCCACAACCATCTAATTATTATATGAAGTTCACAGGTCCTTAACCAGATAGTACTATCTATTGGACTTTTAGATATAATTTTTACTCCACCCACACAGACGACCGCTGTCCTTACTGACCGAATAGCTCTAACTATAATACAAAAAAATAAAAATACACATACTAATAGATTCTGCTTCACAGTTATGTTTCATGTGACGCAGGGACACATCTCCAGTGTCATAGCCTAGCCCCAACAGAAATACAAATTTATTGAATGCCTTTTCAATTTTGAGTAGGCTGTAGAAGAAGAGGTGCATGTCATTCCTGCCATAGACTCACTAACAAGCTATTTGAAAGGTAATACTCCTCCTTATTCCTTAGCATAAGGTGATCCAAGCCCCCAGGGTTCCTGCATGATGTCGTGGGATTTTTCCTGGCAGGGTTTCTTTCTTGCCAGGTTTTTTCATCCCGCTCTTAGCACGACACTTACCATACTGTTTCATTTCACTATCTCCTGATTCTCCATGGAAAGAGCTTATGAGCTTGGTACATGGGCGATCATTCCCGTTTCCTTCACTCGCTGTAGGGATACTAACCGCATGCGCATGTAAGACGGAGGTAGTCGCTAGAAGTTGGCTGCCAGGACGGCTGGGTGGGTTTTGGGGGCCCAGACCCGGGCAAAAAAATATCATTTTCAAAAATTATGTTTGTAAAGTTGACTAAATGTAATACTTATGAAGCAAAATATTAAAATGAATGCTAGTAAAAAATTATAATTTTTCAATACAGAGACATGTTTAGGTGTAATAGAATTAATTTTTAATATTAAAAACTTAAAGATATTAGCTTTTTTAAAATTTCAAAAGATAATCATTTGATGGCAATCTCTTTTCCGCAAATGATATGGAAAGTGTTTCGTATTAGATGAACCTAATTATTTGGTAATGACATTAATAAGAACATTATATCTTTACAGGCTACAAAAAGACCTATTTCTGAAAACTACACCAAAACTAATTTCATTATACACTGTCAGAAATGAACAGGAAAATACAATGTTTTCCTTCAAGAGCTAAACCTAGCCTTAACAAAAATAAGTTTAACATCACTCCTTGAATTCATGATCTGGATTTTGCGCTATTGACCCTGGCTGTGAAATTCTAATGGCTTGCAACAAAGATGTTAAAGAACATTCAATATAAAAAAAAAAAAAAATTAACAATGATTTTACTGCTTTTAGTTTTACTACAGTGCATGATCTCTGTAACCTGAACACAAGGAATAAGTAACATTACTTTCTGTTGTTCTTTTTCCATTGTTGTGTTACCGAAGGAGCACTGATGTACTGCCCTGATTTATGTTTTGAAGTTTTCTTTGTCACTAACCAAGCTGTTCCAACGTCTATTTCTAATTTTTACATTTTGGCATATAATAGTAATAACACTATATTTTAAAGTTGCTTGATGTAATCATCCTGACACCTAAAAGACACGCAACACACACACAGACATACATACTAATTTAAATGTTCTACACACATTAAAACCAAGTAAAAAACTAACAACCTTAGAAAAATACGAGATATACAAACACTACACAACAGATGAAGTAAACATATTAAATGGTCACATACATTTTGAAGCCAACAGCCTTTTCCATTACATGACACACAACCAAAATAACCCACCCCATTCCACAGTTATAAATCCATCCCGTTACAGGCTTTATACCTAACCGATGCCGCCAGTAGAGGGTTAGCTCAGTAAAAGGAACGAATATTTTGAAACGCCTCAGCAAGTAAGCAATTATGTATTCACTTAGTTAAGTACTTTTTAATATACTTATATTTTAGCCTATATTTGTCATCTCAGTATTGTAAAGAAAATTAAATTTCTTGTGAGTTTAAAATATAAGTTAGTGTTAACGCCATTATGAATACAAATATTTATTTAATAATAAATATACAGATAAAGTAAAAACATTACATTATTGTTCTGTCATTTATAAAACAAATCATTTGCAATAATTTTTCAAAGAAGTTGGATTACTGAAATGGTTACAATGTGAGTATAAAAATTTTTGATGAGGGCTATTAAAAAAGTATTGATAAAAATGTCCTATAGACAAACTATTTATTAAATCTTCCAAAGATACATGTTTTTTTTAACGTAACTATCTTCAGTTGTAATACTTTTGACATTGTATTAGCCTCTTCTTCAATATGAATGCCAGGTCATCTTCCACAGCTTTAATGACTTAGAGGTTCTCATAAATGTTCATCCCCTACAGGGAATTTTGAGTTTAGTGAACAGCCAGAGAGTACTAGAAGCCAAATCTGGACTGCAGAAATGCAGTTACGATGTTTATTTATAACTTGTTTCAATTTTGAACACAGTGATACATCTACATTAGGATTCGATTCATTTCTTTGTTTTTCCCCCACAGAGATAACTTGTCTTGATACAATGTTTCATTTACTCCTGTATGAGCAGGTGCAGCACCCATCTTTTAGACCTTTGTCTCATGACTAAATTAGCATATCTAATAAAAAATAAATTAGACAACTGAAAGGTCTTGACATGTGGTAAGCTATCTAATGGTCATTCATATATCTTTAAGAGCAATAGTAGCAGCACTATTATGTAAAACCTCAGTGTGGAGGTCTCCTCTTATATGGGGATGCTCTCTTTCTAGTCCTTGAACACTTCACACTTATAGGTAACCTGATACATATCGTCTTCACTACACACCTTAGTCATAATTCAAATGTGTCTTCATTTCTTCTGGAATTACTCAAAAATTCACATACAACATTGCTCTAAGTTTAGTCATAATTCAAATGTGTCTTTTTCTGGAATTACTCAAAAATTCACATACAACATTGCTCTAAGTTTTTATTCATGTTGGACATGGTAGGCAAATATATAATACACAATATATAAAGCATCACTCACACTCATCGCAACGGTCAGCTTGAAATAAACGCAATTTTTGGCTAAGGGAATGGTAACAATGTGGTAATCAGTGCTGCCAGTCTTTGCAACATATTTTTCCCTCAGAGTCACTATTATCACTATTTTTCTAACAGCAGTATTATTACAAAATAGTCTACTCCACACACAACAACCTCCACAAGCAATTTATGCCCAATTTACAACTCTGCTGGTATATACATGCTAACCTGTAGTTCAAGTGCCCCAATTTCTACATAAACTAATTATGAGGGAAATTTTATATACTTTATCAAAACTCACAAAATCACTCACCACAATAATACTTGAAGTTTGCAGAAAACCCATTTCTACAAATTACAACTACACAAACAAAATGTCAAATGTACAAATTCTACACAGCCGGCCACACAACCAAACAGTACGAAATATAGAAACATTTAAAGCTGAAACCCAACACTCAATTACATTATCCCCCTTACTTTTTAACATATTCTAAAACTGTCATTCTCATTAAACAATAAATAATAAGTGCTACTGTAGGCAAATGATATTAACAAAAATCTAGTGTGTAAATGTAGATTAGTAGCTAAAGTTGTGGATGAAATCAAATAACATGGAACAGTTTTGAGCACATATAAAGGCCATCTTGCTTGAGCTTCTTGCAGAGCACTACCAACTTTTCTTTGCTCTGTGTAATAATAATAAAGACCATATAATTACCACTACTAAGCAAGTATGAAATAAACATTTCAACCTTTACAAGAATTTTAAACAAATTTAAATATTCAAATGGCAAGAACAACACTAGAGAGGTGGGTTATAATATTTTGTGGATCATGCAGAGATTTCAAGCCAGAAGTGTTTGGTACAGTTCTTGAAATCAGTATAGCTTGGTTATCTCTTATCATTTTCTGCCAGTATATCTCAACTCCTGAAAGTAGTCGCTAGTTTCTCTCTTTTTTTTTGTTCTATCTTCGTGAAATTGCTTTTTTACACGTTCTTTATCTGCAAAATCATTCTTCCAATAAATGTTATCTACATCAAAACAGTTATTCAATTTATAAAGTTTTTTAGCAGCTCTACATTGGTCATTATTTTCTTATTAAACCACAAGGGTTAGCACGTGGTCACGTTTTTGTGTGAAACTTTTGTGTTATTAGTTTTAGTGAACATTTAAACTCATTCAACTTTAAAGTGTTTTAGTGAACAGTTTATGTGGAAAGTGGTGTGCACACCCGATGCCTTCAACTACAGCTGTGAAGAACATTTATTCAACATAAGTTTGTGTTTAGTTATTTTCATTATTTAAACTTTGTGAGTTAACTGTTAAATTATAACTTGAAGGCAACTCATAGATTTTCCCTTTTTAAATTTATCTTTGCAGTTTGCCGGAAATATTGTTTTACATTTCTCTTCAAATTTAAGGTCTGAATGCTTCAAAAAGTAGAAACTATATTTTTTTACAGTTAATTTGTCAATCAATGATTTATCTGTTTGACATAACATTGTAATAATTATTTATAATTGTACAAAACAAAATAAAAATTAGGAAACTGTACAGTTCCAAAACCAGTTGAAATTAGTTTTCAGAGCATAATATGTAATTACTTTACTAATGATTTAAATCTGGGTTAATGCAATTATTGAAATTGTTAACTACATAGCAATAGATATTGGAAAGTAACTAATTTTTATTAAAGTTGTTTGATGTAATCATCTTGAATTGACTGATTAAACTATAATTAAAAAGTACTTAACTAAGTGAATACGTAATGGCTTACTTGCTGACGCGTTTCAAAACATTCGTTCCTTTTACGAAGCTAACCCTCTACTGGCAGCTTCGTGTTAGGTACAAAGACTGTAACGGGATGGATTTATGACTGTGGAAGGAATGGGTTATTTTGGTTGTATGTCATGTAATGGAAAACGCTGTTGGCTTCAAAATGTGTGTGATCATTTAATATGTTTTCTTTATCTGTTGCTTCAAAACATTTGTTTCTTTTACAACTCTACTGCAATAGATAAAGAAAACATATTAAATGATCACAAACATTTTGAAGCCAACAGCCATTTCCATTACATGACACACAACCAAAATAACCTACCCCTTACACAGTCATAAATCCACCCCGTTACAGCCTTTGTACCTGACACGATGCCGCCAGTAGAGGTTAGCTTTGTAAAAGGAACAAATGTTTTGAAACATGTCAGCAAGCAAGCCATTATTTATTCACTTAGTTAAGTACTTTTTAATTATAGAGTAATTTTTATTGTTAAAACTTTAAATAGTCAATTAGTAGTTTAATACTTGAAACATTATTTGTGTTTCCCTGAAGTTTTCTAAACTGGAAAAACATTATTATGAGCTACTCATTTCTAATTTGTAATTAAACATTTATATTATAATGATCACTATCATAGCTAACCTTTTTATTGTTGTTCTTGACTGCACGCATGGTTTAATAAGAATCTTAAATTTGTTATTACCTTTAAACTTAATGCTAGGATCTTTAAATAAATACAAACTATTATTTTCTGCTATTCCTGGCGCTTTGTCAAATTCTTTATAGTTGTCAAATTTTGGGATGCTATCAAGTTAAGATATTGTTCAATACTGACTAGCTTAGCTTCTGTTGCCACTAATAGTGTTGGATTTCCCTATCCTTCGGAATTTGGTAACTTGGCATGTTAACAAGTAGTTTTTGGTTTAATTTTTCAATCATTAAGTTTTTCTTATTATAAAGATGTCAGCTAAAACCTGAAATTATACAAAAGGTGCCAGGTTAGGGAGGAGTTTAATACAAACAAAAATTATTAGATTAACTGCAATATCTCTAAGAATTAAGTATATTATTTACTTCACTTTTTCAGTTTAACCTTTTTCACGCGGAAAATGCTATATCCATTGCATTAAAATTGACTTAAAAAACCAGCAACTTGATACATCCTGTATTATGCAAAGAGTAGGTAAATATGTATTGCAATGCATAGTATAAATTTCTAAATGGTTTGAGAAAAAAATTTAGCCCTGTTATTAGTTTTTTCTGAATTAGTCTTACTAAGGACTATACTCATGGTAAAGGTTTTAATAAAATCTTTGTTATAATATGAAACATCTCCCGTAATTTTATGGTGAAAGATACTTACATTTTTAAAAGCCTTCATGTTTACACCAAAAGATATTTGCCAGCAGTTAGTGGAAGAATTATTAAGACAGGGTGCTTTTCTACTCGCACCATCATGATAAACTGCATGGGAGAATTAAGACAAGAAAATTAAGTTAACACAGTTACTGCAAAGGCAATGTTGTATGTCAGTTATGCCTTGAGAAGACCAGCTTACTGTGTATGTACAGCAAAGAAGTAAGGATCTAATGACAGATGTGCCTATTACGTGGCCCAACAAGCCTCTAAATGCCAAACCAAACGTAGTGCTTGATTACACTACTCATACAGGAGGGTTCAATAGGCCATTGTGTGTCCTTCCATCAATTTGAGACAAATCAATTTGAGGTACACGACTTTTCTTTGGCTGTTTAATGTTGGAATAATAAATTCCAATCTACTCTACAAGCAAGTTTAAGAAAAATATAATAAAAAACCTCTGTTACAAAGAGAATCTAGATTGAGCTTAGTAAATGAAAGACTGTCTCAAATCGATCAGCAGGTTGTAAATGTGGTTGTCAGTCCAAGGCCTTCCTGATGGAAGGCTCAATTGAAAGCCAAATTTTATTTTTAAGCAAAATATAGGCTCAAGATAGTATGCAGACCGCTGCTTCTTTTTGTTGCTCGTTTTCAAAGATATCAACCAAAACTAACTACCCCGAATATGAATATTGTGCTGTAATAACATCATTTATTAATTATACTCCATTAAGTAAAACACTTAGAACTATATTTTTCATCATGTTATTTTCAATGATTTTTTATAATTTTTAAAACATTACCAAATGGTAATTTTTTATTCAGCATTTTCAGCCATTATTGAAATTATAAAATAACACTATAGAAAATTAATGTTGAGTTCTTTTATAATTAGGTGATAGAGATTTTCAGAATTCTTCTAAGATTAAGAATGGAAAGGGTTAAAAGTGTATTGGAATTAGAAGGAAATACAAATCTGAAACAAATTCTCTACAAGATATTAGATCTTAAATTTATTTATACATGTAATATGCAGATTTATAGAAATATTTTTTTATTATTTACAAGTTAAAATAGTATTACTAACATAAGAAAAAGGTGATTAAAAATACCATTTAAAAAAATATCACAATTGTTTTAATTTTTTTTTTTATACCAAATTGATCTTTGCTTTTAAGACATCAAAGCTGCAGACCAGGGTGTTTAAAACCTCTCTGCCAAACAGTGTCTTTCAAATAAGCCAGGTCGGGCCCTGATAGTATTGTTTGTAAGAGATCTTTAAATCCCAACTGACTGCAGATCCTATATTTGATGTCCACTTGATCAACAGATGAAAGAAACCACTTCATATTTGTCTCTGTAGATGCATTCAATGTTTTTGAAATCTGAAATCTGTGATAAAATTTATTAAATGATTGTCTAATGTATTAAACAAATAAATTGAAGATATTTGGTCTAACAACCAAGTAATAAGGGTAAATGCTTTGCACCTAGAAGTATATTACAGTAACCCTATTCTGAATTGTGGTTAATCAATGGCCGTTTCTCCATCATTGCTTAAATCTTGTAACTTGTACAATCATCCAGTCACTTATATGTAAGTTTTCATGAAAATGGAATTGTGAATATTAGCAAGCAACAACATTGTTTTTAATGCATCATTATTACACAATTTACCACCCTGATATAACACTGTAAAAAATAATGGTTTTGACAAAGACAAAGAAGAATTTCTGAACTCAAAATATCGTTGGTTGAATTTTTTTATTACTCCAAGTTTTAAATACCTTCAGCCAAACTACTTATTCTTATATGGAAGTATAATTCCTGTAATTCGAACGTAATATTCTATAAGTTAAACTGAAAATAGTTTTCTTGGTGACTTTTTAAGACACTAATATTAGTACAGTTTTAACAAAAAGCACCTGACCATGAAAAACTAAGAATAAATATTTGTACAATCTTTTACTGTTGTTAACATTACAGCTGACAAACGTTAACAACTAATCATTCAAACACACCACCTTGCTGGCAGTCACTAGCCATTTGAACAATGAACTATTAAAGTGTGTATTTACCAACAGCGGATCTAAATTACATGTGGACACTAGTGGGTACGAATTAATTTGGTCGTATTTTGCTACAAGAGTATTCTCACTTATAAAGCATTGAATATTATATTTTTTTATAACAGTGCAATATTGTTACTCGTTATTTTGAACCTTACTTAGTTTATTATTTGTTAATTGATTATTATGTCTAATCACAATTAGGTAAAAACTAATTAAAAGTTATTTACGGTTTGAAGTTTGCTTTAGATTCTAAGCTCCCACTATTATTGATCATGTTATATGTACACAAGAATACACTAATTATAAAAAATATTTATACACTTAACGCCACTGAGTAAAATCTATACTGAGCTTCTCCCTCCAGTTGGCTAGTCTTGTGCATAAGAAACCAGAAAATAAACCCTCTTGAAGCAAACAATGACTAGATTCAAGACTAGCTGGGCTATTATTAAAATGTCATGAATAACTGACTTAGTCTGTAAACCCCAATGGATTAAAAAAGAAAATAGAATTAAATTTGATTATGTTGTGTATCACTTTATTTGTGAAATTCAAAGGTTTAATTTGGTATATAATTTATAAAAGTACATTGATAAAGGGTGGCACAGTAAAATTAATAGTTTTAGCTTCAAAATATAAAATGACCTAACTGATTATCCAATGTGAGAAGATCCAGAAAATTCACCATTCTTACCATACTACAGTATTGTCCAGCCCAATGTGTTTATGTAATATAAATATTTAAATTTATTGTTATTTTTGTTTTATGGTTTTCTCAATTTAAAGTTAAAGAATAAAAATTATTCACAATAAAGGTGCTTTCCCTCCCATTAAGGGATTCAATTATAATTTTTTGGTTAACCTACAACATCAAGTGATCTTTGTAAAAAAAATGGCAACATTCGATAGTCCATAGCAATTTCAAAAGATTATTTCATCTGCTCGCTTTCGCTTTGACGTGGATGGTGCAATCCTACGCAACATAGAGATTAGTGAGAGCAGCACAATCAAATGGCTTAATGTTCAACGGATTCTCAGAATGCACAAAGGAATCAGTAATAGATATGGAATAATTTAATAATATTTACAATTTATATTTCAACAGAATCAAGTAAATTTTAAAAGTATACAAGAGTTAAAATGCTAATTTGCAGGCTTACAGTAAAAGAATATAACTTATAAACTTCAAAGAGTTGGGAAAGTGTTTTTTTCAATATCTGAAAACTTACCTTCGAGCAACTTCTTGTACTATTGTCAAAGTAAAGTGATTTTGTTGACACCATGCGTTCAGGTATGCGGTTTCACCTTGTACTACACAATGTTGATAAAGCGCTGCACTCCAGTCAACTGTAAGGTTATAGGCAGCTGATACTATGCAAGCTTCTTCATATCTGCCAAACAAGTTTATTTTGAAATGAAATTACATCAATCGAGCAATTGACAAGAAATAAATTATCTTTAGCAAATAATACATTAACTATCATCACCTTAAATGAATCTTGAAGATACCAATAGAAATTTTAAAACATTTTTCTGCTTACTCTTGTTAGATTTTAATTGGATACGGTTTAAATGTTTGAATCCTATTTATTTTTATGGTATATTCTACAGCTTTACTACATATTGTCAGCATTCCTAGTAAATTTTTATCCAACGGAAAGAGCTTTTAAAAGTCTATACAGCATTGATAAACAAGAGAACACAAAATACAAAAAAACCACAATATAAAAAAACGGTAATTTTTACTACAATTACTTTACGCACATTTGGAGTACTTCTGAAGATGATTACCATGTAATTGAAATGCACATAAAGTAACTGTAGTAAAATAAACGATTTTTATATAGTGGTTATTGGTTTTTTTTATTTATTTAATTAAAATTAATCCACAGTGCTCAAGAAAGTTACTAAACGAGAGTTTACTTAATGCTAAGTACAGTCAGAAGTTGAAAAAATCCACACAATAAATCTTGAGTTTGATTTAAGTATGAGATTAATATTGCTAAACATTTAACAAAATTAGTATTTGGCAGTTTACATTTTTTAAAAATTGCAGAAACTCCTAATGACAAAATTTATAATGAAAGGCAAAGGAAATGTAAATAGTATTGATTAAATGCAACCAAAATAGATATGTTAAATAAGTTCTGAGAGACATCTCTTACTATTCTTCCAGCTGAAATATATATTCAAAATCTAAATTTAAACATTTAAGATGATAGATGTAAACTATTATTAAAGGTAATTTAATCAACTGATTTAATCTACTGTCTATATTCTATAGCCAAAATATCTGGTTAAATGTTTTTTTATTATTATAATTAATTTTATTAAACTGATACTTTTATTATAATTATTATTAAGAAGTTTTATTGAATATATTGTGAATTTCCACAGTGTTTGTGATTCACATTACTTAACAACTAATAAAAATTTTAAATGATTTGAAAAATAAAAAAACTACGTAAAAAAAATAAAAATTTTATTTACATATAGTAATAATTTTTTGTAAATTAAAAATATAAACACACTCTATCACTCAGAGTGTATATAAAAGTAAAGTGAAAAATACAATCGCAGCTGGTCAGTCATTATATGACATTGATCTCTTGTTGCTGTATCAACAAGAAGAAGTAGGAATTTCACAATTAGTAGACACCCAATTGGACTACCTTGGATACAGAAAAATTGGATTCTGTAGTTGCGTTGTATTGGGCTAAAAATAATGAAAATGCTACATTAAAATGTAGAAAATGTAAAAAAATGCACACCTTTTCAAAACACAAGTATTATTTATCATAGCTAGTTTTTTACTATCAAGTTGCCCTTATTAGTAATTAAATTTCATTTAGTGTAAAATACATACAGTGTAGTTTAATCACTGTTGAGGATAATATGGTTCCCGAAAGCAGGTAATGATCAATAAAATTTGTATTGTAAGAAAAATGTTTACAAATGTGCTTTTCTTATATACAGTGTTTAATCTCACAAGTTAAACTCTAACTTATAATACAAGATCCTATAAAAAACATAAATTAAATGTTAATACTTAACCCAGCAAAAACATAATGAGTAGGTATTTTGGAACCAATTAGGTCAAGAAAACGTTTTAAAAAACTAAAAGCAGTAAATTGTACTTAGCTTCAAAACTGAGCTATCGCGAATATTAACAAGCATTTATTATTTGAAAAACTATTGCTATACCCCAACTTGTACAGGCCGATGCTTGTAGGATCTGCATGACAAAAATTTTATTTCTTGATGTGGTTGACTTCACAGGCATTTTTTTTGGTAAAGTTAATCCAGAGATTCAGTTCAACTGGACTCAAGTAATCGAGAGTCTATGGCAGTATCAAATAAATTCAACAGAGCTGATCACAAAAGTAATAAAATTTAGTTCTCTCCTTTTACTATTAAAACATTATTAATCACTTAAACAATAGTTTATGACTATCTGAACTTTAAATTTTGTAAATTTGTTAAAACTTACTGAGACAGAACGTTTTCGATCGCTATGTGCTAAGATCGGATAGTCATAAACTATTGTTTAAGTGATTAATAAGATTCACCAAACGTAATGGACTACAAAATTCAAGAATAAAACATTATAATATACTCTTATTTAAAATAAATTTATTAGTAATAAAATACTTAAAAAAATTAGTATATTTGAAACAGCTAAATGAAAAAGACTGAAAATTAAATTATCACGCCTAGTAAAATACCTACTAAAGGGCCAATGTTTTCATTAACTCTCTTAACCTGACTAATTACCATAACACACACAGACACACACACAAACACATAACGATTTTGTTTTTAATTATACATAAAGTTAATAAATAACCATGACCCTGGCCATAAATAATCACACAACCTTGTACATTTGCTAACAAAGTTAACATCATCAAAAGTAGGGATGGGCCGATTCCTAAAATTTTCGATTCCGATTCTAAAATTTTCCATTCGATTCTCGATTCTTAACTCGATTCTCGATTCTTTCAAGTTACATTAGCTTACATTCTAGCTCTCTAATAATTAATTTAGTTAACATCTTGGTCATATGGCAAAACCTTTTAAAAGTTCTGTTTTAATGTAATAGGCTACACAAAACCTTCAACCTTGATTTATCAATAGGAATTTTTAAAAGCATAAAAACATATCAGATAAAAGTAATGACTTATTTTAAAGTTAACAATGTGAACAAAACAAAACAAAAATTAAAAACAAACGAACAACTTAAAAAGTAAAAAAATTAATACAAATAGGATAGTTTTTAATATTTAAAAGTCTGGCAGGTAATGTACATTTCTGTTAAAAAACACAAGCATTTGAACACGTTGTGGGTCAAGCTAGTTTCATCGCTAGTCACATATAGCTCCTGAAGTTGAGAAAGGTTTTTCAGAAAACACTGTCGCGAGTGGGCAGACAGGTATTTTATTGCCATTGCATTTAAATGAGGGTATTTGGCACTTTGTACTGCCAAATACTTCCCAACATCACAATCTGGACTGGCTAATGGTTCCCCCAGATAATTGTTTACTTCTTCTTCTACTGTCAATTCCCCTATGGTACCTTCTTCCTCAACATTCTGGATTAGTGGGGCATACCTTCTCCACATCTGGTGGGACCTTTTTTCTGCGGGTGTCTGGAACAAGTGCAACTGATTCAGGCCTATTTTGTATTTATTCCTCAATCCCAGTTGATTTTTAACCGACTATCACTTATAGGTCCTGTGTCTGAGGATAAAGTTTCTTCAAGCATAGATCTTTTATGTTGATAAATTTGGGCAAAATGAATGTTGTTTAATTGCTTTTCATATTTGATATATTATGTGGTTTTCCACCGTCAGTTTCTGTTAACTGTCATCAAATTGACGCGACGGCCAGTACCCAGAACCGAATACCGTCGGTATTGCTGTTGCTTCATAAATAATTATATTTTCGTTTACTTTAATCATTTAATTCATTGATATCAACCAATACATAAATAAGATATAGTTGGTAATTAATTATTTTTCTAATAAATTACTCCACACACATATTTTAATAGTTAACAAAATAGGAATCGGAATCGACACTTTTATGATGAAGAATCGAGTATCGACGATTCCTCGATACCACCTAGAATCGACGATTCCTGGAATCGAGAATCGGAATCGGCCCATCCCTAATCAAAAGTTTACAAACCTACTGGGATCTAAAACCTAAGACCTTTTTAACTATTCACAATGGGCACCACAGTATGTTTGTAACTGTGGCACCACCTTCTGATGATGCTAACTGTGTTAGCAAAACATACATTAAGGTTGTGAAAATACTTGTAGGCCATAGCTGTTGTTGTTTATTAATTATAATTATATCTCTGTGCTCTCTAGTTTTAGAGTAGTAATAATCATAAGTCGTACCAAAAATGTTATCCTGATGTAATATAATATTACTGATTTTTAATTTATAAACAAAGAAGCCAACTAAGGAATGCATTATTTCATCCATTTAGTGTGTTTATCGTTATAATTTCAAACTAATAAACACCTTCATCCCCTTTATATATCACATTCATTTCCTTTATATTTCTATTTTCTTCTCAGGTATTTCATGGAAGCTGATTTATTCTGTTGGAAATATTTATGCTCCAAAATGATTTTGTACCAATTTCTGTATAAACATTCCTTCTACACCATTTCAGCTGTGTAAGCAAGTTTGCTTATTATTTCTTATTTACGAATGTGGGGAAGATCTTATTACAAATTATTACTCACCTGGGTTGTAAAGATATTTTTTTCTTGTACCTATAATGATAGGTTTCTCCACAAGCAGTACAGCTCAATAGGTGTGTCAATAGGTATTATTTCTGACCAGTCTTAAGACCATATAATTTTCCTTTTAATCTATTTTTCAATTGCAAATTTCTTTATCATTATAGGGAATCATGAGGGATTTAGAGTGTCTGGACACACATTATTACTACTCATATTTAAAAATACTGATATTAATAATAAACATTAGTTTTAAAAAGTATAAATATATTTGGCAGTGTAACCTGAGAAAAGACATAATGAGATGAGTCACTTGGTCTGGAGATAAGTTGATCAAACAAGGAATATTCTGCGATGAAGGTGTAATAGTTATCAGGGAAAGCTGTAAAGCTACAAGCTCTGCTTGTTGCACGCAGACCACTCCTTGTTTCTGTTTGTTAGCCTGTATTAGAAAAATAATATAACTTATTGCAAATTAAAAGGAATAAGACAATAATGATGATAATAATATTTCAAATATATATATTCTAGTACATTTTTCTGCCTTTCCTAACATTACAGTTTTTGTTCTTGTTGCATTTTGGAGTGACTCCATTTTCAAAACTTAAATAGTACCCTATTTATGGAGTACTATTTGAGTTTTGAAAATGAAGTCATTCTGAAATGGGTAAACAATAGAAAATATTGTAATGTTAGGAAAGGCAGAAAAATGTACTCGAATTTATACAAATATTCCTAACAAAAGTGAAGATGAGTATATAAAGAATATTTCAAATGAAAAACATTAATTAATTATATATATATATATATATATATATATATATATATATATATATATATATTATAACATAAATTTTAAAGACGCTATACAACGGGGTTTATTATTGAATGAAAATATTTAATTTCTCTAGTTACAAAACACAAACTCCTGAATAATTTATTCTTTATTATTATTTTTCTAATAATCGTACCCCACGTTGGTGTGCCAAATGTAAAGTTTCTATAAAACACAATACAAATGGGCTTTACTATTTTATGAAGATATATTATTTCTAGTTAAAACACAAAAAACAACTACTCAGGAACAATTCATTAACATTTATTATCACAATTTTATTTCAACATTTAAACAATACACACAAAACAAAATTTTACAACTTACAAGTTTTAACAAACTCGGTTTAACTCTTTTTTCTTTTAATTTTAGAGTTACACAATTTTAATACCCTTGGCTAATTTTACGATCTCTTAGTATCTCGGGGTTATAGCATGGGCTATATTTTTTTTTTAATTCTTAGGTTAATTAAATAAATTTTGAACAAACAATATTAAATTTTGAAATTAGCTTTAATAAATATTTTCCGGATGGAAATACTTTAATTTTGAATATACAAAAAAGGCTAAACTATTTGAACTGGATTATTTCTTATTACTTACTATTAATTAACTACAAGATATTCTAATGTACAATTTTAAACTTCCTTATTATCTTAAATGTCCATTAAAGTTTATTTTTATAGCGCTAATAACTTATCAAATATCGAAATTTCAGTTAGCTTACGTAAGATTCCGTTCTCTCCAAATTTGACTTTTTACACACTTAAATTCGTTTTATTTACTTCACTTTATATTAACACAGTATTACATTTTGTAATTCACTCCTCCTTAATTTAGTTTGGCCAATCTTCTTAACAAAACGGTATAATTTAGACGAACTCTTTCCAAATAAATAGAATTTTGACTGGTCCTGGCTGGTCCCATCTTGTCGCGTCCCCACGCTATCTCCAACTCTACTAACGCGTCCTTAGATTTCTAAAATTGTTTAAAATATGGCCGCCTTTCTTCTTAAAAAAAACACATATGGGTTATAATTTAGTTCGATTTCTTTCCACTAGACTTTCACACATGTTAATGTCAACGAACTATTTTCACCGTTTTACAGCTGATGCGTCCACAACGAGCTTGTTTAGAATGGCGTTTTAACTTGGTTAAACCTGGTTGAAACTTACTGTTTCAATTTCCTATCCTCAACAAACCTTCCAGTGTTTATTTAATTAACATTATTAGTGTGTGAAGTGTCTTTGTGTTTTACTTTTGTGATATTTCCGAATTGTGTGTGTTTTGAGTGGATTCAAAGAACATAACCTTTCAATTTTCTTTTGTTTACAAACGTGTTCACTTTCTCCTTCAAGTAATTACTTAGGCCCTATGTTACTACAGTTTACAAATTTGTTTACACATAACTATTATTAGATTATCTTGTTTTAATTTATGTGTTAGGTTATTTGATATAATACATTTCTTTATGTATTTACAGTTCAAATATCTTATTTACTAACCTAGGCTTTTACCTGAATTTAGTTTCAATTTTAACCTAACCAATCTTTTAATGAATTTCTTTTTAAATTTTGTGTGAGTTATTTCTAATATATTCTTCCAATTCTTAAATAATATTATATAGCCCATTCTATAAATGTTATAATATATATATACAGTAAAACCTCGATTAAGCAGCATCGTTGGAACCATGGTTGTGAAGGGTGAGCAGATAGAGGGATAATAGTAGCATTTTTATTGCTCGAAAACATAACCTCAATTAATTATATTATAGACAGATATCACCTCATAGTAATGTAATATATTTTGGAGCAAAAAGAAATGAAACACGATTGTAGTAATAAATAAAACTATTTATTACATGATAAAAACATCCGCACAGTAGCTACAAATGTGGCAAAATAGTGTAGAGTAATATAAACTTACAGGTGAAATAGTTCATGTAGCTTAACAAACAAAGTGAATGCGTCACTGCAGCTTAAAACACTTTGTTATTATGCTATTACAGCAATAACAGTTAAACAAAATTCGACTATATATATATATATATATATATATATATATATATATATATATATATATATAGATTTTTTGGACTAGGAGACTGACAGACTTACCTTGGTATGATATTTCAACCACACAGTGGTCTTTGTCAATCGAAGAGAAAACACAAAAAGAAATATGAGAGAATGAAATAAAATAATTCTCGTTTAAGTGCTTTTATGTGTTTCTATTTCAAGACTACAGTGTGGACTCTTACCAAAGTAAGTCTGTCAGTCTCCTAGTCCAAAAAATCTATCTATCTATCTATCTATCTATCTATATATTGTAACATTTATAGAATGGGCTATATAATATTATTTAAGAATTGGAGGAATATATTAGAAATAACTCACACAAAATTTAAACAAAAATTCATTAAAAGATTGGTTAGGTTAAAATTGAAACTAAATTTTGGTAAAAGCCTAGGAATTGTAAACAAGGGTTTTGAACTGGAAATGTATTAGGAAATTTGTTATATCAAATAACCTAACACATAAATTAAAATAAGATAATCTAATAATAGTTATGTGTAAACAAATTTGTAAACTGTAGGAACATAGGGCTAAGTAATTACTTGAAGGAAAAAGTGAAAAAACGATTGTAAACAATGTAAGGTTATGTTTATGAATCCACTCAAAACACACACAATTCAGAACTATTTCAAAAGTAAAACACAAAGACACTTCACACACTAATAATATTAATAAAATAAACACTGGAAGGTTTGTTGACGATAGGAAATTGAAACAGTAAGTTTCAATCAGGTTTAACCAAGTTAAAAGGCCATTCTAAACAAACTTGTGGTATGTCAGCTGTAAAACAGATGTAGGTCAGTGTGACAATCGATTCTATTGAAGAAAAAGAAAACAAACTAGATTACAGGCAACATGTGTTTTTTGGAGAAGAAAGGCGGCCATATTTTAAACAATTTAAGAAAAGCTAAGGACGCGTAGTTAGAGTTTAGTATGATGGCGTGGGTGACGCTTACAAGATGGGACCTGCCAGGACCAGTCAAAATTCTATTTTTTTGGAAAGAGTTCGTCTAAATTATACAGTTTTGTGAGTAAACTTGGCCAGATTAAACAGGAATAAGAAAATTGAAAGAGTTAATACAGTGAAAATATAATTTAAAAGAACTAAAACGGATTTAAGTGTGTGAATTGTTTAATTGGAGAGAACGGGAATTTACGTAAGCGACCAGCAAAATTTTGATATTTATTAAGTTGAGAAATAGCGCTATAAAAATAACTTTAGTGGACTTTTAAGATAGTAGAGAAGTTAAATTTGTATATTAGGATATCTTATAGTTAATTAATAGTTAAAAAAAAATCCAGTTCAAATAGTTTGGTTTTTTTTTGCATTTTCAAAATTTAATATTGTTTGTTCAAAATTTATTTAATTAACCTAAGAATTTCTAAAAATATAGCCCATGCGATAAACCCCGAGATATCAAGAGATCTTAAATTAGCCAAGGGTATTAAAATGTTGTAACTAAAAAATTAAAAGAAAATAAGAGTTAGTATATTTTGTTAAAAATTGTTAAGTTGTAAAATTTTGTTTTGTGTATTGTTTAATGTCGAGATGAAATGATAATAAATGTTAATGAATTATTCTTGAGTAGTTTTTTTTTTTTGGTTATTAAATAGAAATAATATATTTTCATTTAATAAAATAAAAGTACATTGTATTGTGTTTTATAGATACTTTACAATATATATATATATATATATATATATATATATATATATATATATATATATATATATTGTAACATTTTGGAATAGCAAGTAGGAAAGGCACTATGTATAATATAATATAAATATGTGTAAGTAAATTCAAACCATAAAATAACCAAATTATGAAAAAAAAGAATGTAAACATAACCTAAATTGGCAGAATCGTAACATGTAATCACAAGTTTAGAACAATAACCACTATAAAAACAATATAATAGAAACAATTTAATATGTAACAGTTTGAAAAGAACACTAAAACCATGTAAATAAAAGTAAAAGCCTGTAAGTATTAAGAAGGTAAAACATTTTAGATTGCACAAATTAACCAAAGCAAGATGGCGAACATGTATTGGTAGATGGCTAACATATTCAGTGAGGTGCGCGCGCATGTGAAGGCAACAGCTGATAGTTTGAATTCGCAGTCGGAAAAATAATATTTAAATGCAGTTGCCTGCAAAGAAATTAAAATGCAGTTATTAAGAACATGAAATGTACCAAAGGCAGTGAATACAGCATCCATAATGCCGGTAAGAACAATAAAAAAAGGAAATAGATCATTTAGCCATTTTAAATTTTTAGCTTGGCGTCCCATCAGTTGTACAAACCTACTCAAACAAGACAGACGTACCTCGGAATTGGCCAATAAAATTTCACGAATTTAAACTTAGTGCGGGAGTGTTAGTCTCGAATTCAATTAACAGTACAAAATACTTTCAAGAAAATTAATTGAAACTAATTGTTTAGAGAGATTTTATTAAATATTTTAATAAAGGCTGAAAAGTGGATTCTACAATCTACAACACTTAAGTATCTAGGCTAGATCCATTACTACACTTTGGAAATTTTGCAATCAGACATATATATAAAAAAAAAGAAACCAGTGAATTTATTATAAAATCAAACTATGAAAAACATTTAGAAAGAATATTAAGGGACAATTTTACCTAGAAATAAATTAATTTGTAAAATAATTTATAAGATTTTATAGCTTAGATTTTTTTTTGCTCTTGTACTTTAGAGTGCCAAATAAGTTTTCATTATTCAAAATTTAAAACCTACCAGATAACCCGAGATTAAGAGAGCTTGTGCTAAACTAAAATTAAAATCAATAATTTAGACTAAATCAATTTAAATGATCTGGTCGTTTTCCCTATGTAAAATGCGTTGCAGTCGTTACATGTAATTTTGTAAATTCCTGATAGGTTATGTTTTTCTGTATTTGTTTTGTGGTTTGTGTTATTAAGATATTTTATTATTTTGTTGTTTGGTTTGTATGTTGGAGTGTAGTATTCTTTGTTGTATATATTTGTTAATTTTTCTATTTTGTTATTGGTGTATTTTTATGTTAGGTAGATTTTTTTATTTTTATTATTTTTGTGTTCTGGTTGTAGTGTTGTGTTGAGGTTAGGTTTTTTTGTAAATTTATTGTATATGTTTTTTATAAGGTGTTTGTTGTAACCATTTTCTATTGCTATTTTTGTAATGTTATCTAGTTCTTCATTTAATTTTTGTTTGTTATCTTGTGTGTATTTTATTGCTTTATTTATCGTGTTACTGTAAGTGTTAATTTTGTGTGTCCAGGGGTGGTTAGATTTATAGTGTATTGTGGTGTTGTTGGAAGTAGGTTTTCTGTGTACTGTAGTTTCTATTTTATTGTTATTTATATTTAATGTGATGTCAAGATAGTTAATTGTTCTGTTTGTTTCTGTTTCGACAGTGAATTGTATGTTTTCGTTGTATATATTTAGTTTGTTTAGTATTATGATGGTTTCGTTGTGAATGATGGGTTGGTATATTACAAGTATATCGTCTACGTATCTTGTCCATAGTAAAATATTATATGTGTTTAGTATAGGTTTAATTATTATTTGTTCAAAGTGTTTTAGGTATATTTCTGACAAGACTGATGATATGGGTGATCCCATGGGGAGTCCAGTTGTTTGTTGATAGTATTTATTATTATATTGGAAATAATTTTGGTTACATTTATTATGTGTTTCGTTAGTGTTATGATACTATTTATTGTGTTTTCTTTTTCGTTATTGTATATTACATTGTTTTTCATTATTTCTATGGTTTCTTCTATTGGGATACTAGGGTACATGTTAGTTATGTCATAACTTATTATTTTAGTGTTGTTGTTTGTTTCTATGTTTTTTATTTTATTAATTAATTCGTATCTATTTTTTATATTGTATGTGTTGTTGATTTGTATTTTAGATCTTATTATTTTGTCTAGTATTTTTGCGATTATGTAGGATGGGGCTGTTTTGAAATTTATTAGTGGTCTAAATGGTGTGTCGGGTTTGTGGATTTTAGGTATGCCTGTTAATATTGGTGGGCATGATTTGAATGGGTAAAGTCTTGTGTGGTATTTTAATTTATTGTTATAGTTTAGGGTATTTCTGTGTGTGCCATTAGCTTTTTTATTGTATTAAGGTATTTGTTAGTTGGGACTGGGATTTGTTCGTATTTGTTTTCTTTTATGTGGTTAGTCATTGAATTGATGTATTTGGTATTTTCTATTATTACTGGTGTGTTTGTTTTATCTGATTTTAATATTAAGTGGTCGTTGTTTTCTAGTTTTTCTTTGAGTTTTATAAGTTCTTTTTTATTTATATATTGTTTCGTTTTTTTCCATTTTTATTAGGTTAGTTTTATTATTAATGTCGTTTCTTATGTGTTTAGTGTTTTGGTGGGTAATTTTATGAATGTTAGATTCTGTGTCAACTATTAGGTTTTTTGTTATTTGGTTTCTGTTAAAATTAGGTAGGTTATATTTGAAAGCATTTGTTATTATTATTTTTTCTTTTTCAGAGAATTGGGTTTCAGTTAAGTTTATGAATTTTTTGTTGTTAGAAGTGTGGTTTGGGTGTTGGTTTGGTGTTAGGCTATTTTTGAGGTTATGTTGTTTTTTTAAATTTTCGATTTTTTTGTTATGTCTATTTATTGTGTTATTAATTAAACCTATACTAAAACACATAATATTTTACTATGGACAAGATACGTAGACGATATACTTGTAATATACCAACCTACCATTCACAACAAACACATCATAATACCAAACAAACTAAATATATACAACGAAAACATACAATTCACTGTCGAAACAGAAACAAACAGAACAATTAACTATCTTGACATTACACTGAATATAAATAATAATAAAATAGAAACTACAGTACACAGAAAACCTACTTCCAACAACACCACAATACACTACAAATCTAACCACCCCTGGACACAAAATTAACACTTACAGTAACATGATAAATAAAGCAATAAAATACACACAAGATAACAAACAAAAATTAAATGAAGAACTAGATAACATTACAAAAATAGCAATAGTAAAAATGGTTACAACAAACACCTTATAAAAAACATATACAATAAATTTACAAAAAAACCTAACCTCAACACAACACTACAACCGGAACACAAAAATAATAAAAATAAAAAAATCTACCTAAAATAAAAATACACCAATAACAAAATAGAAAAACTAACAAATATATACAACAAAGAATACTACACTCCAACATACAAACCAAACAACAAAATAATAAAATATCTTAATAACACAAACTACAAAACAAATACAGAAAAACATAACCTATCAGGAATTTACAAAATTACATGTAACGACTGCAACGCATTTTACATAGGGAAAATGACCAGATCATTTAAAATAAGATTTGAAGAACATTACAGAGCATTCAAAAATAAAAATACAAAAGTATCAAATGTTGCAGCACACCTAATATCACTTAAACATGAAATAACAAACTATGAAAATAACCTAACCATACTTGAAATAAATAATAACCCAATAGAATTAAACTCTCTAGAAAAATACCACATTTATAAAAACACACACAACAATTTAATGAACCTACAGACTACATATACAGAAGACATACTATATAAAAATATCATACACGCAAATCAAGAGAAAATGCGTGTAACGTCAACAAATACCGACATCATGGACCGAATATCTACATCAGAAAAATAATCAGTGATTCGACAATGGTCAAGTGACCGAAAGGTGCCTCATCACACAAGGTAAAATTATTGCACTTAGTGGTGGATAAAAGTATTTACAATAGTAATATATCTACTTCATATATATAATAATATATAATATATTCTTTGTATAATATATATATTGTAATGTCCTTTTATTATAAAATTCTCCAAAATATATTATTTCAGACATTTTCTTTAATAAAATTTCTCAGTTATTTAGTTCAAGGTAGGTTAGTAAATTGTCTTATTTATTTTAGAGAGAAATAAATATTCTAGAGCTTTTTTTTTAATAACAAGTTTAATGTATCAAATAAAATATTTCTTAGCATGTATAAATTCTATTAATAAATTACAATTTTCTGTTCTTTTTTAAAAGTTTTATAAATTTGCTATAAGTGTCCTCTATTATAATGAGTCTTATTACTCTTAATTCTATTTCCCTTTTGACAGCAACAGTTTTTATTTGATTTAGTCTAAATTGATTTTAATTTTAGTTTAGCACAAGCTCTCTTAATCTCGGGTTATCTGGTAGGTTTTAAATTTTGAATAATGAAAACTTATTTGGCACTCTAAAGTACAAGAGCAAAAAAAAATCTAAGCTATAAAATCTTGTAAATTATTTTACAAATTAATTTATTTCTAGGTAAAATTGTCCCTTAATATTCTTTCTAAATGTTTTTCATAGTTTGATTTTATAATAAATTCACTGGTTTCTTTTTTGTTTTTATAAATGTCTGATTGCAAAATTTCCAAAGTGTAGTAATGGATCTAGCCTAGATACTTAAGTGTTGTAGATTGTAGATTGAGGTCTTGGTTGAGTTAAGTACAACTATTGGTACAGTTAGATAAACTCATCCTTACTAGGAAGTAAATTATAACGTAAATTCCTTAAAAAGTAAATGACTAAGCTTTAAAACTTTTGCTTGTTATGAATCTTGTAAATCAGACCTGAAGCATTACTTATCAGACAGAGAATATATCTATCTTACTTCCTTTCTATATACAAAATATTTATAATTACACAAATCAATCACATGTGACACATTTACATGTTCTCAAGATAAGGCCCCAAAACACTTTTCTTGGTAGTCAGCTTATTATTTGGGTAACTGGAACATTAAATCGTGGTTCTGTTGTTTATTGTTTACACACAAAACAAAAAAAATATTAGGACAGTGTTGCACAGATAAGAAAATATAATTACCACAAATACAAAGTCCAGCCAATTGGCTGGATGGAGTTTATTTAGGTATCATTTATGCTATAAAAAAACCATGTCAGGCCTGATACGTGTTGTTATATATATTAGGATATAAAAGTTATTTTTGTACTTAGATATGTTAGGGAAACAAAAAATAAGTACACATTATTTAAAAAAGGGCTTGAAATATTTTAGTAATTCTTGGGGAAAACGCCAATATTGTGGCCGGTAGCTAAAGTGTTACACTTATGTAAGCTGAATTTATGAACTAAGTTATTAAACTTTTTAGGCATTTTATAATTTAGTATAACTTAATTATATGATGTATATAAGGACTGGAGTGTTTAACTAACTGTTTCATTTTGAACTTACACTAGACCATAGAAAATAGGGTAAATTAGTTAAAATAAGTTTAAAATTTTAAAAAATACCTCTATTTTGTTATTTAAATTGTAAAGTATCATTTTTAAAGATTCAAGATTCACAACATATATCACTGACAGGAAAACCAATGAGAAATAATTAGTAATAAACAGCATCATTCCAAAATTTCCTTAGACCAGCCTCTAATTTTCTAAATAATAAAATTCCTTAATTATTAACTTGTTTTGTTGCTAATACAAAAGAATGATAAAGTACAGAGTAGTTTTAACCTCATTTTCATTGGGAAAATTTGTATATTTAGCAATTATTAAATTCCTACGATTAGTTCACACTCTTCCTACATATATCATGTTCAAATTTTCAATCGCTAATAAAATACTTTTTTATTCTTCCATTCAAGTTTAAATTCATTATTTTTTAACCTGTAGTGGACGACAATTAATGTTAATACAGATTTCTCAAACACTTATTCACTAAAATTGCTTGTTGTAATCATCTTGAATTCACTGATTAAACTATAATTAAATAATACTTAACTAAGTGAATACCTAATGGTTTATTTGCTGACGCGTTTTAAAACAATCGTTCCTTTTATGAAGCGACGCCTTAAGTATAGAGATTATATTATTAAAAAGTAGCTAAAATAAAATTTTTCTCTGTTGACCTAAGTAGAAATTGACTTGTGAATTTTTTTTTAATTTTTATTTTTTTTTTAATATAACTTTAATATAACTTTGTAAATGCTCACAATTTAAAACTTATCAACAGCTTTATTTACCTGAATATAGTGATTAGTTGCATCAGCATATTTATTTAAGGCAGTTTGCAAACACTTTTTATTGTGATTGTTGCGTGTCAAATTTCCCTCTGTACCTCTTTCTAATTTCTCCAGCTCATTGGTTGCCTCATCTTTAAATAAAACTGCCAATTCACTGTACATACAAAAGTGTACAGCCACAAGCATATAGTATGACTTGTCATTTCTTACAAAGTCCAGAGTAGCCGACATTAAGCCTGGGTACTGTAAAAGAGACAAAGACCGTGTTATGAACACATTAAAAAAAAAGTACGAACTCTAAGTGTAATGAATAAAACAACAAAGAACTAGTTTATAAATATGGAATGTACACCAAGAGAGCCAATAAAAAGTGGCTAAATAATCTTGGCTGACTTTAAAAGTGTAAATTGTTGACTATATCTTTTTGATTAGGCTATTGCATTTTCTAGTGAAACATATTTCCCCTTATTTAAACAAAAAGCTGCAGTTAGTTTTTTCTTCTTGCCCCAGATAACAACTCTCCTAACAATTAGACAATATTTACTATTTGGTTAAATATCTATTAGAAAAAATCTCTAAAGACTCTACTAAAAGTGCCTTCAGTAAATACTTCTATCCTTCTTAATAGAGAGGAAATATGTAAAGATGTATCTATCAGGAGTATGAACAATCTTATACACTTGAGGTAAGCTAATCAATGCAGACAAGATATATTGCTAAGGATGGCGTCTGTAAAGGATTTATTTGATTTTCAATATGATTAGGAATGGTGAATAACTGGTGTTGGCTTACTCTGTAGGAAAGTAATTTTGTTTTCAATTTTCATGAGTCCCTGGAATGATAAATGCTTTTGCTATTATTTTTACCTCCATTTCTGAAACTGGGGAGTGAAAAGAGTTGTTAACAAGAAAATTTGAGACAAAATTCAGATAGGTAAATGTAAATTGGTTCTACTAATAACCCTCTAAATAATAACTTAATCTGTAACTTGCCAGATTCTGAAATGCAATAAATGTGTGGTTTTATTTAATAACACATTCAGTTTAATTAATTCCCCTTATTTGGCGCGCGCACACACACACACACACACACACACACACAATAATAATAACAATTTACCTTGTCTAATCCTTTACCCAGCAAAAACTCAAAGTGATCTCTGTCCTTGAGAATCTGAAAGATGTATTTCATTTCTGTGTAACGACCAACTCCAGTCAACAAACGTACCTGTACAAACCAATCAGAGATTAATCAAGAAAAAAGAATAAATAATATTAATACAAAAAAACTACCTGTTATAATAGAAATATAAGAGGTAAACAATAGATAAGACGTTAGAGGATGAGTTTTGGTAAAACAAGGTACTGGAATTTTGTTGGGAATTGTAGTCTATGGTCTGTTTGGCAAAAAAGAAAGAAAATAATAAACAAACTGGAAAGGGTCATTTTAACTGGAAAGGGTTAAATCTCACAAAAAGCTAAGTTTAATGCTGATAAATTGTAATAGTAAATTTTAAGGTTACCCTCTTAACCATAAACAAACTACAATATCACATATTACTTACCATAAGAGCCCATTGGCAACAATTCACTAAGACATTGACAAGATTTCCCGACATTGTGAGAACAGAAGAAATGCCTTCCATATTGCATGCTTTTGTAAAACAGTCATGAGATCGAATCAAAAGTTCTACAGCTAAAACATGAAAATAAAATATAAATTATTTCAACAGGGAATCACATTTATACATTAAAGAAACACTCATAATCAATCCAATAAATTTCAAAATTATGTAGATAAACAATCTTTGTGTATCTCTGGAAAAAAACAATTGAAGTATTTTATATTGAGACTAGTGCTCAATTATGAAAAACATGAATATTACATAGATGTGAGAAATGTGGATTTGTATGAGAAATGTCCATGAAATGTGAATTTGGAGAAATATTGTGCTAAATGGGCTGGTAAAACCAAAAAATGAAGTTGAATTTGAAAGAGTTGGTAAATTATGAAAAATATTGAAATGCTACTAGGGTCTTGTCTAAAAACAAAACTGTCTGTGAACTGTATATAGAGAAAATACAAAGAACACTGAATGGAAAAATACAAGATAATATGAGATGAAAGACATTAACATAAATGTAGGCAGACTTGGGTTTCAGTAAAGCTCCCGTTTTTTATATAGATAATTTTATCTTGTTTTATTTCACTCCATCAACATTTTTAGCTCTCAACGCTATACATTCTGCACAAAGTACCTTATTTACAAGAATGTTTCACTAGATTAGCTCTAAATAAACTTTTAACCCATAGTACAGTTTTATTACAGAGCTTAAAAATTAATTATTTAAAAAAATTAATTATAAATTTATTTATTTCATTCTTGAGTAGTTGTAATAAAGTTATACTGAAAGTAGACGTGGTTATCAATCAAGTTTCACCATATTTTAAACGTTTTCTAAATTATGCATTAAGTTAGAGATTTGTTCAAAGAATTCAGTCAGTACAGTATACCTTCTTTGAGTGTTATAGGTTGCTTAGAATCCAACCTGGGTACAGATGAAATCAAGAGATTTCCCAGCATTAATGGAATGATACCATCTAAACTTAACAATCTTCCAAACTGAGTGTCCAAATCACATCCCCACAATACATAACCACCAACTGGAAAAAACATTCAATAAAATTAAATTAGAACATTCTAGGTCCTTTTTGTTATAATACTTTTTATCATTTTTGTACAATATTTATTATATTTAAAATCATCAACTTAATCAAATCAGATAGGGCAAGATTGTATTGAATAGCAAATGTACAGAACAGTATATTTTTTGTAACAACCTGAAGACAATATGGCATAATTTTTAAATTTAAATAAATAAAACCTCCACAATGTGTAGGTTAATGACAGATCACAGACCAATTCATGTTTTTACATATACTCTCTGTTTTGATTTTCTAACCAAAAATCCTTCTCAAGAGCTAAAAATTTATTAATCTAATATTAAACCATAGCTTATAATTTATAAAATTTGTAACAATACTTTTAACATAATTAAAATCAAACATCTCACTACTCTTAATAAATATTCACATTTACAAGTTAAATTTGAGGTGCGATTAACTTCAGTTAACCCAACTGTACCTTAAATCCCTTAAATTCAGGGATTTACTGTCTGTCATACAGACTGTGGTTTTTATAGAAGCGATTTATATAGCAGCAAAGAGGGGTTTAACTAAAACTGAGTCATCTGATTCCCTCACCCCTCAAATAGGCGCCACAGTTATAAACAACTAAATATTATAAAGATCCATTTTTTTTATTCCTTATTTTAAACCTTCTTTAATTTATTATTTTTTAATTGATATTATTTGTAATCATTATTATTAAAAAATAAAATTATATGCTACTTAATGGTTTGAAGCTTAGCGGTTAGTTTTAGGCTTCCCCCAACATTCACACAAATATTTGTTCACTTCACATTTGTACAAAAATGTAATAAGTAAAATAATTACACTTCAAATTTTCAACTGATTTAGAAATTATTACACTAATTCTCAATATCCAATAATAATCGTTCCAATATGACACACAACAAAAATTCTGATTGGTACTGATAATAAAGACTGGTCTGAGAACTGACAGCTGATAAGTTGGTTCAAAGAATTAAGATGGCAATAAAAATCCTACTTTGTTTGACCTGTCATTCAGAGAACGGATTTGGACTAAGTCAGGAAGACTGACTCGAGAGGTAAAAACACTCCCGAGTCATCAGAAATGTTTTGCACATGCCTTATCTGAAGCGTGGATTTAGACCAAGACATAATAACAAGTCTCAAGTTAGCACCAAATCGCAATGTACTAAACTGTCATTCAATTAAGGCAAAATATTTTCCTTTTACTATTTTTCCATTTTTAATAAATCTATACTGTTGTCTTCAAATGTTGTTATTTAAAATATATATTGCGTTAATAATAATTTAAAAAATATGTTGTTCATAGGGGTGAATATTTTTTTGAAATTATTTTAGTTATGAAGTTTTTTACAAATGTGAAGTCAATAATTAGTTTTTTAAATAGTTTAATAGAAAATTATTATTGTATAAAAACAATAAGGATTAAAATTACCAATCAAAAAATAAATTTAAGCCAGAATTCAGTTGCTGTAACTACTGAATTCAAAATTAATTCGATTCCGCTAGGCAATGCGGAACACTAATAATTTAAATCCAAATTGGGTTAAAAAGTAGCAGGAATTGAATTTGATATGAACTTATCTATTTTATTGTTGAATATTTAAGAGGATTAAAGGAGAAAGAAAAAACAAGAGATTCATTAACGTCAGGTAGAAGTTCCACTAGAACATATTTTGCTAACATTGCACACCTGATCAAAGCAAAATATATCCTACCTGGTCCTGCATGTATTACAGAGGTCAGCTGTTCAGCCAAGTACTGTGTCAATTCTGAATTTGTTAATGCGGCTAAAGTAAATACATAGCCTGCCTTTTCAAAGTCATCTTCAACTTTGAGAAAATCAAGAGGTTCTGAGTGAGTTAAGATTACCTGTAACATATAGAACAAATTATATACACTGAAAACAATGAACAGTGAACTGAAACCATATGTTAGTAATGATACTGGTAGCAACACCATTTTCAATTTAATATAGATGATTCCAAAACATATGTAGAATGATCTGTTTGATGAGAAATTTTTAAACGAATGGCAGAACCTGATAATCCGGAATAATTTTGAAATACAAGGAATAACAAGAATAAAATAAGTACATTACTTATGTAAAAAGCCTAGCACAACAATAAAAACGTCTGTGACCCACAGATAAACAAAATAATTTTGTGTGCTTCTTACGTTGAAAAGAATACGGGATCGCACAGCAAAAAAGCGGCTCACAAAATTAAACAGCCAAAATTGACAGATTTGTTAGCCAAGAAATGAATTGACATGTAGTTTACCTGTATATATGATATGTACGTTCATATAATGTACATAATATCCTTTGTTTGATAAATGTAAAGGAGTTTTTCTGTAAGTACAGTGTCTTCTTTTAATTTTTTTTCTGTCTCCGGCTAACCTGGATTTTTGATAACTCGGATGGGAAACAGCCCCAGTTAGTCTGAATTATTGAGGTTTTACTGTACACTGAAATTAGAGAACAGTGGACCGAAACCATATGTTAGCAATGATACTGTTAACAACACCATTCTCTATTTAATACAGATTATGATTCCAAAAAATATGTCGAGTGAACTGTTTGATGAGAAACCTTTAATGAATGCCAGAATGTTACTTTTTATACCCCATGATTTTCAAGTGTTTAAAATTCTTCTTCTCCATGCCATATTGACGCCTTTTCATTGTCAAAAAAATCAGCTATGAATGTTTGATAAGGGAAAGGCAATTTGGATAGCTGACTCTAAAAAATCATGATCAACAAAAACTTGGTCAACATATTATTGTTCTAGTCTGAAACCACATTGTTCGTTGCTAAGAAGCGTATTGGTTTCTAGGTTACCTGACAAAGACTTCAGTTGATCATCTTGTCTAGTAGTTTGCATGAAGTGTTTTTGAGAAATTGGTCTTATGTCTTTTCCTTCTTTTAAAAGAGAAATTAAATGTTGCTTCTTAATATTCATCAGGAAAACATTGCTCCTAGAATAAATGGTTGTATAGTCAAAGAAATAGTTTTTCCAATGATGGTAGACATTTAATCATGGAATATACAATACCATCAGAACTCGGAGCAAAATCTTTCATTGATGCGATAGCTGACCCTAGTTGGGCCATAAAAAATTGAGTGTTTGAAAGAAAATCTGCAGATAACACAACAATGAAATGTTTATCTTTCTTAATACTGTAAGTATAAAATTGCTTATTAAAAGCAACAGTAGAAAAAAAAATTGTGTAAATGATATTCCCAGTACATTATCAATATCATTACTGTTTGTGTTTCATTTAATGGTTGTCTATTAAATGTCCTTAAAACTCTTTGCTGGAAATAGGAGATTTCTGTACATTCATCATTCCATTATGGGACAGGTGTGCATCGTGGTTGTATATACATTTTGGAGTATTATTTTCGGCAACATTCAAAATTGTTGATTAAAGTAACAATTTCATCAATGGTAGTCAGATAATTCATTTAAAGTGCTAGAAAATATTTTGAAAATTTATTCCAGTCGGCTTTTTCTAGGATTATACAGGGTGAGAAGTCACAAAGTGAAATATTTATAGGCAGTGACTGCTACCATGCTATTGCACAGGTCAGCTGCCATATACCAGTAGATACTGCTAAGTGGGCGGGAAAGTCGTAATTTAGCAGATATAAATCCAGTTCCGACCTAATACTCTAAAAAATGTATTCTCGACAGTTGCAAGTCATACATCCCCAAGAGAAATAGCAGGCATGAAAATTCCCCAACAATAGAAACAAACTATGGCATTAGTTTATTAGAGCCATTACATTGTTGTGATACATATCATGTAAATGGCCTATACAGGATAACTGTTTGAATGATTAACGTTTATAAGGGAATTATTAAGTTCAAAGAATAGAGTCAAAAGCAAGAATGATTATGCCTCTAGCTCGATCTTCTATAATTAAATCTGATCTAAAAACTCAATAACCCCTTACAAGGAAATTTATTACCTTCAGACCCTCCATGTGACTTCTAACACCACTGATGTTCCATTGTATCAGTGATTTACAAAAAGATGACAAGATTTTCAATTTAGAAAAGGATTAACTGACTCCTATTGATGTTTTATGTTCTGCATGAGACGTTGACAGACACCTTGAATCCTCAGATTCTATACACTTGTTTGGGAATGAAATCTGAGGATTTTATTGATGTAGGAGGAGAGGTTTCACCATACCCTCCTTGAATAGTTTTTGTTGGTACCGATTTTTGTGTATCTCCAAGTATGTTTCCCAACATCTTTATGACTTGCTTTCTGCTCTCTTTGCTAAAGGCTTATTACTAGAAGACAATTTCTTTTGTGAAATATTACACGCCTCTGTAGAAGACTTACACCTAGAACCAAGCTCTTCAGTAGAAATATTCAATAGAAGAAACAAGTCACAAGAGGTGTTAAGTGGTTGTCCTAAATTTACAAAAGGTCCATTCGCAGCTAGTGATAGGAGCTAGGTAACTTAAACAGTTAAAACTTCAATTTCGGTTCTCAGGTCAGAACAGTTTAGTAACTGTTAAAATAACAGCATATGATTTTCTGGCAACCTTAACTTGATTAGCTTTAAATATATTCCTAGGTTCAGAAAATGATATTCTGTCCTTAGCCATAATAGTTAGGATTGTCTTCATCTTGAGTTTAGGTCAGTTAGAAGATCATGCTAGGTGATCAATGATACAGACAATTGAGGTACTTTAGAGGCTTAACATGATCTTTGTCAATATAGCCTTCAATGCTACATTGATAGCATACCTTCTCCTGCTTCAAATGGGAAAAACTAATTTTTTGTGTGCTCAAAACACTAACATTTGAAATACCACCTTAGGATACCCACATAGGATCTTACAAAGAACCTTCAATAATTAGCATATATAAACTAAAAAATAACCGGATTGGCAAATGTCAGGACAAAGGAGGTTGTATCAATTTTCTGATCCTGTTCCAACTGACTGAAACAACATTTTTGATTTGGTTTCATCTATTAATACATGCATCAGATTCCTAGATGTAATGACCGTTTTGAAAAATTTTAAAAGTTTGTGTAGTCATAGATTCTTTGCCTCCATCAAAGAAAAAGGCACACTTTCACAAGTGAATGCTTTTACCTCTTATTATGTTAGTACAAGCTATGTAACACTTTTAAATTTTTTTATACATGAGACAGTTCCTTTGCCATATCCAGAAGTAGTAATGTGAATTGTGGAGGGAGACCTTATCGATATATCCTTCCCTTTTTCTTCGCAAGTAATAACTAAAAATTTTGATGACAATTCAGGTCGTCCTACTATCAACTTTTTATAGCTGTTCCTAGCATTAGGCTTTCCAGGTAAATCTTAGCATAGCCTCTTTCCTCCAACCAAGATTTTTCCATAAGTAATGTTTTAATCAGTCATCATGTCAGGTGTTATGGGCATTACTATAGGAATTGGTATACCCATAGATCACTTTTGTACATTCCAATTCCTAGAACTCTTGATCCTATAAATTTCCTTAGCTCGACTAGATGGATATCAGATGGGTACTCATAATATCGTGCAAAGGCTCTGTTACCTATGCAGACAATTTCTGATCAACCAAAAGCCAAAGTTGTTGCTGGATCAGCTCTTAGCAGCTTTTCAGATTAGAATTTTTCAAGCTCTGATCCTTTCAGGATTTCTAGCAACCAACGGTTCTGACAAGTCGAAAACTCCTATGTGTAGATATAAATGTTTAAGAACTATATTACTAATTGACGTGTGTGAGGGTATGTGTAAGAGTATGTGAGTTATGGAAGTGCATATTGTTAGAGTGGTGTTATGTTAACAAGGGTAACACGTGAGATGCCAACCCCACTTAATAGATGCAGCTAGTCTGTACTCCTTGATGCTATCTTCAGTTCAAAATACATTACAGATGTTGTTGTTTGGGGTAGAGAATAATATTTTCTCAATAAATTGATCTCAAATGATGATCAATGCCGAGCTTATTATTTTAATATTATAAAGCAACGTTTCGGTCACATTTTTGGTGGTTTTTTTGTGGATTGTGTTTAAAGTTGTTGAACTTGCAATTTTATTTTGTATCTAATTTTTTAAATTATAGTTTTATGTTTGTAGATTTTAAAGATTGAAAGGGCCACCAAAAATATGACTGAATCGTTGCTTTATAATATTAAAATAATAAACTCGCCATTGACATCGTTTGAGTTTAATTTATTGTTAAAATTGCATGCCGCTAGAAGCTAAACCCAAATAATATTTTCTGTTACTTGTAGGACTGTTCCGAAAAAGATATTGTCTCATCTTACATAATTTTATTGATATAGTAACACAAGTATCTGATATATATAAAGGCAACATATTAGTAACAAATATTATTTACGAGTTATTTGTGATTACCTTGTAGTCTAAGCCAAGTAGGGATGACACTTTATAAGCATTGATGATGTTCCTGAAGATAGGTGTAGAACAGGTCTGATGAGCTTGCAGAATATACAAGTAGTTCAAGACCTTTTGTTGTTCTGCCACTGACACTTGGTTCCCTGAATAAAACCTCATGATTAATAAAAAACGTCTAAGTTGAATATTATTTTGCAAAAATGTATAAACTTTTAAAAAAGACAATAAGCTGCTGTATTATGAATAATAATCTTTATAATGTAGAGTCTCGAAAATCCGAGTCCCAATATTTCAAGCCAAAGGTAGAAACCTCTATGACATTCAAAAAGAACCAAATGATTTGGAAATGTATCAAGAGGTTCCCAGATTTACAGCTGCCTTTGCAGCACGAGCAAGAATCAGACACATTGTGATTGAGACCTATCTCTTCAGATTTAATCTGAGTGAATCTCCACTCTGCCCTAACTGTAGAAAAAAGGAGGAGACTTTGGACCATATCCTCCTTCGATGCTCCTCACCAATTCCACCAAGAGCAGCTCTGCTGTCTGCGCTGGGAAGCCAGGGAAACATCAAAACAATATTGATCGATAAACAGTTTTGGACTTTGGCTGCAGCAACTTATTATGGACATCAGACCATCGGAGTCACATGACGCTGGACGTCTGCAGCAAGAAGTAAGAAGTACTAAGTAAGGAAATGAGTCAGGCTTCCAAGAAATGTTTATATCAATACAGTATTTTTCTTCCTCCCTATTCTGTTGTTATTATGCTGTCACTCAAGCTCTCTGTTATGTTGTGTTTGAGTGTCGTATCATTTATGTTTAGATGACAGAAGGTCAATGGGCCATAAGTATTTTTATTTGTTTACACTGTAAGTTTTGTCAGTCAACAAATATTCCTGCACAAATGTCTAGTCTTATGTTTGACATATCAGAAAATAAACTTTCTTGAAGCAAACAAATCAATCAAACAATAATGAGTGATTAGCTGGACTGTTCTTTATTTCCGCTATTTATAAATCCGGGTCGGGCTGTTGCCACATTGATCTGGATATGAGGAGTTTTACTGTATTAGGGTTCATTGGAAGTCCTATTTTTTCTAAAGCTCAGGAACATTTTCTGTGTAATCCGAATTTTTGGTAATCCGAGGGGGTCTCAGTCCCATTTACCTTGAATTATTGAGACTCTACTGTATATTTATCATGAAGAATGTCCAAAAACAAATTGAGTTTTACTGTTTAAATCCATAAAATACAATGATAGGGACAACTGCATTTAACAACATAGGATTTGTGTTAGCAGTGGGTAAGAAGGAACAATATTCTTCCAGATTCAAGTGTTATGGGGGAATTGTATTAAGCAAAAGTATGTAATGGTGGCGTTATTTCGAAAATAGATGAAGAGCTAATTTGTGATCGCCTGGATATTAACAATTATAGCTAGGTTAACTGATCTAGAAGACTAAGAAAATGTTTGGTACATTTTTTGTATTTATATTTACAAAACAAGATGTCTTGACTAACTGATTCATGATCAACAGACAGCCTAAACTATATTAGGTAATGACTTGAAATTTGGAAAGAACCTTTGGTTGTAGAGACATACTAAGAAAAAAAATTTAAACATTTTTAAGGTTATTTTTTAAGGTATTTTTCAAAATTTATCAAAGAACAGCTGTAGCTATTGACTCATGTAAGTGATAAGCTGTTTAAAATTTGTCAGACAGCCATTGAATCCGATCAGATATTTCAAATTTGATAAATAGTCAATAGGTAGAACAGCTATAGGCCTGGGTGATTGTACAGGTCTTTTTTCATCTTTGTCTTACATCTGGCATAATACACAAGAAAGTACTCTTTGTTCTTCATGTTATAGTGTTATACATTACACAAAACTGGGATACATTCGCTGCTTTTCCATGATTTTTGTGATTTGTTTAAGAAAAACACATTTAGTTCTATGTCAAGGTTCTAAGTTTTGTAAGTGTTACAAATTTTTATAAATAAACTCTGTGGGTTTTTAATAATAACTGTTTTAAATACTTTTATGGTAAATTAATGTCCTCAATGTAAATAAGCTTTAAATAAAATGTAAATAATCCAAAATCACTTATCAATAAATGACAAAAAATAAATGTTAAATGACTAAAATGAACCCCAAAAACCATAAATAATTTTAAAATAAGTGTATATATATGTTAGGGGAGTGATATATGAAAAGCTATATAGCTCTGTGTGTAATAAATTAGTATAAGTAAATTTATTGTTTGTGAATTTATAACACTAATTGTGTTAGATGACATCCTTACATGGAAAACAGGTTGTTGAAGATGATTTCTTGTCAAAATTTAAAATTGAAGGCTAAGTGTGCCATTTATATAATGGTTTAATACAAATTGTGAGCAAAATGCACAAATTTTGCAAATCTACTGTATTTCGTTGATAAAGACAAGAGAGAAGGGTAGTTGAGATGCTGCATGAGAGAACGTAAGGGAAGGGGATAATGATTTTTACATAAAAAACTATTCTGAACAATGTTCATACATTTGTTGACTTTAATGCCTATTGTGTTTGGTGAACCCTTTAAATTTAAACCTCATTATTAAACGACTTGAATAAACTTAAATTTTAATTAATTTTAAAAAAATATTGAAATGAAATGGTTTCAACTGCATTAGGTAATCGTCATCAGTGTCTAGGTTGGCCCAGGATGCATTGTTCTGATGATTAGTGACAATTACAAACGAAGTTTTTAATTTTCTGGTTTAACAGTAAATTGAGTTTGTTTAGTATATTTTTATAATTTGAAATGTATTCAATAAGAAATTTAAAATATACTAGATCACAAAATAAACCAAACGTTCGTTTAAAAATGCACCAATAATGCCATTTAATTTATAAACTTTAATATTCAGTATTTATATTTATCAAGTAGGTACTCATATGGTAATTTTTTCAGTATTTTTGCAAGTTATTATTTCTTTTGCAAGAATAGTTTAAAATACTCTAACTCTGCTAATACGATTATATATACAAATCTAACCACCCCTGGACACACAAAATTAACACTTACATTAACATGATAAAGCAATAAATACACACAAGATAACAAACAAAAATTATATGAAGAATTAGATAACATTACAAAAATATCAATAGAAAATGGATACAACAAACACCTTATAAAAAACATTTACAATAAATTTACAAAATAAACCTAACCTCAACATCACACTACAACCAGAACACAAAAATAATAAAAATAAAAAATATACCTTAAATACAAATACACCAATAACAAAATAGAAAAATAACAAATATATACAGCAAAGAATAATACACTTCAACATATAAACCAAACAACAAAATAATAAAATATCTTAATAACACAAACCACAAAACAAATACAGAAAAACAAAACCTATCAGGAATTTACAAAATTATATGTAACGACTGCAACGCATTTTATATAGGGAAAACAACCAGATCATTTAAAATAAGATTTGAAGAACATTACAGAACATTCAAAAATAAAACTACAAAAATATCAAATGTTGCAGAATACCTAGTATCACATAAACATGAAATAAGAAATTAAGAAAATAACCTAACCATACTCTAATAAACAATAACCCAATAGAACTAAACTCACTAGGAAAATACCACATTTATAAAAACATACACAATAATTTAATGAACTTACTGACAACATATCCAGATGATGTACTATTTAAAAACATTATACATGTGACTCAAGAAGAAATATGTATGACGTCAACAAATACCAACAACACAGACCGAACATTCACATCATAAAAATAGAGAAATATAATCAGTGATTCGATAATGGTCAAGTGACCGAAAGAGACCTCATCACATAAGGTAAAATTATTGCACTTAGTGGTGGAAAAAATTATTTACAAGTAATAGTAATAACTTCATATATATATATATATATATATATATATATATATATATATTTAGGTTAGTTTTGGTTGTTAAGATTATTTAGATTTTTTGGACTAGGAGACTGACAGACTTACCTTGGTAAGAGTCCACTCTGTAGTCTTGAAATAGAAACACATAAAAGCACTTAAACAATGATATATTTCAACCACACAGTGGTCTTTGTCAATCTTTAATCTGTGCATCTGTGACATCTGATTTCTACTCTACACAATCTGTGGTTACAACTTATATTTATTTTATTTCATTCTCTCATATTTCTTTTTGTGTTTTCTCTTTGATTGACAAAGACCACTGTGTGGTTGAAATATATCATTGGCTAAGTGCTTTTATGTGTTTCTATTTCAAGACTACAGAGTGAACTCTTACCAAGGTAAGTCTGTCAGTCTCCTAGTCCAAAAAATCTAAATAATCTTTACCAACCAAAACTAACCTTTAAATAAATAAATAAATATATATATATATATCCAAGAGATTGCAGTTTTGGACTATTGCCATTAGGTAAGTCTGTCAGTCTCCTATCTAGTCCAAAAATTCCTATATATATATATAAAGTTATTATTGTTAATTATAAACAATTGTTCCATTGCTAAGTGCAATTAATTTTTACCTTGTGTGATGAGGCACCTTGCGGTCACTTGACCATTGCCGAATCACTGAATATTTTTCTCTATTTTTCTGATGTCGTTATTCGGTCAGTAATGTTGGTACTTGTTGACATCATATATGTTACGTCGTGTGTCATGTGCGTGATGCTTTTGAAGAGTGCGTCGTTTACATACGTTGTCTGTTGCTTAATTAGGTTGTTGTGTTTGTTCCTATAGATGTGGTATTTTTTTAATGAGTTTAGTTCTATTGGATTATTATTTATTTCAAGTATGGTTATGTTATTTTCGTAACTTGTTATATTATGTTTATGTGATATTAGGTGGTCTGCTACATTTGATGCTTTTTTATTTTTAGTTATGGATGCTCTGTAATGTTCTGAAAACCCTATTTTAAATGATCTAGTTGTTTAGCTATGTAAAATGTGTTGCAGTCGTTATATGTAATTTTGTATATTCTAGATAGGTAATGTTTTTCTATTGTTATCTTGTGTGTATTTTATTGCTTTATTTAACATGTTACTGTAATTAACAATAATAACGTTATAAAGTCAGTGCAATGGAAAAGTAATGGACAACGTTTTATATATATGACCTATGGAACACAACGAAGCCAAGTCGAACAAAAACATTTTTGTAAACAATTACTTCTAGGCAAAAATTCTTGTTATTTCTGCTAAAAGTGGATTTTAAAAGTGTAATTCAGTTTTCAAAACACAACTTTTTAAACTGATATTTTTCCAATTACTGTTATTATGTATAACAAACAGGTTATATATTATAAATAACCCATATATAACCAATAATAATTTAAACCATATAACTTACGATATGTAGGAGACGATACAAGGGACTTTGACTTGCTATGTATAGAGTCAATGTGTAAGAGATCTTGAATCATTTCTGGTAACTGCTGAACCGGTTTCCCTTCTGCTATGCTCATACAAGCATATACTAATTCATAATCCTATTAAAAATAAGTGAAAATAATTTATTTAATATTAGAAAATGAATTATTGTTTAAAAAATCTATCTGTAAATAAAAAGATTTGAAATATATTATTTAATTTATGTTTTTACAGTCTAAACAAAAAATTATTACTGCCCTAAAGTTTTATTTCAGCAAGTAATTATTAGGAAGGAAGGAAATTATGTGGCTAATATGGCTAAATATAATTATATAGCAATATATATATTTATATATATATATATATATATATATATATATATATATATATATATATATATACATATATATGAGGTCTGTTCAAAAAATACGCGTACTGTTTGAATTTCGCGGCTCAAGTTAGTTTCAGGAGAATTCGCTTGGTGTCTCCTTCAAAGTACTCTCCTCCCCAACGCACACACTTATCCCAACGGTGTTTCCACTTGTTAAAACAGTCCTGGTACGCTTTTTTTTGTGATAGCATTCAGCTCCTTTGTCGCATTTGCCTTAATCTTCAAAATCGTTTCAAATCTTCTTCCTTTGAGGGGTTTTTTGAGTTTTGGGAATAAGAAAAAGTCACAAGGAGCAAGGTCAGGTGAGTAGGGGGTTGGGAAAGAACAGTGATCGAGTGTTTGGCCAAAAACTCACGAGTTCTGAGTGCTGAGTGAGCTGGAGCATTGTCGTGATGGAAAAACCAGTTATCACTTCTCCACAGTTCTGGCCTTTTGCGTCAGACGGCGTCCCTCAGACGTTTCAGTACTTCAATGTAGGTAATCTGGTTGACTGTAGAGCCTTCAGGGAGGTACTTGTAGTGAACAACACTCTTAGCATCAAAAAAAAAAAACTGTCAGCATCACCTTCACATTCGACCGAACTTGGTGAGCTTTTTTGGGTCTTGGGGACGTTTGACTCACCCATTGGGATAATTGGATCTTCGTTTTAATGTCGTAACCATACACCCATGATTCATCACCGGTTATAATTCTTGACAAAAAGTTCTCATCTTCATTTGAACGATCAAGCAGTTCCCGACAAAACCGGACGAGATTGGCTTTTTGGTCGTCGGTCAAAATCTCGTAACAAGATCCAACTGATATCCCACACTCTTCGGAAAGCTCCCTAATGGTCAGATGTTGATTTTCTCGCACCAGGGTGTTGATTTTGTCAACGTGTGGGTCGTCAGTTGACATTGAAGGACGTCCCAGGGCGCTCATCGTCATCAATTGACTGTCGGTCACCCTTGAAACGTTCATGCCACTTGAAACATGCAGTACGCTTCATGACAACATTGCTGTAGGCTGTGTTAAACATGGCTAATGTTTCTATTGCAGATTTCCCTAGTTTTACACAAAATTTCACAGCAACTCGTTGCTCCTTTAGGCTGTCCATTTTACAATCCGACAAACGAAAAAAACACTCTTTGCTAAACTGTGTGTAACTCATTAACAAACGAAGATATCTGCGACTGAAATACCGCGTTTTAATCAGCTGATTTATACGAACCTAGCGAAACCAAGTGGTTTCTCCTGAAACTAACTTGGGCCACGAAATTCAAACAGTCCGCGTATTTTTTGAACAGACCTCGAATGTCTCTCTTGTTTAATTTTAAAAAATAATCATAAAAATCCTAATATTCTGCCATTATTTTACCTGATTGACGTGTTGAAACATATTCTGTAAACTAACAACTGTCATAATATCACCGACTTCAAGCAACCTATGGATTAGACAATCTAGTTTGTAATGCTGCTCCAGACTGAGCTTGGGCACTCCTTGTGATTGGCTCTTCCTTTCAAGGTCTGTTGTTACATATTGTAGAGGTGTGTAAGTCATGCTTTCAGTTACCATCTAAAAGCAACAAATTATGATGTGTTAGAACAACTAATTTACAATACATTCATTTAAAAAAATACCCTAGTAGAAAACAACTGACTTAAAAATACAACATAAGACTTTGTTTAATTTTTTTAATTTTTCGAGCACTTACTGTATTGCACTTTGGTTAACTGCTGTAATGGAGCTATATCTGTAGAAAGAAAGATTTTCCATACAAAATTATAAAATATTTTAAATACAATAGGTTAGAATTAAAACAGCTGAAATGAGGTTTCTTCATAACGTGGTGGGTTATTTATTTTTTGACAGCATCAGAAGGATTTTAGAAGAGGGAAAAAATAGTTGGCATTCTGGAAAAATTGTGATTGTGCAGGCAAAACTCCTTTGGCTACAGTCTGCTTGTGGGAGAGAATCACAGCCCTAGACCACTCCTGCACTATAGAACAACTGGAATAAAAGCTATTGATAAACCAAGGAGAAGATTGCTGGAAACATTTTGAAGCACAGCTGATGCTGATAATAATGATTAATATTTTCAAGTGGTTGTTTTTAAGATAGGCTGAAAATATTTAAAATTCTGTTCCTTTTTATATCATTTGGACACTGAGTTTTTTTGGGTATTGAATTTTCTAATTTGGTTTTGAAAATTTTTAAAATTATTATTATTTGTTTTATAATTTTAATTATAATAGTAAAGAAAATTTTGTAGAAAGTGGTTATACCGTATGCTGTTTATTTCATGTTTTTCTCTTTTTATTTGTAATTTCTATATAATTTACTTCAACTATATTTTAAATATGCACTTCAGATTTGTTTTTATAATTGAACCTCAATGTTTTAAAAATATAAAATATTACTTTAATTCTTTTGGTAATTTACAAGCCCTCAAAAACCTGAGGCAAAGTAAAATGTAGATTTCTACATCAGAATATCCATGTATTAAAATTAAAATGATGTTAATTATTTCTTTGGTATGTTTTACTAACTTAAATATGTTTTCAATTTTGAAATTTTTTATTTTAAGAATTATAATAGTTTATTTAATTTCAAATTATTACCTCGTTGTATACAGTTGAGTCCTGCTATTCCGAACTAATTGGGACCGAACCGGGTTCGGATTAGCGGAAATTCGGAAAAGGCGGATTTTAAATAATTAACCAATATATTGACCTGTTAAGATGTAAATTAAGAGAGGAGGCATTTGTTAGTGTCATCTCAATACAGTATTGATAGATTTTTGGACAGATTGAGACCCTGTCAGAAGGAAAGAGCAGTGGCCTTCGATGACACATAGGGCAGCTGGGCCGCAAGCAGTTGAAATAAACATCACCTCCTCCTTTCCATACTTCCCCTGTTCGAAATAGGCGGATTATTGGAATAAAGGGGTTCAGAATAAAGGGACTCTTCTGTATTTAATTTCAACGATCATGACGACAATTTTAATCTAATCTATTAATTTTGTTACTAATTCAACTGATTCATTAGTAACTATAGAATCACTTTGTACATTATCAGTATATTGTGCTACTGGCTTTTAATGTCAATATATTATACTAAACATTTTATAATGGACATTTATGCTAAAAATGTCATGCGGTTTTTTATTTTTTGTGGTAATTGTTTTTTTTTTTTTGCTATAGCAACTATCATACTAATAAAACTAAAACTAAATTTTCACTTTATTCGCTTAAACATTTTCCTACAGCTTATCAACTTTTTCTTAAGTTACACTTAATACTGTACTTTCACTCTCACAAATAGCTTTACACACAGAATTTTAACTTTATGAAGTTAAAGTGAAAATATTAAGATACAGAGCCTAGTCAAAAAGACATACTCAGACCTGCTCACCTCTATATTAAATCCTTGCTGTAATACAGTCAGATACATGTCCAGCTGAACATTATATATTTCTTTATCTTCTGCAGGGATTTTTTTCAGCCATTCTAATGCATATTTTAGCAATATAAATCTGAAAATATTATAAACATATTTTAAATTTGTACAAGCAAAAACTCTACATTTAGCTTTCTAACGCAGATACTGATAATGCTTAGGTCGAAGGTTCAAACAATTCTTACAATGTTTATCATAATAGATATACATTTAGTTAACATATTTTATAAATATGTGTATTATTATTTCAAATAACATCTATTATTGTATGAAGGACGACTGTGGAAAATTTATAATAAATGAATCAGCACATCTCTAACCACAAAAACTGTATTCCACGTTAATTCATGACATTAATCTACTTCTGTAACAATGTAGCCATACACAGCCTTATGAACTTAATGTGAAGTGATACTATTAAGATTGACAATTTTGAAGATGATTAAATAGTAATATAAATGGAAATTAGGTAAAATAATGACTGAGTATTTTTACTGCTTCTTCACCTTGCTGAGAACCAAACAGTTAAAAAACAGAATAAAAAGCAAAAATAAACTTTTATGTCAGGCCTCCATATAAGTCAGCAAGCCAATTAATTTTGCCAGACATGTTCAGGTAGAAATTTTTTGTTGTGTACTATACACAACTTATTTAAGTACTGCATGATACAGTAACATTAATTTAGCCTTATGAATGGAGTTTTTGTATTATTTTACATCACTGTTTTATAAAATATATGTTAAAAGATGTTCCATCGATTACTTGACAAAAAACCATTCTCATATTGAGTTGCTGATCCATTTATTCAGATTCTGGATCCAGAATAGAATTATTTGGATATTTTGCCATCAACAACACAGGTAAAAAGAAAATGTAATATTGTAACAAAATTACAATGGGTAAAAATTAATAGTAATTAAAAAATATTTTAAAAAAACTAAGTAAAATCTATTAGAAGGAAGAAAGAACTAATAATTAACACTGTTTTTAAAAATATTGAATATGTATAAAAATGCATTCTCAAGATATCCAAGAAAATAAAACAGCTAACTTACCTTCCCTGTGGATTATCTATGTGAGTTGCCTCTTTTCTGAAAAAAGCGGCAGCTAATTGTGGATCAACTAGTGCCTGATTTAATCCTGTCTGACATTGAATCCAAAATCCTAACTCTCTTCCTTCACCTGTTTTAGCCCTTTCTCGCCACTGAAATATTTAATCGACATTTTGTACCCAAATGGTGTCTAAAAAATCCCACATTTATTTACCATTGAATCATATAACATATATTGATAGTTGTAAAATAAGACCATTTAATGACTATTAAGAAAAATATCAAAAACCAAATTCAGCTATTTATTTTGAGATGAAATGGAAAATTAATTCCAAGTTGTAATTTTTTTAAAGCAATAGAAATAAAGAAATTTTCATAAACACTATTATATTAAAACAGAACTGGACTTAACAGTAAAAATAATAAACACACTGTTTCTAGACTAATACAGTCCAAACCTTCCAGGAACACCTAAGAAGGAAATATGTGAAACATAAATGGAAGAAAGGAAGATTTATTGATTTAAAATAATCTTCTAAGATTGGAAAAACAAAATAAAAAGAATAAATAGAATACATTTTAGTGGATCTATCCATTAAAAATATATATATATATACTTTCTCAGAAAAATATTTTGGGAGATTATTAGGAATATATGAGTAAAATATAATTCAGATTTAGGGGGGGGGAATTAAAACTGTTACTGTTATAGTCATTTATAAAAACAAAAACACAAAGTTGTAAATTAGGTTTGTAACTTTTTTTAAAATTCAATTGATGTGAAACTGGTCTTGTTTGGAATTTTTAAATATCTGGATCAATGGTAATTATTTAACAAACAATACAATGTTAATTTCTAGTGTTAATGGGTATATTAATTTGGTTTAAAATTCACCATCATATTAAATCCAAGTTCACATTTGTAAAATGTGGCAAATGGTATCGAAATTTGTACAAATTGGAATATTTTTTTAGAACTGAATTGAAATATTGTGAACCTATAATCACTGAATTTATTTAAAATGTTTAATACAGTAAAAGCGCTTTTATACTTCATTCTATCATCTGAAATGTTCATGCGGAAAATTTTCAAAAGAAAAAAACAAATCAGTAAAATACCCTTTTTGTTGTTACAAGATGTGACTCATCAAAAATAAAGTACAAAACAGATGTCAATTAACCAAGTTTCAACAAATTTTTGTATTTATAGGTATATTCATAAATGTATTTCATAAATGTAAACAAAGCTTCAAGGTTTACCTCAGCAATATGTACAGGACCTGAGGAAAGTCCAGCAGTAGATGCAAAACGGAAAGCAGTCTGGAAATCCTTCTTTTCAATTAATAACCGAAGTTGTTGTGTCAGTTGAGAATGGTCATTGTGTAAACATAATTGAGCATAATTTAGATATAAATTTGTTTCAGCAAGGCAGTTGGAAAGCCGAAGCACTAGTGTGTAATCTGGCGTTGATTCTAAAAACACAGGAAGTCCAATGTGTCAGTTATTAAAAATGAATCTAAAGACAATTTAGAAAATAAACTAAATTTTAATAAAAGGTAATTTTATAGTTTAAACTATTTACAATTTAATTTGTTTGAATTAATTAACCCGTTCAGCACAGCTAGCATACCAGCATGCTCTGGGTTGCCTTAAGAGGCACTGAGAGTGTGCCGGTGCGTTTGGCGCTTCCCTTCAGAGACAGCTAGCGCACCGGCACGCTCACTCCCAGTCTAATTAAAACTTCTCAAGTGTTGATATGTGTTTGTATAGAGGTTTGATTTTTACGTCAGTGCTTCAGAAGAGTTTAGAGAACATTGTGCTTGAGTCGTTTTTACATCCGACCATCCCAAGTTAACTTTTTGATGCTCCAACTGAAACAATGCTTCAAGGAGTTTTGTGAACAGATTTAATTTGGTTTAACTTTTATATTTTAATGGTTTTTTTTAGTTTGAACCACTTAACGCGGAAAAATATCCAGTAAAAACAACGATCATAAAAATAAACTAATTTTTCTGAACTAACGCAAGAAGAAACGATAACGGCCCTATTAGAGTGAATTAACCTAGTCGAGGAGGGAGCAGACTACTGTAAATATGAGTCATTGACAAAATACTTGAACGCCCGAAAACCTAATGTGTCATCACAAGATTGTAGTAAACAAATGTCAGCTAATCAAGGCTATAAATAGTCTAGGACGTGACATATGCATTATCTATCTCTGCGTTTACATTATCGATCTCTATCGCTTTGTAAAACACATGACAATCAGAAACAAACATACCGAGTTAAACGTTGAGTCTTTAATTTTAGTATGTAGTATATTTTAGTAGTAGGTACTTTAGACTTTTATGTAAATTATCTTTTTGTCTCTGTCTTTTTTATTATATGTCATACAGTATTTTATCATTTGTATTTCTGTTTTTTAATTGTGACCCAATAAATAAAACAATATTTTAATGTCTAATACACTGTTTTGATGTCGCCAATAAACCTGTATATGGTAGAAATAAAATTATTGAGATGAAAACAACGGGCACAATAATTAGAATCTACGACAAGCATCTATGCAACCCGCATAGCATTCCACTGCCGTCATATGTAGAAGTTAACGAAAAAACCGACAGTAGTTTGATAAGATCTCCAGTATCACCCCCGCACTGAATGTGTTAACCATGTTATTACTATCAACTGTTCTTTGCTAGATTTGAGGACAGAAGCTGATTTTCACCTTTGTAACGAAGGTTTTCAAGGGTAGCATTTTGCAAAATAGATCTGATTCATTTGCATTGTTCAATTTCAGAAGGGAAAATGTTACCAGCAATGTATTGAATTAAATAAGGTATTACTAAACAATGCTGTCCTCAGTTCAGTAATTTTCATCTGAATTCATACATTTTCAATTGCTTTTTTATGTATCCATTTTATCCTGCTGCTTGAAATGTGTTTTTCCTTTCTTTATTACTAAGGGGAACTTTAAACATTGTAATTTACTTGTAAACTGAATTTTTACCTTATACTGTATGTAAGACTTTAAACTTCTCTGTTATTCTCAATTTAAACAAAAACAAATACTTAAATATAAAAACTGAATGTTGAATTTCTTTTTAATTTTGAGAAAACCTTCACCTTAAAATCTTTTTTTTTATAATACTGCAATGGAAAACACCTTAGCTAAATATCTATATATTTAATTCCATAAATTAATCAGTCCCCATGAAATTTCTCAAGCAAGGAATAAGATAAAATAGCTTAATTAGATTCACTTTAAAGTTTGAGAGCTGAAGACGGTGGGAAAACTATCAGATATGGCAAAAATTACCTGGGCTTCAGCCCATTGGCCTTGATAAATCCAATGATTTTTTAATGAAATATCACTACAGTGAGTTTATTAATAAATAAGCCCTACATGCCAGATGGTGATAACATCAGCTGATGTAAACAGCTGATTGAAATGTATCTAATAGAGGAAGGCTGTGAGTTTGTGTAAATTATGGTGTGTAGTAGAAATAATGGTTAAGGATAGTTGCAATGGACAAGAACATTGCATAGTTTATTGTTTACGTTTGTTGATTTTAGTGTAGTGTTCAAGTAAAAATGTTGAAATGAATCGTAAACAAGTATTTAGGAATAGTACACAAGAGGAAGAAATGTTAAGAATCATTTACAATGCAGGAGGAGGGGTTGATGAACAAATCAACAATTTTAGGGTCCTTTAAATAAAAAAAATTATGTGACAACAGATACAAAATTTTCATTCGTTAGGACTCAATTTCCAATAAGGGTAACCTTCGTAATGACAAGAAATAAAGCTCAAGTGCCAACCTTTGAAAAAATTGTTATCTATTTGAGAAACCCAGTATTCAGTCATGGATAATATTATATGTAGCTTTTAGTAAAATAATAGGGCCTCAAGACATTAAGATTCAAATAAAAAACCGAAGCATACAAGGGAAAATGAAAGATGATGAAAATAGTTACACAAAAAACATTGTTTACCAAGAAATACTATTGTGATTCTAGCATAAAATTTATTGGTATCTCAATCACATTATTATGTAATATTTATACTATTAAAAAGTATTTAACAGTGAATATTTCATTTCATTTTATTGTGATAAATAAGAAGCAGCAATTGCTGCTATGAGCCCCTAGTATTACTCAAAAGGATAAATTGGTTTACCTGATAGATTAGAATCTGCAAGAACTTGTAGAAACCTGTTCTGATGATAAACAGATTTGAAACAATATACTAATGCCACAGAAGCCATTCTCACAGCAGCCTCCGTAATCCAGTTTTTATTCTTCAAAAACCCAATAATACGTCCAGTTGTCTAATCAGAGTGGAAAAATGAAAACAAAAAAATAATAGACAAGAGTACCTATGGCAAATCTATTACAAGAAAAATTAACCTCTTTAAAAGTAGACAATTTTGACTCATATCTTAATAAAATGTGTTAAAAATTCAATGCCTAAATAAAAATGTATGTAAAATTTCAGTAAAAAATCCAAATTGAAGACTAGAACAAATTTCCGGTCTGTTTTATATTCCATATTTTTTAAAGAACTTATTATTATTAAAATGAATTTAGCAATGTTTTTTTTATTTTACCTTATTTATTACAGTTATAATAGTCTTACAGTTCTAATATTACAAACTGATTTACAAGTGTGTACAAATAGAGGAGACTCTATTTATAGAAAAAGATGCAATGTCTCTTTTTCAATTTTTTCTTATTGTCAATAATTTATGTTAACTAAACTTAACAATAAACAAACACACACACAACCTCATTTTGTCCTTCATCCTCTTTAGTTTGTTATACAGTATATTTTGTACCAACAAAATACAAAAGCTATGAATATTTATTAATGGTATAAAAATGCCCAGTTAATGGCACTGCATTAATTTTGAAGAAAGTACAAAAAGTGGTTACTATCTAATAATAGCATTACCTCATAAACTAGTTTGTTAAAGATGGTGAGGCCTTAATTTGTATTACTTTTATTTTTTACTTTTTAAAACATTATTAAGTTAATATCTTTCAATAATTTCTTCTAATATTTGTCTGAATAATTTTTTTGACAGTAATGTGATTTAAAAAAATTTTTTTTTCTTATATAATAATTTGAAATGGTTAATGGCAACAGCAATTCTTAATATACAAGTGACTAATGTTCAATGGTCACTTTAGAGGCTAGCTATAATAGTCACTACGATCTATTAGTTAGTTGTAAGTAGTCATATCAATAGTGACAAATTCTACTACACTAATGTATTTAATTTTTAAAACATTCACTTATTACCTTGTCAGGAAGGTTCACACATGAATCTTTAAAGGTCTTTAGAGTAAGAACACCAGACTGGAACTTCTTGTCTAGTACTGTGTCTACAAGGAAAGTTGAAAATATGTATAGAGGATTATCCTGTTAAACCATACTATTATTAGTAACTAATATAGTTGGATAATATAGTAACATAATTGATTGATAACATAATATAGTAACATATGTAACTTTTTTATAACATAAAAGAACAAAACTGTTTCAAACTTGCTTTATTGAACAATATCATCTCATACAAATTTAGCATTGAAATGATTACATTTTTTAAACATTTTATACAGGAAGTGTTAAGGAAAGTTAAAGGAATTATGTTGAAAAGAGCTTTGACTATTCATTGACTAATAAAGAACAATAAATGTTCACTAATTAGATGGAAAACTAAGATAACACAAATTAACTATGTATTCTAAACATAATCTTAATGAAAGTTCTTCATTTATATAATTCCGTTCTTTAATAGATTTGGGTTAGATCATAAATTCCTGAATCATATTGTCAAAAAAAGTAATAATATGTCACATATTTTTGTTTAATTTTAGAAGGGAAACTCCTGATATCGGAAAATCATTACAAACAAAAGCTCAGAGTTTATGGATACTTCCGATACTAGTTTGTATAAAAAATCTATTTTGCTGATAGACCTGTCATTAATTATGAATTCAAATATAAATGGTAAATATTTGCAGTAAGTATTTCTTTTTTAATCAAATAAAATACAAAGAACATATTAGAATATGAAAAAATTAAATATATTGTAAATAGCATTAAAGTTGAATAAAAATAGATATAAAACAAATATTATAATTAATTGTGCAAACCCTAATAATTAGTCCACAACTTAGAAATAGGCAGCTTTTATGAGGTGATCCTTAAAGTATTTGTCTGAGAAAATATATATCGTTTTATGAACTAACTGCAAACAGCTGTTTGATCTAGTAAAATTGTTTTAAACTTAAAACACAACAGCAAGTAAATCGAAACCATTATAATAATACCTGATACTGTTGTAGTTATTTGATCTAGTAAAACAAAACAAATAATTTACAACATTTTTTAATTAATTTGTGAATATATTCTCACACTCAGTCAGTTGGTGGAAACATATATACAGATATACTTATCTTCATTCAAGGAACAGTTTAGAAATTACGATAATATATAAGGAGGCTCTTTAAATTATACTTACTGGCAAAAAAATTAGAAAGGCCTGAGCCAGGTTTCGTATATAACCCAGTTGTACACTAAGTTCCAGAATCTCTAACACTTTTGCTGGTGTCCAAGGTGTATCTGATGTTACTGGAAGATGTGCTGAAGTAACAAGCCATGTACAAAATGGTCTTATTCCGGATTTGGGCTACAAAAATTAAATACTTTATAAGACATTTTCTATAATAGAAATTTTTTTACAGTAAAACAAATCCAGTATTTTAATTTCTGCCTAAGCACAAGTAGCTGTTTTTAAAATTATTATTTTTTCATCTATGCTAACAATATGCAGTTTAATAATGTAAATTATTATTAAGTTTATTATTCTTGTAAAAGTGCTTAAAAATATTTTATTGCGAATGAGTATACAACAAATTTTAAAGATTGAGATATTTTATCATAACTCTCATCTCAGTTTCTTACTGAAGTACAGATCCGTCAGTATAAACCTTGTTCCATATTCTCTATATTTCACTTTGTCTCAGCATACCAGCCATTTATTTTAATGTTATATTCATCTTAGTTATCTTTCCCTTCTGTCCACCTTAAATTTTTTTTCTTAATGCATTTGACAGATATTTCTGTCAATGAAAATTTTACTTCAATATTTCATAATTGATTTAATTAATAATGTATCATTTACTATCCAAAAATGTAAAGATGGCAATCCCTGCCTTACTCCACCTTGCCTGTTGTGTCAGCGAATTCGTCTATTTTTACATTCGACTGTTACATGCCCCTATTACTCTATAGTGTTTTATGTAGGTTTTGTTGTATGTTTCTCTATCCAAGTAAAAACCTATAATAAGAAATATTTTAAACGACTTTAGTTTTTTGGTATGCAACTTGCTACAGCACAAGTGAACAGATATTTGCAATGTGACTAGTAGCATTTTATTGTGAAGTTCTGTAAGCCTGTAATGTTGTCATTATAATAGCAATATCCTTTGATGTTATTTTTCTTATCATACCCATATGAGGAACTGTAGAAATGATGAACACATGGTTACAGATTTCAAGTAAAGATGAAGTTAATGAATATTTTACCAGAAACATTTACAATTTTGTATATTGTATGGTAAATATTACTTTTAAACCATGTGAACAACAACAGAAATTTTTGTTCAAGCCTTTTATAATTTTTTTTTTAAGATGAATATATAAAGTTAAATTCTAAATAATTTTCTAGAATTTGGTTTTAATATGTGGACAATATTTTCACAGTTTTTGATAAGGAGAAATATTTAGACAACTTTTGTTTTGCCTGTGTATAAAAATTTTATCATTAATCTCAAATGAACTTAATCCGCAGTGAATGAATTGTAAATTAGCTTAAATAACACTTTAATGGTCAATGTTTACAGAAAACATATAGATATAATACTAATTCATTCAATACATTAAAAAGAAACTATTTTTAACCATATAATATACTCTAACCGGTTAACCTCACAACTCCAAGCGGAAAATTTAGACATTGATGAACATTACCACGGAGCGATCGGAAACGTAAGGTTTTACAAATTAGAAAAAAAAAAAAAAAAAAAAAAAAAAAAAAAAAAAATAAAAAAAAAAAAAATAAATAAAGTTTAGATAGTCATAATTAATATGATTAATATAATACATGATATATAATATCATGAATAATATAATATACCACTTAAAATGTTCATCCTATTACAAATAAAATATTCTTTCCTATTAAAAAAAAAAAACCATGTAATTAATATTATGACATAATTTGTTATAACTCATTTATATATATATATATATATATATATATATATATATATATATATATATATATATATATATATGAAGTTAATATATTACTATTTTTGAGTAATTTTATCCACCATTAAGTGCAATAATTTTACCTTGAGTGATGAGGCACCTTTCGGTCTTTGACCATTGTCGAATCACTCTGAGTGATTCGACAATGGTCAAAGACCGAAAGGTGCCTCATCACTCAAGGTAAAATTATTGCACTTAATGGCGGATAAAATTACTCAAAAATAGTAATATATTAACTTCATAAAGTCAGTGCAACGGAAAAACAATGGATAATATTAAATATCAAGAATATATATATATATATATATATATATATTTATATGAAGTTGATATATTACTATTGTAATACTTTTATCCACCACTTGAAAAATAATGGACAACGTAAAATATATTTGTATGTGTGAGTGTGTGCATTTTACATAATAAAAACAACCAGATCATTTAAAATAAGATTTGAAGGACATTACAGAGCATTCAAAAATAAAAATACAAAAGCATCAAATATTGCAGCACATCTAATATCACATAAACATGAAATAACAAATTACGAAAATAATCTAACCACCTTGAAATAAATAATAACCCAATAGAACTAAACTCACTAGAATAATACCACATTTATAAAAACATACACAACAATTTAATGAACCTATAGACAACATATACAGAAGACGTACTATTCAAAAACATTATACACGCTGCTCAAGAAGAAATATGTATGACGTCAACAAATACCAACATCACAAACCGAACATCCACACCAGAAAAATAGAGAAAATAATTTGATTTAACAATGGTCAAGTGACCGATAGGTGCCACATCACATAAGGTAAAATTATTGCACTTAGTGGTGGAAAAATTATTTACAAGTAATAATAATAACTTCATAAAGTCAGTGCAACAGAAAAATAATGGACAACGTGAAATATCATGATATATATATATATATATATATATATATATATATATATATATATATGAAGTTAATATATTACTATTTTAAGTAATTTTATCCACCATTAAGTGCAATGATTTTACCTTGTGTGATGAGGCGCCTTTCGGTCACTTGACCATTGTCGAATCACTCAGCTGAGGGGTGTATTGGTCAGCAAATAGTTTCAACAGCCAAACAACAAAAATGGTCTTCAAAATACAGGGTCATCATAATTGTACATCGAAAAATGTCATATACCAGCTACAATGTAAATTTTGCTCAGGACAGTGCATAGGCCTGACCACGGATGGTCTGAATATCAGAATGAATGGCCACAAACATGATGTTAAAATTATGAATATGGATAGGTCAACAGCTCAACATGCTGCGAGGCACAACATCACAACTTTTGATGACTGCTATACCACAAAAATAATTAAATCACTCCCCCCTGATTGCAATCCCTCAGAACTGAGAAGGTGGGAACTATCATACCAGTGGTATACCAAGTCCAAAGAATCCCCTAACCTCAACATCAGATAAATCTATTAATTTTTTTTCCCTAATAGCCTTATCAGACGTCTCCAATCTCTTTTCCCCTGACAGACTTATATAAACTATAATCACTCATATGCGCATGGAAACAATATATATATCTTTGATCTGTGCATCTGTGACATCTGATTTCTACTCTGCACAATCTGTGATTACAACTTATATTTATTTTATTTCATTCGCTCATATTTCTTTTTGTGTTTTCTCTTTGATTGACAAAGACCACTGTGTGGTTGAAATATATCATTGGTTAAGTGCTTTTATGTGTTTCTATTTCAAGACTACAGAGTGGACTCTTACCAAGGTAAGTCTGCCAGTCTCCTAGTCCAAAAAAAAAAAATCTAAATAATCTTTACCAACCAAATCTAACCTAAATATATATATATATATATATATATATATATATATATATATATATAAAGAACATAAGTTAGGCGATGATAACCTCAATAGGTTTTTCGCCGGGGAAAAAAAAAAAAAAAATATAAAGAACATAAGTCAAAATACAAATACAAGAATTATAATTGAATTTAAAATTCAAAGCTTTTCATTGGCTAACAGTACCAACATCATCAGGAATATTAAACAATTAAAATTAACATATGTGCAAATTAGATCAAATAAATAGCTATGCCAAATCAATTACAATGTTGTTAAACATTTTTTATTTTGCTGCCCTAACATTACAAACACTGAATATATTATCAAATTTACATTTTACTTGTATTTGTTCATTTATCAACTCATTATTAGTATTATATTTATGTATTTCTAAAGCTTCATAAATATTCATTCTCAGGCCTTTGTTAATTTCTTTTACAAGTATCATATTATCTATATTAGGAAATATGTGTTTATTATTAATACAATGACTAGCAAAATTTGATTTATAAATTTCTGGCTTTTTATATGCATTTAAATGCTCTTTATATCTATCTTTAAGTTTTTTCTTAGTTTGTCCTATATAAACTTTATTACAATAATCACATTCTAATTTATATACACCGTTTTTTTCATGCATATTAATAATATTATTATTATTCATTATATTTATTAATTTATTATTAGTATTATATGCGAATTTTATGTTGCTACCTTTAAACAATTTTGTGATATTTTTTACTTCATTACCAAAAAATGTAAATGAAGTCCATATGACATTTTCATCATTATTTTTGTAAATTAGATTATTATTTTGTTTCTTTAAAATATTATAATTAAGTTTATCAACAGTTTTCTTTTTATAGCCATTCTCAATTGCAATTTGATAGATAATGTTTTTCTCTCTTATCTTGTTTTCATTATTCATAGGTATTTTATGTAATCTATATAATAAATTGTATAATGCAGCCATTTTTTGATTATACGGATGGTTAGAATTATTAGGTATAATTTGGTTAGTTTGTGTCGGTTTACGATATATGTTAAATTCAAATTCATTATTATGTCTTATAATTGTTATATCTAGAAAGTTGATCTTATTATTTTTCTCCATTTCATAAGTAAAATTAATATTTTTATTTATCACATTTATTTTATCTAAAATAGTTATTAAGTTTATACCATTATTATTAGATACATACAAACCATCATCTACATATCTAAACCAATAACCGTTTTTATCAAATGTCTGTATAATTTTATTTATTTTATCATCTATATATTGTAAAAATATTTCAGATATTATATTCGATAAGGGAGAACCCATGGCAAGACCATCTTCCTGTTTGTAAATTTTATTATTATATGAAAAATAATTTTGATTTAATATTATTTTTAATGTATTTATAATTTCTAATATTAATTTTCTATCTTTTTCATTTTGCTCTAATCTAGATTTTATAATATTGAGAGTCTCTTTTATAGGAATATTTGTGTACATATTTTTTATATCTAATGATATTAATTTTGTTTTATTATCAATATTAATTATTTTTAATTTTTCAATAAGGTTAATAGAATTACTTATGGTATGATTATTATTTAGTTTCATTTTATCTTTAAGAATAGATGTTATGATTTTAGATATTTTATAAGAAGGGGCATTTACAAAATTTACTAATGATCTAATTGGTTTCTCAATTTTGTGTAATTTAATAAGTCCATTCATTATTGGAATTTTTGGATTATCGTTCATATAATTACTAATATTATATTTATTAAATAATTTATAAGAAGATTTTATTAAATTTTTTATTTCATTTTGGTATTTCTTTGTAGGATCCTTATATATTTCACTAAATTGATTTTCATTTATATATTTTTCTGTTTTATTTATGTGTTCGTCCTTATCAATAATTACAATAGCATTACTTTTATCAGCCTTTACTGTAATTAGATTGTTATTTTGTAATTTATTTTTTAAATCTTTAACTCCAAAATATGTTTGTCTATGGGTTTTATTAATTTTATTAGTTTTAATTAATTTTTTTATTTCATGAGCTGCTTCGATTCTGGTACTATCTTGTATATTTTCATTTAATTTACTAATGGCTATTTCTGTATCTATTATTATATTATCAATATCTTTATTTATGTTTCTTTTTATACTGATTTTATTATTTTCAAGTAGTTTTATTTCGCATTTATTAAATTTAGTATTAGATAAATTAACAACATTAGGGTGAAAGCTATGATATTTAACTTCAGGTATTATTTTCATTTGTTTTTCAAGTTTCAAACTATTTAGTTTTTGGATATATTATTTATTTTTATATTTATCAATTAAATTTTGCTAGTCGTATTAATAATAATCACTTATTTCCTAATATAGATAATATGATACTTGTAAAAGAAATTAACAAAGGCCTGAGAATGAATATTTATGAAGCTTTAGAAATAAATTTGATAATGTATTCAGTGTTTGTAATGTTGGGGCAGCTAAATAAAAATTTTTTAACAACATTGTAATTGATTTGGCATAGCTATTTATTTGATCTAATTTGCACGTATGTTAATTTTAATTGTTTAATATTCCTGATGATGTTGGTACTGTTAGCCAACGAAAAGCTTTGAATTGTAAATTCAATTATAATTCTTGTATTTGTATTTTGACTTATGTTCTTTATTAATATACAAGAATACATATTGCGATATTTATATATATATATATATATATATATATATATATATATATATATATATATTGATATTTTACGTTGTCCATTATTTTTCCGTTGCAACTTCATATATATATTATTTTTTTTTTTTTAAAGAATTATTTTATATTATTGAATGAATGAATAATTTAATGTCTATTAAATTTAAAACAAAAACTCAGGAATAATTTAAATTCTTTTAATTTTAACAATTTTTTAATTTAAACAATAAACAGAACAAAAAAACTTAACAAGTTTTAACAAAATAAACTAAACTCAATTCTTAATATGTTAGTTACAAGATTTTATAACCTAGGCTATTTTCTAAGATCTCTTATTATCTTGGGGTTTTATGCATGGGCTATATCTTCTAACTCTTTGGTTAATTAAATAAATTTTAATAAATAAAATTAATATTAAAAAATAGTTTTAATAATTAGCTTCCTGATGTAAAATCTGTAAAATTTGGAATAAGAAAAAGGTCCCTAACCTGTTTGAACTGGATTAGGCTTTCTTACTACTAAACACTATATGATTTCAAGATATTCTAATAATTTACAATTTTAGATTTTCTTATAATTTTCTTTTTATAACTTTAAAAGTTCACTAAGGGTTTATTTTTATGTACTTATCGATTTTCGGATTTTTGCTGGTTGTTCATATAGGATTCAGTTCTCTTTAAATTTTATGTTTCACACACAATTAAATTCTTATTGGTTACTTTAATTATAATAATCTGTATTATAGGTTTTAAATTCACTTATTTTCGTTTTATTTTGCCCACGTTTCTTCACAAATTCGTATAATTTTGATGAGATGCTTCAAACAGGATTTTGACTTCTAAAAATGGCTTCTCTTCGTTCGGCTGCCAAAACCAGACTAACGCGTCCTTTTAATTTTAAAAAATTTTCAAACATGGTGCCGACTCCTTCTCCAATTCCATATTAATTAGCCATAAACCTTTGATTTCATGTAATGAAGTTCCTTTTTCTCCTACTATAGTCGACTGTAACACTGACCTACTTTCTTGGATTAAATTTGATCAACTAACGAAATTGTTTTCAACCGTTTTAATTTGGTTAACATACTGTTTCACCTATCCTATCCTCAGCTAACCTTCCAGTGTTTATTTAATTACTTTTATTTGTGTGTGCAGTGTCTTTGCTTTTTACTTTTGTAATAATTCCGAAATGTGTGTGTTTGGCATGGGTTAATGCAAACCTAACCCCTATCTCACTTCATTGTTTACAATTGTGTTTCACCTTCTCTTTCAAGTAATTACTTATGCCCTATGTTAACAAAGTTTACAATTTTTTAAATTTTATTATTATTAGATTATCTTGTTCTAATTTTATTTGTTAGGTTATTTGATCCAACAAATTTCCTAATGCATTGTTTCCAGTTCAGAATCTTTTTTATATGTTAAAACCTTTTCTAGGCTTTCACCTTAATTAGTTTTAATTTAATCTAACCAATCTCTTAATGAATTTCTCCGATTTCACATTTTGTGTGAGTTATTTCTAATCTATTCTTCCAATTCCTAAACAACATTATATAGCCCATTCTATAAATGTTACAATATATATATATATATATATATATATATATATATATATATATATATATATATATATATATATATATATATATATATTGTAACATTTATAGAATGGGCTATATAATATTATTTAAGAATTGGAAAATAGATGAGAAATAACTCACTCAAAATTTAGGAAGAAATTCATTAAGATATTGGTTAGGTTAAATGAAAACTAAATTTAGGTAAAAGCATAGAATTGTAAACAAGGTTTTTGAACTGGAAATGTATTAGGAAATTTGTTATATCAAATAACCTAACACATAAATTAAAATAAGATAATCTAATAATGGTTATGTGTAAACAAATTTGTAAACTGTAGGAACATAGGGCTAAGTAATTACTTGAAGGAGAAAGTGAACACGTTTGTAAACAAAAGAAAATTGAAAGGTTATGTTTATGAAAGACCAAGCAAAACACACACAATTCAGAACTATTTCAAAAGTAAAACACAAAGACACTTCACACACTAATAATATTAATAAAATAAACACTGGAAGGTTTGTTGAGGATAGGAAATTAAAACAGTAAGTTTCAACCAGGTTTAACCAAGTTAAAACGCCATTCTAAACAAGCTTGTTCTTGTTGGTATAATCAGCTGGTAAAACGGTGAAAATAGTTCGTTGACATTAACATGTGTGAAAGTCAAGGAAACATCAGCTGTAAAAACAGAAGAAAGTAAGTCTGATGTAAAGTCTAGTGGAAAGAAATCGAACTAAATTATAACCCATATGTGTTTTTTTTAAGAAGAAAGGCGGCCATATTTTAAACAATTTTAGAATCTAAGGACGCGTAGTTGGAGCATTCTAGCGTGGGTGACGCTACTGGAGGAAGCAGACCTTGCTGTGCAGTCAAAATTCTATTTATTTGGAAAGAGTTCGTCTAAATTATACCGTTTTGTTAAGAAGATTGGCCAACTTAAATTAAGGAGAAGTGAATCACAAAATGTCATACTGTGTTAATATAAAGTGAAATAAATAAAACGAATTTAAGTGTGTGAATTGTTTAATTTGGAGAGAACGGAATCTTACGTAAGCTAACTGAAATTTCGATATTTGATAAGTTATTAGCGCTATAAAAATAACTTTAGTGGACTTTTAAGATAATAGAGAAGTTTAAATTTGTATATTAGGATATCTTGTAGTTAATTAATAGTAAGAAATAATCCAGTTCAAATAGTTTAGCCTTTTTGCATTTTCAAAATTTAATATTGTTTGTTCAAAATTTATTTAATTAACCTAAGAATTTCTAAAAATATAGCCCATACTATAACCCCGAGATATCAAGAGATCTTAAACTAGCCAAGGGTATAAAAACCTTGTAACTCAAATTTAAAGAATCGAATTTTAGTATATTTTGTTAAAAATTGTTAAGTTGTAAAATTTTGTTTTGTGTATATTGTTTAATGTTGAGATGAAATGATAATAAATGTTAATGAATTGTTCCTGAGTTTTTTTTTTTTGTTTTAAATAGAGAAATTATATATCTTCATTAAATAATAATAAATAGTAAAACCCCGTTGCGTCTGTTTTATAAATATCTTTACAATATATATATATATCGCAATATGTATTCTTGTGTATTAATAAAGAACTAAGTCAAAATACAAATACAAGAATTATTTGAATTTACAATTCGAAGCTTTTTGTTTAATTTTCCTGATGATGTTGGTACTGTTAGCCAACGAAAAGCTTTGAATAGTATTGTAAATTAAATTATAATTCTTGTATTTGTATTTTGACTTAGTTCTATGTGTGTGTGTGTGTGTGTGTGTGTGTGTATTTACATGTTTTACAAAAAGAGTTTTTTTTTGCCAGAAAATTTATAAACATTTAATAACTGATATGTAATTTATAATAAATTGTGCATGTAATATTTCTGATGAAAAAAAAATATTACATGTTTTTACAGAAATAGTTTCTTGCCAGAAGATTTATAAACATATAATTATTATGTGACATAATTTATTATAATTTGTTTATGAAAAAATTTGGACAATTTTTAGCTAAAATTTTATAAATATGTAGTTACTTTAAGGGTTTTTTTTTCTATAGATCATGTCTGAGATATTTCAGATTCAAATATGTATATAAATACCTGTTGAAAATTGTTGTTTTTTTTGCTAGAAAACACATAAGGTTTACGTTTTTATGTTTATTTTTATAAGAAATAGAATTTTTATGTAAGTACGTCATGTAATGCAAATTTACTATAGTTTTGTGTACCATTCTTTGTTCTTCAACATTGGGTTTAGTTTTTGAGGTATGTATATACAGAACTATAACTTTGAACAGAGAATGATAAATACACACACATATCTTTCAAAGACTGAAATATATTTAGTAAAACTTGTTATAACTTGTTTATATAATATTTCTGAATAAAAAATTTATATATTTACATTTTTTACACAAATAATTTTTTGCCATGAAATTTATAAATATGTAATAATCATATGACATAGTTTATAATATCATGTTTATGTAATATTTATGACTCATAAATGGAATATATATTTTCATGTTTCAGAAAAATAGTTTTTTTAGTAGAAAATGTATTTATTCATATTTATCAGTATGTAATCAATAATAACTTGTTTATGTAATATTTCTGATTCCAATAATAATGTATATAATTAAAATTTTATTAAAAATAGTTTTTTTATATAAAATTTATAAAACAAATATTTTATAAGAAAACTTCACAACTATACAAAATTCATAAACAAATACAATTTCAAAATGTTTTTCCTTGAAAGCAATATTTCTTTACCCACCTTTAAACAAGACGCCAAAAGAGCTAAAACAGGGTTGCCAACCTTAATGCTCATATTTAACATCTCTTCTTCATTGTTGTTACACTGTGCTATGTTTACAAACAGCTCAGACTTAAACTGGGGTTTGCAGCTATTAGGCCCAGCCTTAACTTTAGTTAGATCTAAGCTCTCGGTGGCCTATAAAATTTAAAAAAAAAACAACTGAATCTTATGCTATTCAAAATCATTCTGATTAAATTTTGGCATATTCAGTTTAAAAATTAGAATTAAAAAAAAATATTTAGCTGGTATCATGAGAACAGTATTGAACTTACTACTAGGCATGTTTTAAGTTAAGTACCATTTTGAAATTCCAATGTTTTAGCCTATAATCAGCAATTAGCACATGCAGTATATGTACCGGTATCTGTTGATAAGACATAGTCACCATTATGGATCCATTTGTCACTGTTAAAGGTTATTTACATGTGTTTAAAATACCTCTTTCAATCAAAGATGCCACTGACTGTAAAACACGCAGTTTGATATGTTTTCCTAAAGTTAAAGGAGTGAAAGTAGCTAACATTAATTGTGAGATCTATGAAGTGTAAAAAGAAAGCGTCATGAGATGGTAAAAAAATGATACTGCTTTAGGAATGTAAGCAAACTATTGACATTTGTTTTTGTGAATTTCCCTCAGCATTTTCGGAGCCCAGCATGAGCATAACTTTTGGTACTTCAAATGATCTCTCACAATCTCATAAATCACACCTTTTGACACTTGAGGAAACTCACAAGATAATGAATAGATAAGGTGAAAGAAATTGTAAATCTTTGTTTTCTTCAACTTTTCCGTTAACTTTTTGCACCAACATCAGTGATGATTGAAGGGCAACAACTTTGTTCCTCGACATCCACATTCGTACAACCATCTTTAAAGGCTCTCACCCATTTCCTTACCATCCCATCACTCATGCTATCATGATGAGTGTCAGCTACTTTTACGCCTTTAAAATAAGATAAAGTATCAAACTGTGAATTTTACATTTGGCGGTATTTTTGATTGCAGGAGGTATTTTAAACACTCGTAAACAACCTTTAACAGTGATGAATAAATTTATAATGGTGGTGGTGGCTTGCCAACAGATACCAGTACACAGTGGGCAGGTGCCGATTGCCAACCACAGTACTACAACAGTGGAATTTAAACACAGTACTTACTTTAAAAACATGCCTCTTACATGCTGACATGACCACTAATAAACAAACTAATATATATACAAAACTACTTACAATGCTAGCCAAATCACACTGTTGCTCTGTCTCAAGAGCTAAGGCATAATATAGGTGTTCTCTAAGTTTTGGACAAGTGAATTCAGCGACTAGTTCTTGTACCTAAAATAAAATGATAAGAATGTTCAAATTAATACTATGAAAGGACTCAAACAAATGTGTTCTTATTTAAAGTCAATATTTCTATTAAGGAATATTTTCAAAACATTTTTCTGGGAGTACATTTTATATAAAAGAGATTTAGTTTACTTCTAATGAATTCAAAATTAATACAAGATAATTTTTTGTTATAAGAACTATAGCCTATGTATTATTTTGATTTCAACAGTTTATTGCAATATATGTAATTGATGCTGTGTATGCATGGTTGCACAAGAGAATAAACTTATTTTTGCTGTATGTATGTCTCATCTTATATAACTCTGGAAGAGGAAAGTGAATGGTTTAATTTAATGATGTAATAGTTTTAATTTTATTTTTAAAGTATGTGGTACGTTCTTATTTTAAACAATCGTAATGCTTTATTTGACACTGGATGTTCAATAAACATAATAAACGAAGAATTTTTTGAAACATTGTTAAAACAAAAATTAGTTAAGAAAATTGTAAACGAACAGGATAAAGTCTCAGCAGCCAATAATACAGAAATAAAAATAAAAGGTAACTGCATTGTTAAAGTTAAAGTAAAAAATTTTTCATGGCAAGTGAAATTTTTAATAGCAGAAGGTTTAAATTGTAAAATAATTTTAGGACTTCCCTTTATCAAAGAAACAGGTTTAGTAATAGATATTTCAAAGAACTCATGTTATTTTAATTTCAAACCAAATGTGAAAGTAGCGTTAAACAGTTTAAAGAGTTGTATGGTTAATAATTTAAACTCAAACGAAATTCAAATTGGTTGTGAGGAAGCCAAAAAAGACATAGAAAAATTAGTAAAAAGTTATCCTAATGTTTTCACAGATAAAATTGGTAAAGCATTGAATTTTGAATTAAAGGTTAAAAGTGAAGAAATAGTAAAATTAAAACCATACCCATTAAGTCCGCCAAAAATGGCAATTTTAAAGAAAATATTAGATGAACTTTTAGAACAAAAAATTATAGAACATTCGACTAGTCCATATTTAAGTCCTTCGTTTTTAGTATCAAAAAAGGACAAACATAGGCTAGTAGTTAATTATGGAAAATTAAACCAAATAATAGAGAGAGTTTCACATCCAATAGGAGATATGTCTGATTGTTATCAATACTTAAGTGGTGCAAAATATTTTACTTGTATAGACTTGTGTAATTCTTTTCATCAGATTCCATTGTCCGAAAGCAGCAAAAAATATACTGCTTTCAGTACTCCTTTTAGTCAATACAATTACACGCGAATTCCTTATGGTCTCCATGTTGGGAGCGGAATATTGAGTGCGTATGTAGAACGAATTTTTTCCGATATAAAGTATAAATTCATGATAAATTTTGTTGATGACATCATTATTTATAGTAAATCTTTAAAAGAACATATTCAACATGTAACTGAAGTAGTCAATAGATTAAGTGAAAATAATTTAACTGTTAATTTGTCAAAGGCAAAGTTTGCTTGTACAGAGATAACTTTTTTAGGCAACAAAATAAGCGAAAATGTAATTAAGATAGATCCAGATAGAACTAATTCTATTAAAGAATTTCCAAGACCTAAAAACTCAAAAGATGTATCAAGATTTATTGGCATGGTATCTTTCTTTAGTACCTTTATAAAAGATTATGCTAAAATTGCTAGCCCATTAAACGAGCTACGCAAAAAGAGAGTAAAATTTAATTGGAATCAAGAATGTGAAAATAGTTTTGTTAAATTAAAAAATTGTATAATGAACCCGCCTTGTCTAAATATTGCTAATTATGATAAACCATTTTATTTAATGACAGATGCCAGTGAACATGGTATAGGTTCATGTTTGATGCAAAAAGATAACAACGATAAACATAAACCTATAGCATTTTATTCTAAAAAATTTACAGATTCTGAACGCAACTTATCAGTGTATGAAAAGGAAACTTTAGCGATAGTGTTAAGTATCGAAAAGTTTTACAAATATTTAGAAGTAATGCCATTTTATTTAATAACTGACAATCAAGCGCTGTCATGGTCTTTAAGTCACTTCAGAAAGCTAGGAAAAATTGGGCGTTGGCTTGAGCGCATATTAAGTTTACCTTTCAAAATATTCCATGTAAAGGGTAGGGACAACCCTGTAGCTGATGCCTTAAGCAGAATTCATACCGAATGTAGTGACATAGAAATCGAAATAATAGAAGTAGAATCAAAAGATGAAATTCTTAACATTAACAAAATAAGTAAAAAAAATAGATGGGTCAATAATAAATTGTTAAATGTAAATGTAATCTCTCAAATACCCTTAAGTTTTATAGATATAATGGAACACCAAAGAAATGATCCAGAAGTTAATACGATAATTCAAAGTGTACAAAACGGAACTAATAATAAAAAATTTTATTTGAATAAAGGAGTTTTAATGTTTAAAATTAAGGAGAAATCCAAAGCACAGATTTATTTACCAAAATTGTTAATAGATATGTTATTCCAATATTATCATAACTCTATGATGGGAGGCCATTTAAGTCAAGTGAGAACATTCGCAAAAATAAATGAATATTTTTATAGACCTGATTTAAAGAACATTATTTTGGAAAAGGTGAAAAACTGTGAAATTTGTATTAAATCCAAACAAGCTCCGAGAGTGTATTATGGACCATTAATAAGTAAGACAGCCAATAAACCGATGGAAAAATTGTATATTGATATTTTGGGGCCTCTCGTTCGTAGTAAAAAGGGTAATAATTATTTCACAATATCAAGAGCACAGTGGTACAATATATTACAATAAAGATATTGAAAAGAACCCCAATACCACAAAAATAATCAAAAATAACAAATAAGACAAGTTACTTAAGATTAAACCCTAGGGTTAATCTGTGTGGACGATTTATCAAAATTTTGTTTTGTTATACCGTTAAGAAGAGCTACCTCTGTAAATGTCATCAACAAAATGCAGGATATTATTTTTGCTAATTTCGGAGTACCACAATGTGTTGTTTCTGATCAAGGTCCGTGCTTTAAATCAACAGAATTTAAAAATTTTATGTTCAATAATGGTATCGAACATACAAAAATTATCCCCTATATGCCTTGTGAAAATCGCGCTGAGCGATATATTAAAAACGTTAAAAACATGTTAAGAGCATACTACCATAACAAACAAACATCTTGGGACGAAGGAATAAGCCTTTTGCAGAGGAGTTTAAATTCTGCTCTAAATGAATCTACTGGATATTCCGCATTCGAATTACTGTTTAACTATAAACCGAATGATCCTTTAAGCAACATGTGGGGCTTAAATGATATAATAGAGAACAAGTGTTTGAAGGGGGAATGGATAGAAAAGATTGGTAGAGCAGTTGAAAATTAAAAAAAATCTTCAAAACGCAACGAAAGATACGGAAAATATGTTAAAGAGAAAAATAAACATCCGTTTAAAATAGGGGATGAGGTTTATGTTAGATGCCATTATTTATCGAAAAAGGTTGATAATTTTCAAAGTAAATTGGCTATGAAATATGAAGGTCCGTATAAAATATTGTATTTTTTTAGTCCTGTGTCTGTACTGATCCAACAAAGTAATAACCTCAATAATATAAGAAGAGCTCATATAAGTCAATTAAAATTGAAACAGGGACGTACTGAAAGATAAAGTCCTTATAAAAAGGAAAGGGGTAGGAAAAATGTCATAGGGTATACAAGTAAAGGTATATACGATTATATGCAATTGCATACACAACACGACAACAATATATATGTCATGCCCGCATGGTATATAGCCCACACAAATACACGAGGCTGACTGACTTATAGCTTCTATTACATTTAACACAACACGATTCCAATACGACTAGGAATCCAGACTTTACACGACAGACTGACCAAATTGTGTACAATCTAAATATACCACTTGAGTATGCGTTTACGAGCAAGAGTTACTATTGATTATCCTTTTTGCAAATGTAAAAAAAAAGGAAAAAGAATTTTAAGGTATGGGACTTAAAATTTCAAGATTTACAAATGTTCAGAAATGTAAAAGATGTAAGTTAAAGGTAAGGTTAGAGTGAAGAAGGAATTTTAAGGTATGGGACTTAAATTTTCAAAAGTTAACAAATTCATAACATACGCCGTACAAAGTTGTAATATAATAACATAAGGTTGTTCATAACAATGAAGTGCTAACGAAACCTAAGAATATTAGTTTATAGATATGGACTTGAAATTCGAGGTTTGTGAAGTGTGTAAAACGAGTTTGCAAAATAATATTGTAAATATGGTTAGTCAACGGTAGGCCCGTGAGAGCTTACGTGAGAAGCGGATGTACATCCGTAGGGGGAATCGCGAACATTCCATAGTGGAGACTGTAGGTAAACAAAAACATCCGTTATTGAATAGATTGTTTACACTTTTACTATAGTACGTTAGAGCTCTATATAGTGTAAGTTTTCTTCAATTGTAAAAGGGGACTGCACACACTCATGTATAAAATGTTGAAGCAGAAATAAGATGTAATGTCGAACAAAAATTTTCTTTTCAGGTCGACAAGAGAAAATGTAACACTCTTAAAAATAAGGTGTTACATATAAATTCATTTATATATTTGATTTTTATTTAATAATTGTATCGTTCCAATATAAAAGAAAATTTTTGTTTCTTGGTGAACTTTGTAAAGCTAGCATAGATAGTAGCGCCCCTAGCGGGTAAAAATGTAAAATATCGTACGAGTTGGTAGCTTAACTTAAAAAAAACTCACATCACCTCATGTGACGTAACATGGTCTGATATCGCATGATCTGACGGACCAATCGAAAAATTCGAAATAATAATCGAGGGTGGGAAAGTTCCGTTTGCTTGCCCCTTCAGAAGGCCCACTTCTCCAAAAGTCTTTGAACGAGACGGACGTATGGCACTTTAGGACATAATTTAGAAATTTGTAAGCTTCCAGTATTCAAAATTTAAGATGTCAAGGCCGGTACGATTATTCATGTGTTTCAAATAAATAAACGTTTATATAATTTGTTTAAGTGCGCGGATTTGCAAGAGCGATGTGTTAAGTGTTTAGTGATTCCAAAAGCCATGGGCAATCTTTAATATGTTTTAAAATGTTTTATTAGTGCACAACCAGGTACGTTTTAGATAATAACAAAGAAAATGTATTTTTATGTTACTAAGTTGAATTTTAAATGATAAACGGTTAACACATGAACGGTAGAAATTGTCCTTCGAATATTCATTTCTAAAAATTAAATTGAAAGACTTAAGTTACTATCTTCTCGATATATATATATAAATTATAAAGGTTAATAAGTAAGTAAAATGTATGGAATAATTAGCAGTAATTAAAAGATAATTACTCGACATATTGCTGTCTTTTGTTCTACTGTAATTTGTCACTGATTAATAAATTGTATAACATTGTAAATATAAAACTTTATATTTTCATTTTCCAAGTAACCTAGTCCGTTACAGTGTAACACGAAGTAACTGAACTATGCAATTTTTTTATAAGGGTTAAGCCTCACTATAATGAATATTAAAAGTTTTTGATACGGTATACATATGTTATTCCAAGCTAGGTAGAACGAGGCTTAATCCAAAAAGAATGTGTCTTCTTTAATAAAATCTCGTACATTATCATGGATTATTTTTTTTTTTAACAAATAATATTTAAGTAGTATCTTCAAATGACTGTAAAGCTCTGGACAATTTTTGTAAATAAGTTTAGAAAAAGTTATTTTAAAGAAAAGTTTTGACTTTATTATGACTGGAAATAATCTAATCAATGATCACGAAAAAACACTAAAACTAATGAAAACTTATAGCCCCAGTAAAACTTTTTAATCTTATTTTCAAATACTTCTTAGCCACTCTTTTGATTCAATTTTATTTAATATTAAATAAGTTGAATTATAAATTAAAAAAAAAAAAATTTGATTCTGTTTTGCCTTTACCTACCCTTTATATTATACAATTACCTTTATGCCACCTTGAGCATGGGTAACTATGTGTCATTCTGAAAATACTTATGTCCCAACTTGAAAATATCATCTTAAACATAATACTTATGCTTTATCCTGAAAACAATTCTAATGATTTATTTTTAGATATCATTTAAATCCTTTACATTAAAGATTTCCTTAAGTTTTCCCTCTATTAACTGTAAAAACGTATTATGTAAATAATTAAAATTGTGTAAGAGACTTAATAAGAAATGTTATAAATGTAAAAGGAAATACATTAACTATTAGAAATTATTTGTGTAACAAATTAAAAATTGTATTGTTAAAGATTTATTTTCTCTTTAGAATAATTTGCAAAAATATGTAGTTATTAGAAATTTCATGTGTCAACCTGAAATTAAACATAAGACAATTTTTTTATGACTAATAAAGAATACTTTAAATGGAAAAAAAATTGAACTTAGTCTTAAGCACTATATTCATAGCAGAACACAAAAATGTTGAAATGAGACAGAATTAGTAAGGATATTAATAATTTCAGTGGAATTATTTTCTGCCTCTTCTAGTATCATATCTCCTTTACTTAAAGTATTTTGGATAATATCCATCAGTCAGAACTTGTGTATATAAGCGGTAAGGAGTACACAAGTCATCCAGCCTGATGGATTTTCATTTAAAATGCATCAATTGACCAAAGAAGATATCAAATTGCAAGGGAAGGTAGAAAATGGTTTACTCAATATAACTACATAGACCCTTGGAGAATTTTTGTGTTTATGCTATTAATTAAATATATCAATATTAAATAAAAACAACCTCTTACCACAAATTCAACAATTTTTATTTTAACCTTTAGTTAGCCTAAAAGGTTAAAATAAAAATTGTTGAATTTGTGGTAAGAGGTTGTTTTTATTCAATATAAACATTTACGCCACAGTTGCTTAATGTTGCTATAAATATATCAATATTTAACAACAATCTAGAGTCATTAGACCATACAAAGAAAAATTCAATTCCTTAAGAACATATTGCAAAAGTAAGTAAAATATTTCAATTAATTTAGGGTCATGAAACTCCAGATGATATTTTTTTATGATGAAAGAATAAAAACACTAATGTTATCTTTTGACAAGTAAACTATATATAGAAGGAAAAAAAATGTGAACAGTTCGAAGTCTGGACAGAGAAAACCTCTACAAATAATGAAATTCTCAATATAAAAATGGAGAATTTTATACAATCCTAAAAAAACAATCTTTCATACAATGTTTCCATGAAACATATTCGATATATGAAATAGTTTGTACACATTTTAAAAGTTCATAAAATATTACATACAATACTTTAAATGTGTGTTTGTGTGTGTATACTTAATACATTACTAACAGTTTATTTCTGTTATAAAAAATGTAAAATCAAGTTATATTCGAATTCACTAAATTTTACTCTAGGATTTATTCAATAACAGATACACTAAAATTATCACACTTATAACTGACAAAATTTTAAGGCAAAAAATAAATTTAACCTTTGGCAGAGAATATTGAAAGATCTGGGCAGCTAAAACAAATAACAACCAGTTGTTGGAGTTTGCTGCAAATTTCAAAATAATGTACGATGGGGATAAGTCATGCAATGCTGCAAGACGAATTGCAAGTTGATTTTGTTGAAGACACAACAGCGTGTTTGACTCCTCCTTCCACTCTGATTCCAAAGCAAGTTCGACCATTTTAAGTACTTCTTCTGCCCCTCCTACCTTGTTTACTACAACCTTGTATAGTTGTGATTCTAAAACCATACAGGATTGATTATTACATCACAAACAATAAATTACAAAATTTACTTTTAGGTTACTATCATTTTCAAGATACTTTGTGCAAAGTAAACAACTTAATGTTAATATTATTAGGATTCATGTGTATAAATCGTGAATAACATGTTACATGAGTTTTTTAATTTTTGGAGATATTAACCCATTGCGGATTAAATGAATCGTGTTCCAAGCAACCTAGGGGGTACGAATTAATTTATAATTGAGTGACCATGGCAGCCAAATTGTGTTGATTACCCACTTTATTAATTTTATAAGTACGGCAGAGTCACGATAATTTGAGATAAATGGGACCGAGACCCCCTCGAATTACAGAAAACTCGGATTACACGGAAATACGCCCATGTGCATAAGAAAAAGTAGGAGTTTTAATGAACCCTAATACTATAGGTTATTAAAAAGGCACAAAATATGTTTATAGAAATTTATATAAACATTTATTGGATGCCTAATTCATTTCCTTTGCATACAGTATGGCTATAAACATTTCTTGGAAACCAGACTCATCATTTTCTTTCAAATAGATAAAATAGGCTCAAATAGAAATAGGCTCGAATTTGATGGAAGCTCGAAATATAGGGATTCATAATTTTGAGTTTCTACTGTATTATTATAAAAATAGTATTAAAAATTATTATTATAATAAAATTTAGTAATTATTACTTTTTATTATAATTAAAGGACAAATATTAATTGATTATTTGTAATAATTATTATCAAAAAATAGTTTTAAATAAAAATATTTAAAATAAATTAATTAAAAATAAAATATTATGGTTTAATACCTAGTGGTTGATTCTAGGTTTCCCTTATACTCACACAACTCATAAAATTGTTCACTTTATAATTGTAAAAATTTCAAATAATTCCAGAAACATATTTACACTAATTACATTAAAAAAACTTTGTGGATAATATCGCACTAAACTGTCAATACATTATCAATTTCACTAACCTCACTGTATCTATCGAGTAGCATGCGATCCGATAACACTCGGAATATCTCAAATTACTCACCATGACACACAACTAAGATGTACCTAAAATATAAAGACTACACTAAGAGCTTGACCAAAATGGAAGCTGATAAGTTGTTTATATGAAACCATTAGGATGACAATAAATATCCCACTTTATTTGTTCTGTCATTCAGATGGACATAAATATCTTTCTTTATGGTGACAGTTTTGAGAGGCAAAATCAGTTGCCAGTTCATAAGAACTGTGTTGCACCTGCTGATCTATCTGAAGCATGGAAACGGTAACACATTAACAAGGGTCAAGCAGACTAAAACTTCACACTTTGACTATCGATGACGCATAGCTTGTGACAGTAATCCACAATGGGTTAAAATAACATTAATGTTATTTTTTATTTTTAAAAACTTTCAATTGGAGTTTTATATATCCTAATAACAAAAATTAAAGGCAGCTGAGAAACCATATTTTGTACAGTATCATTTTACTAAATCTTTGTGTTACAAAAATCGATAAAGAAATTAGTGGTTGAAAATTAAAAGGTTAAAAAAACAAATTTTTTCAGGAAATGTAAAATAATAATTTTTCATATTTTATTGGAAACTAATACAGTAATAAAAAATTAGGGTGAGAGAGCTGAGAATTCTCAGATAACATATGTTTTTTTGTGAAGTATTAGATGCTTGGGAAGTTTTTTTAAATTTCCAAAATTGTAACAAGTGGAAAGTAATAAATAATGAAAAATTGAGCTGTAAGTAAAAGTTTTAAAAACAATTCTTTGAAATGAATGATTCTTCTAATTTTGAATGAAAGTTAGTTTTAGTATGTTGAACAACTGTAGAATGTATTAATTATGTTTTTTTGTTCCCAAACTTTTTTCTTCTGAGGGTTTTTAATCAGAGAACCTTGATAACAAGCGGAATACAAATCTA